>ML677343.1:15937089-16194832 GCA_007922305.1 Dermatemys mawii | reverse complement strand
GGACAGGCAACTCTCGATTTAGTCCTGAGTGGAGTGCAGGATCTGGTCAAAGATGTAACTATAACAGGACCGCTTGGAAATAAAGACCATAATGTAATAACATTTAACATTCCCGTGATGGGAAAACACCTCAACAACCCAACACTGCGGCATTTAATTTCAGAAAGGGGAACTATGCAAAAATGAGGGGGTTAGTTAAAGAAAAATTAAAAGGTACAGTGATTAAAGTGAAATCCCTGCAAGCTACATGGACACTTTTCAAAAACACCATAATAGAGGCCCAACCTAAATGTCTAACTTAAATTAAAAAAACATAGTAACAGAACTAAAAGCTAAAAGCCATGGTGGCTTAACAACCATGTAAAAGAAGCAGTGAGAGATATAAAGACATCTTTTAAAAAGTGGAAGTCAGATCCTAGTGAGGTATATATAAAGGTACATAACCTCTGCCAAATTAAGTGTAAAGATGTAATAAGAAAAGCCAAAAAGGAGTTTGAAGAACAGCTAGCCAAAAACTCAAAAGGTAATAACAAAATGTTAAGCACATCAGAAGCAGGAAACCTGGTGAACAACCAGTGGGGCTCCTGGATGATCGAGATACAAAAGGAGCACTTAAAGACGATAAATCATTGTGGAGAAACTAAATGAATTCTTTGCTTCAGTCTTTATGGCTGAGGATGTTAGGGAGATTCCCAAACATGAGCCGTCTTTTGTAGGTGACAAATCTGAGGAATTGTCATAGACTGAAGTGTCACTAGAGGAGCTTTTGGAATGAATTGATAAACTTAATTGTAACAAGTCACAGGGACCAAATGGCATTCACCCAAGAGTTCTGAAAGAACTCAAATGTGAAATTGCGGAACAACTAACTATGGTTTGTAACCTGTCCTTTAAATCAGCTTCTGCCCCCAGTGACTGGAAGATAGCTAATGTAACGCCAATATTTAAAAAGGGGTCTAGAGGTGATCCCAGCAATTACAAACTGGTAAGTCTAATGTCAGTACCAGGCAAATTAGTTGAATAGTCAAGAATAAAATTGTCAGATACATAGAAGAACATAAATTCTTGGGCAAAAATCAACATGGTTACTGTAAAAGGAAATCATGTTTCACTAATCTATTAGGGTTCTTTGAAGGGGTCAACAAATATGTGGACAACGGGGATCCAGTGGACATGGTGTACTTAAATTTCCAGAAAGCCTTTGACAAGGTCCCTCACCAAAGCCTCTTATGTAAATTAAATTGTCATGGCATAAAAGGGAAGATCCTTTCATGGACTGAGAACTAGTTAAGAGACAGGGAACAACGGATAGGAATAAATGGTAATTTTTCTATAATGCAGAGGGGTAACTAGTGGTGTTCCCCAAGGGTCAGTCCTCAGACCAATCCTATTCAACTTATTCATAAATGATTTGGAAAAAGGGGTAAACTGAGGTGGCAAAGTTTGCAGATGGATAATAAACTGCTCAAGATAGTTAAGACCAAAGCAGACTGTGAAGAACTTCAAAGAGATCTCACAAAACTAAGTGATTGGGCAACAAAATGGCAATTGAAATTTAATGAAATTTAAATGTAAAGTAATGCACACTGGAAAAAATAACTCCAACTATACATGCAATATGATGGGGGCTAATTTAGCTAATCAAGAAAAAGATCTTGGAGTCATCGAGGATATTTCTCTGAAGACATCCACGCAGTGTGCAGTGGCAGTCAAAAAAGCAAACAGGATGTTAGGAAACATTAAAAAAGGGCTATAAATCCATGGTGGGCCCACATCTTGAATACTGCGTATAGATGCAATCTTCCAGCAAAATCCTAGTACACCACTAGTTAAAAGTACGTACTCCATTGTCACAAAATTATTCCCAGCCTTTGGTAACATGAAGGTTCATGCAAGGCTACTAAACTCTCTGCACTCCACTTGTTTAAGGTCCTGACTTCCAACTGGCTCTGCACAATTGGACCCTGCACATCCTAGATAAGCATCACCGCGCAGCCAGAAGCAGAATCAGGGCCTAGATTTGGCTGATAGAATGCTGTCCTCCCACATGTTCTTAAACCACTGAGTGGGATGAATTCACATTGAGCCACATGGGATGAAGAACGAAGATGTGATGGCAATGAGTTTTCCACCTGCTGCACACTTCTGTTTATGATTCAGAATTTTTAAATCTCCTTCCATGACTATGGTGTCTCGAGAAAGCTACTTCACATCAGACTGGATTTACATTCCTATGCAGCTATGAAAGCTGATGTGAATAGTGGTCCATCTCTCCCCGTTCTTCTGCTTATTGCTATCTGGGTGAAAGATATACTTATTTCCTCTTTTTTGTGGGTTCCTGAAAGAGTAAAATGTCCATCCTCCATGTCCCTCCCACCTGCCCACAAATTTATACCTTGAACTCCTCAAAGAAATGGAAGTTAGTTTTATTTGCCAACAGACCTGGGAGAACTTGCAAAACTCCATCATCTCAAGTCTCTTCAATCACACCCAGTTCCACCCTCAACTTACTTCAAATCTATTTGCATTTCAGCACAGCCTCATTGTACTTCTTAATCATGTCCATCCTCTAGTTATTGTAGAAAGATACAAAAAGTACAAAAATAGCCTAAGAAAAATTATTCTAGTGATATTTCCAGCCCAACTGCACAGACACAAAGATTCTGACAGTTCAGATAAGCTTTGAAATAGCATCTGGACTATTCTGTATTTATCTGAAAAAATTATTTTGAGGTTCACTCATCACAGTACTTTGGTGCTGGGTTGGGGAAAAAACTGGGGGGTGAGATTGATTAGAGAGGATACAGAGGGTTTTGCAGAGATTGTGTATAGGGTGCACAAGGTATATGCTCATCAGTGGTAAAAAGTTATATTTTTGTGAAAAAAAATATTGGATCTGTGAAGCAGTTGCCTTTTTATTTTGTTTGTTCCTTCAGCAGGTGGAAGATGTTGGTGTCTTAGTGAATACTCTGCTTTTATATGAAATATGGATAAGGCTACATTTTAGTCACAGATATTTTTAGTAGGGCTGTCGATTAATTGCTGTTAACTCACACGATTAACTCTAAAAAATCAATCATGATTAAAATATGAATCACGATTAATCACATTGTTAAAAATAGAATATCAACAAAAATTTAAATACTTGGGATTGTTTCCTATATTTTCAAATATATCTATTTCAATTACATCGAATACAAAGTGTACAGTGCTCACTTTATATTATGTTTGACTCCAAATACTTGCACTGTAAAAATAATAAACAAAAGAAATAGTATTTTTCAATTCACCTCATACAAGTACTGTAGTGCAATCTCTTTATCATGAAAGTGCAATTTACAAATGTAGGGTTTTTTTTACATAACTGCACTCAAAAACAAAACAGTGTAAAACTTTAGAGCCTACAAGTCTACTCAGTCCTACTTCTTGTTCAGCCAATCACTAAGAGAAATAAGTTTGTTACATTTAAAGGAGATACTGCTGCCCACTTCTTAATTACAATGTCACTGGAAAGTGAGAATAGGCATTCACAGTGAATGATTGTAGCTGGCATCACAAGATATATATGCGCTTAAGATTCATATGCCTCACGTGCTTCAGCCATCGTTCCAGAGGACATGCTTCCATGCCGATGATGCTTGTTAAAAAAAAAATTGTTAATTAAATTTGTGACTGAACTCCCTGGGGGAGAATTGTTTGTCTTCTGCTCTGTTTTACCTACATTCTACTATATATTTCATGTTATAGCAGTCTTGGATGATGATCCATCACATGTTGTTCACTTTAAGAACATTTTCCCTGCAAATTTGACAAAATGAAAAGAAGATAACAATGTGAAATTTTTAAATACAGCTACAGCACTCAACTCAAGCCTTCCAAAATATGAGAAGGATGATGTGTGCATCATGCTTTCAGAAGTCTTAAAAGAGCAACACTCTGATGCGGAAACTACAGAACTCAAACCATGAAAAAGAAAAATCAACCTTCTGCTGGTGGAATCTGACTCACGATGATGAAAATGAACATGTGTTGGTTTACACTGCCTTGGATGGTTATCAAGCAGAACCTGTCATCAGCATGGACACATGTCCCCTCGAATGGTGGTTGAAGCATGAAGGGACATATGAATCTTTAGTGCATCTGGCATGTAAATATCTTGTGACACTAGCTACCACAATGTCATGCAAATGCCTATTTGCACTTGAAGGTGACACTGTAAACAAGAAGCAGGCACCATCATCATCTGCAAATGTGAACAAACTTGTTTAAGCAATTGTCTGAACAAGAAGTAGGACTGATTGGACTCGTAGGCTCTAAAGTTTTACATTGTTTTATTTTTGAATGCAGGGTTTTTTGTACGTAATTCTACATTTGTAAGTTCAACTTTAATGATAAAGAGATTGCACTACAGTACTAGGTATTAAGTAAATGGAAAAATTCTATTTATTTTATTTTTCACAGTTCAAATATTTGTAATCAAAAATAAAGTGAGCACTGTACACTTTGTATTCTGTGGTGTAATTTAAATCAATACATTTAGAAATGTAGAAAACATCCAAAATATAGAAGTAAATTGTGTTCTTTTATTGTTCAACAGTGTGATTAATCACAATTAGTTTTTTAATCACATCTAAACACTAGCAGCTGCAGAAGTCATGGAGGTCAGGGAAAATCACGGAATCCATGACCTCAGTGACAGACTTGCAGGCTTAAATATGCGGCATCATTATGAGCTAAATACTACAGTTATGGATGCCCTACAAGTCTATAAATAGAATAGGCAGGGAAGAGAGGAGAGAGGCAATGGGGGAAATCTGTGATCTTGTGCCATGAAGCAATGTTAGGTTGTTCCTTCAATGTATTTTCTAAAGCACAGCAATGTTTTGCTGCCTGTGGGGCAATGCAGTACAGATAGAGGGACTGATGGAGAAATAAAGTGTAATGTATCTGCCATAAGCCACAACAATTATCAAAAGCAGATGGATCTCTGATTATAGTAGAGCACATTACAACTGAAAATTATTAGGGCCAAATACAATATTTCCAAAACATTAAGACTGACAATCCCTTCCAAACATATATATGGTACGGACGCCCATCAATCATCCTTTTAGGAGGTTTATACAGTTTCTGCTGGATCATCTGGTTTTGGACACTTAAGAAGTTAAAGGAGCAAATAGCTCAGTAGCATGATCCTGTACGACAACTGCTATGTTCCTGTGTACCACATTGTTTCTGTTGTTTGATTACCGTTTGGTAATAGTTACATTTAATAGAGGCAAGTTAAACTAATGTATTTGGTAAATTTGCTGGAATGCACATATGGAAGAGAGCAGGAAATCAAGACAGTGTCTCTGTTCTTCCATGGCAGGATGGATACCTACAAATCATGTATTAGTAAACTTGGGAGAGCCAAGCTCCCAGGGAAAGTCTCAAGGAGGATCAGAAGATCTTGCTGAAAGGAATCAGTGTGCTCTTACTCCCAAACAACCACTTGCCAGTTGCGCCATTTAGGACAGGAATTGCCACACAGAGCAGTCTTAAGGCAAGTCTAATTCTGCCTCTCATAAATATCAACATTTGATTATGGAAACTGTTGAATTGGGTCTGAGCTTTGCCTCTGCAAGCCCAGCAGAAAAATGTCTCTCTACACATAAACTACGGTAATTTGTCCTTTCTAGTTTATACAGCCAGAATACTATTATAACAGCGTGAATATAAATAAACTAATACAGTTCCTCTTCTGGGATCTGCATTCAGGTTCTTCTTTGTGGTAAATTAATATAATAGATTTCTGCTCTGGTGTGTGGGCAAGCCTCCATGATGTGGAACCAAGACACCAAAAATCAGATAAGAATATATTGCTGTGGATTTGCGCCAGTTATAGAATTTCCTATAGCAGTATGACTAGGATGCTAACATAACAATAGTAAGTGTTATTAATTTATTTCCTGGAGCTTTGATAATGTGGGATAAAATACACTATTCTTTTTAAAAGGAAAGACTAGTGAGATTGATCTTCGACTAATAAGCTTCAAAAGGCATAATAAGATAAATTATCACATTAGTTGTAGTTAAAATGTTAAGAAATTAGGACTAAGTCTACAAACACTTTACTACTCGGATTAGTGCTTCCTTCTGTGAATAGTTATGTTGCTTTAGTGCCAACTCCAAACATCCAAAAACAACGAGCCAACATCTCAAAATTAAGAAATTGACTTAAAAATGAGATTTTGTATAAACAATAAATGGGGGGGGGGGGAGTTACTTGCCTTCTGGTTTTTGAGTGTACTTGGGCCACATTTTCAAACTTTGCTCTGCAACCATGACAGTTAGGAACTATTTTTAAAGTGAAAGCTGGGATATTCAGATGATTCCAGGAGCTGGACTTCAAGAGAAACACCAGCTATTGCAAGGCTTACAACAAAATTGCAAAAGATGGCAATTTAACTTTACTGTAGTAAGGTAGTAGTAAACACTATACCCTGTATTAAGTGTTCACAGGAGTGGGGCCTTAAGTAGCAAACAAGGTTTTACCATTCATGGGTCCAACACTTGTCAGCTTTGATCTCACAGGAGAAGTCCCTATATATTGTTAATTAGCATTTAGAATGTAAGAACAGCCATACTGGGTCAGACAAAAGGTTCATCTAGCCCAGTATCCTGTCTTCCAACAGTGGCCAATATCAGGTGTCCAGAGGGAATGAACAGAGCAGGTGATCATTAAGTGGTCAATTCCCTGTCTCTTATTCCCAGCTTCTGGCAAAGAGAGGCTAGGGACACCATCCCTGCCTATCTTGGCTAATAGCCATTGATAGACCGATCCTCCATCTGGAAATTTAAATGTGTAAGTTTATGAATTACTGAAGTCAATGTACTTTTACTTTTGAATTTTCCAGACAATAACTCTCTCCCTTCCATAGGTTAATAAGTACTAGAGTGAGGTTCCAGAGCAGTTTTGAAATCTCAGGCCTCAGTCTATATGGGAAAAGTAAACATTTTAAGAGCTGCGGACCTCAATCTCTATAAAGAAGAGATCACCCTTCCTGTCTATACATACATATATTCATAAATGTTTGTACACACACTTTCCACTATTGAATCTATGTAGGGCACTCACTGACAAAAAGGACAGCCACCACCCTCTTCTGGATTAAAATAAAGTAGCTTTCCATTGAGAGCTATGAAATATAATCTTTATAGAAACAGCCAACAAGACATTTGCTAGGGAAAAAGTATGGCCAGAGGGATAACAGTGAATGCCATCTTTTTATGTGAAATGGAAAAATGTTTCAAAAAACAAACAAACAAACAACCCCCCACAAAAAAACATTAGAATTCAGATGAGAGGCACTTGGAAGCACACTACTTTTTTATAGCTAGTAAAATAGCTAGTAAAATGTGCTTTAGTTAAACTTAGCTAGAATATGTTTTACAATTGACTAACATTGTAGACATAAGACAGCACCAAATTAATTGTTAGTCCTGTTTAGATTAGTCTTGAGGTTAACACCTGTCATTGGCATGTTCAAAAAGAACATTCTGCTTTGTACCACTAATCTATCCAGACACATGAACAGGCCTCAGCAAGTTATTGTAACCACTTGACATCACAACTAAATTTCTTTTCTCCAACTATGTCACAATAAGCACTGTATTGCAAACACACCAGCTTCTCCACAGAATACAGTTGCTGTTCTGCCAAACTGCTCTACTTTCGTGCTAACACTATTGCCTCCCAACTGATGATAGCCTAACAATACAAAATACTTGGCTGTTAACTGCTGTTGTGAGAAATAATAGTATTTTGCTGACACCCCCATTTTATTATTGACACATAGAACTGTTTTGCCATTATCTAAATTTTAACACCACATAGTAAATAGCAATTGTGAATCTGTCACAATACTCATTGATTTAGCAGAGCTAAATTAAAACCTATAATGAAGCCATCTTATTACTAATACAACCCTGTCAGGCTCTGGTAAGTAAAGACGAACTATTGTCTTTATAGGACTATTATCAGACTAATTTTCCAGCAGATGATGTCATAATTTTGCTTTTCAACTACAAACCCCACTATAATAATCCTCTTTAGAACTAGGTTTGCTTATTACATTCTTGGCTCCCAATGTTGGTGTTATAAAGTAGTTTAAGTGTACTACTTTAAAGATTAGGGGAATACAATATTAAATATTACAATACAATCCACACCCCAAAAAATTAATACATCATTAACTCTGTATTAATATACTGGAGTCTCTGACTATCTATGACCAGCTTCTCTTGCAAGAAGTACTGACTGTGAACAAGTGCTACACATTAGAGCAGGCCTGCACAACTCGGAAAGCAGAAAGGGCTGTATTATTGCAAAAAATCCAGCTGCGGGCCGAAAAGCCCCGCTCTCGCCCCGCCCTCATCCGCTTCCCCCTACCCCACCACTTGGCTTGCCCCGCCCCTACTCATTCCCCGCGGGCCACATGTGGCCCCCGGGCTACATGTTGTGCAGGCCTGCATTAGAGACTGATTTTACAAAACAACCACTGGAAACATACCTTCAAAATTGCAAAGTCTACTTGTTTGCATGCACAGAAACCATGCAACTTATATGCACGGGTATAGACAAACATTTAGGCACATCGTTTTCCACCTGCAATTGACCATTTTTCACTCATAAATGGATATATGGGCAAGTACTGTTGATGCAAATGCAATTTTGAAAGCTCTTTGAAAATGTAGTCCACAGTAGATAAGGATCTCCAAACATTTAAAAAGAAACTGGAGCCTAGTTTCTATTACTTTTCTAATACTTTTTCTTTATTACAATTTACACATACTTTAAAATATATAATGTCTAGATTTCGTTGTTCTAGTCTGGCATAGGCTAGTATACTTGTGTATTGCATGTGAGAGCTAAATCAAATAAATCATATTTTTCAAAATAATTAGCCTGCCCTATCTCCTTTGTGCTGAAGACACTGCAACAAGTTCTTTTGTCCAGTCTATGAACTAATCAATATCACATTAAAAAAAAAGCACTTGACCTCACTTGTCCTCCTGGAAACAAAGAGAATCCTTAATATGCCTAGTTTTTAAAATCTTAGTGTGTGTATTTAATGAGAAATTCCTTTTGCACTTTTATTACCCAGTGACATTTAGGAGCTTATTCAAATTTCATTTATGCCCAATGTATCGTACTTAATATATATAAAAAAGGTGATGACCAAGATTTCATTTACATTGCGCAATGGCAATAGTCAGCCTCTTGGAATGTGGGTGTGTGATCTCACTGAAAGCACCAGTTGCAGACATTGGAGAGCTGGAAGAACAGGGAAACTAAGCCATACAAGAAATTACAAGGTTTGGCCTTTCCAAATTACTTTATGAAAAATTGCTGCATGAAGGTAAATTAGCTCCACTAGCCCAAGTCTGACTAAACTCAGCAGAGCTTTGGACCCAAGCTGTAGTTTTCGCCCCCAAATCCAGTCTCAAACTGAGCCCAAATCCAACCTAAACAAAGGGCTTTCAACAAATCACAACAAAGGGCTACCACAACAAATCTAAGTGCTTATAGAACTTTAGCTTCCCTGCTCTAACAGCATGCCTTCTGCTTCCCAGTCCCCATATCAGGCCCTAATATCCTCTCATATTGTCGTCTTCACCTCAGTGGATTCTCTGATCCAAACTTTGTGGCTCCACAGCCCATCCCAGCTCAAGGCCTGTTTGCATATATGCACTTCCCTCCAATGGAACTGGGAAGTGCACATATGTAGACATGCCCAAGGACTACAGAATTAGGCTCTTTCATTGGCTATATTATCTCAGAACATATTCTCCAAGAGATAAGGCACAAACAAGGATTTCTTTAGCATCAGTCAGAAAAGGCCTTTTTTTTTTTTTTTGCCCTTGTTTGCTTTTCTACTGTGAACAATCCATCTCTGCATTTAGGCTTGAGTTTTGCAGTGTACTTCTGAGCACTTCAAGCATAATGAAGAATAGCTTCTTGTTCCACATTCTTATCTTTGTTTATTCTATTTAAAGGCTTCTGCTTCAGAACTTTGTGACTAGAGATCAAGCAAATAAAAGGGAATTCTGAAGCTCCTATTTATAATCTACACCAAAGCACAGGTTTATCTAAAGTCTGCTCCAAAGCCAACATATAGGCACATATTTGGGGCAAGCCATACGTGCCTGTCACTTAACCAGAGAGTAAAGTCTGTCTTGTTAAGACAGTCAACTGAAATTCAGGAGGCATGGGTTCAGTTTCTAGCTATGTCACAGCTTGGGCAAATCACTTGATCTTTACTCCCTTCCACTCTTTGTCTGCCTTGTCTATTTAGACTGTACACTCTTTGGGGCAGGGACTTCCTTGTACTGTACATTTTTATAGACAAATGTAGATCCCCTAGAATAATGGGGCCCTGATACACACAGGATCACTAAATGCTACTCCAGTACAATAAAGTCAAACGCAGATGCACTTCTGAAAACATTAATACTCTGTATGTTGTTATACTTGTTCAGCCTGATTTTATTTTACAGTTCTAATTTTACTTTTATTTTTTAAACTGAGTTGAATTTTGGTCTTCTTTGCATTTTGGGGCCCATACAGATGACCCCAAGTATTACAACATGACTATTATCAAAGGTAATCTTAGTAGTATGGCTTGCCTTACTTAGAGCCCAAGTAACAATTTCCACATTGATTTGAATACGCTGGATAATCCACGTTTATGGCAGGCAAACAATAATCTCTCTAAATCTCATCAGACCACAGCTCTGTTGTTTTATATACTAGTTTAAATATTACAGATAATCTTCTATTTGACCAGCTAATATTTGACATATTATGCAACAGTTTGACAACAACATTGGCTTTGTTCTCTTCTATGTTTACAAAGCTGATCAGAAGTTTGCACTACAAGCTATTTTTAACTACAGGCCAGTGATGCTGGAACTAGGGAAGCTCAGGATGCTGCTGCAGCCCTCTTGCTGGAAGTAGTAATACCAAATACATGGTTTCCATCAGCAGCACCCCCACTCTAAACATTGTTCCAGCACCCCTGCTACAGGACCAATATTATGGATTTCTCCATTTAGATCTGGGTCTGTCAGATAGAACTACGAATCCTTTAGAAAATGTCTATAACAGCCACATTTAATCCACTTTAAAATCAAGTAGAAGATTAAAAAGGACCACATTTTTGTCCTTGAATGCATGAGAGGGACTCCCACTGAAGTCAACAAGAGCTCTGCAAGCACATTTGAGGGCAGCAATTGACTCTATATAATTACAACTGTTGGAGTATAGTACACAGGAAGCCCTACACCACTACACTGAAACTACTGGGGAAACTCTTTTTGCACTGGGAACAGGAGGAGTCCCAAGTTTTCCAGCATACATAGCCCATATCATGTCATCAACTTTCACACTGAACAGCCCACTGAAATAAACAGGAGCTCTTCTTAAAAACAGATGGCAACTATATACCCTGGGTTGGGATCATTTCTGCATTTGGCAAAATGGCAAAACCCCACATAATATATTAGCAATAAGATTAGGTCTTTTATAATTACAAAATGTTTTGGGGCTTATGGCATTACAAACATTCTACTAATGATGCTGTGCTCATTTTTAAAGTGCAAATTTTAACTGGACAGACATTATTTATATAGTGCCATCAATGTGTTTTACAAAACCCCAGAACAACAGAGGATGTGTGTAATTTTGCTAACTGTCACACTCTGCATTTCCTTTAATAAAGGGCAATATTCCCACAGAGTCAACAGAGAACATGTTTGTTTTTCTTGTTTTAAAATATTTTCTACAACAGGTACTGTAGTATTTATGGTAAATGAACTACTTTCCATCAAAATCCATTCAGTATGTTTCATCAATAACATTTTATTTAAGCAGCCTATATTGATAATTAATTATTGCTTTACAGATTATTAATATGGGCCCAGTAATGGGAACCCTTAGATGAGTAGTTGCATTAAAGCCCATGGATTCACTCAGGCAATAGGGTTTGCAAGGCAGTGACCTATATTATCACTTTTAACAGATGTTCTTATTGAGTTCATATTTAGTGGAATTTGCTCCCCTCCTTCCCTGTTCAGTTTCTTTTTATTCAGTTCACACCTTTCTTGATGGCCTGTAAACTTCCTCTACTGCCTGTTGACACTTCTACCATGTTAAGCCATGTCCTCGCTTGATGTCTTATCCTTTAAGGGTCCCAATCCTACGTTTTTCAATAAATTGGGATCACTACTATGCTAACAAGATATCCCAGAGCACACACAATGCTGAACAGACTGAAGAGCCAGAAAGGAAGGCGTGTATTTGGAGCCGAAAGTAGTAGGGGTGCCGTGAGAAGGCTTCCCAAACAAAAACATATGCACAACCCTTCTAACGTGTTGCCTCTTGCATCACTCACCAGCTTCAGATCTAGAGCTGTATAGTAATGAGGTGGCATGTTCATAGTATAAAACTTTATATCCCCTCTCACTAGCTTTGGTTTTAGCTATTCATTTTGGAATTTAGCTCAGGGAGGAATGCAGGCAAATAGATCCCTAGTTACTGCTGCTCAGCTCCTATGCCAATAATCAATGGTACCCAGAGCATTTGTACTTCTGCATATAGAATAGCCCTTCTTTCTGGGAGGCATCCTCACTTTCCTCTTCTAGTTTCCTTTGTAGAAAGCTACCACATATCCTCGGACAAATCTGAGTGTACATGGGGAGCTAGAGCCCAGCAATGTGAGTTATCAGATGCTTTTCCCACTAGTGCTACAGATACCCTGTATTTCCACAGCTGCTGACTCTACTGAGCCTCTGTAAGCCAGCACAGGATTTAGTGTCTTGTGGGCTCATTCACCTCTGATCGTAGAGGTTTGACTTGGACTGTCAACCCTATTGAGTGAAGAGCTAAAATGCCATGAGTGGGTCAATTCAAATGAAGGCTTCTTTTCTGAGAGCAAGACAAAGAAAGAGAAGCCACGATTTATGAAAAAAGCCCAATTACCTCAGTCAGAATATCTGCTGAACACCAGCTATTAAAGTATTAATTATCAGAAACCTTGCCATGTGATGCTGACTGTTTCTTTAAACACATTTTAAGAGATGTTGGTGTTTGTGAAAACACATGTCCAAGTAAGAGCCCTAGAGTGCAAACTTTTCTATTTTCCACAAAAACAAGCAAAACACTAGGACTGGTAATGCCACCTTCCCGCAAAGCACCTTGCTCCTGTGCTTTAGTTCTGAGAAGGAGGGACCACTCCATTCAAATTTGTCTCTCTCTACAGCAAAGATAGCACCAACTGCAACTGTGTTTTTTTAGGATGAAGACACCAGTTCACTAGAATATGGACAGCAACCACCAATTTGTTTCACCAAATAGACATCAGATAGCAATAACTTTAAGTCACTATCAATCTGGAATGCATTAGAAAGAGCAACTTGGAGGCTCAAGTCTTCATATTACTAATCCCTAGAGCGGTATCATGCATCTCCTTACCACACCGACATTTTATTATCAGAATAATTCTAGGCTGATCCAAGTTGTGCAAAATTATGGAAACTGTAACAGACCAAAGTAAAATTTTGTCATTTGGTGTCTCTTGAGTCAAGTGGAGGAAAAGCAGATTATCTTCACAAGACACCAGCACAGAATATAAAACACAAAGTATCCTCTGCAAGTAGACACAAGTAATGGCTCCTGTTCGCCTTATTAAATAAGCACTATGACAACTGACAACTACCCAAACTCTGCAGAACCACTTCAACTTTCTTCCTGAAAGGTAACCAGCTCGTATACCATTGTGTGGTGGTGGTCATTCATGCTAGCCTGTGAAAAGAGGATGTCACAACAGCAGATCTTGGTTTAGCCTCTTTTGTAAGTCTCTGCCAGGAGACTCCCTAACAGAACTATAAAAGACACTTTTCCGCATTCCACATCTTTCTCTTGATTTAAATGAGCCCAGTATCTCCATATCTGGATGCAACAGTTGTGTTTTATTTTTGGAAGTTAATCCAGTCTAGAAATGATGTAGCAGTGACACATCCCCTAACAACAGGCATGTAAAAATCGGGCTAGACAGCAATTTAGATAATCTAGGCAGCAAATCTTGCCCTAACAGACACAGCGAACATGCTCTCTTGGCTGCACACACTCATGCACATCTGTTAAGGTGGCACAGTGCCAATTACAATTTGATCAGACTGTTTTATCATGGCATATGCACTATGCAAGAGTTGACTTAGATGGGCATGTTGCATAACAATACATATCCTAAATGAGACCTTTTTATATAGCAAGACCCTTCCTTGTGTCAGTAATGAAACACTGGCATCACGAGACTTTTTAATCCTCCACGTATCTATTAAACTAAGATCCACAGAGAAAGGGGAAGACGTGAAAAGAACATACAAAGCCAAATTTGGCTGCTAAAATGACAATCTACATGTTTAATGGAAAAGAATGGCTCACAGGCATTCTGTTGTTCTAGTTTAATTCCCTGGTGTCACTGTCAGCCATGGGAGTATCTACAACCAATAGTGCACATGGAAAGGTTTAAGACAGAACTTTTTAATTTGTCTTGAAAAGTCACTATTAGACAGATGGCATGCCATCCTCACTAGCTCAAGGATGAGTCAACAAAAGAGTATACAATACTCTTTCATATGGTACAAAACAAAACCCAGATTTCACAGGATGACGTTTGACTGTGCAAAGAACAGAGGTAGGTAAAAATCACAGAAGACAGTTCATCTGTTAGCTACATACAGTTCCTGGATAGTAATAACTGACATGCTTGGTTTCAATTATCTGATACAAAGCCTATAAATGTTTGATGCAAGAGTGTAGATGGGAATAAAGAAAGATGTACATTTCCATTTAAAGATGAGTCTCGCTCCAAGATCCCTCCCCTGTGAGGTGACCTCAATTCTGCTTCTGATCATGCTCAACTATCCACATGCCATCTTCCATATATACAGGCATGATTACTTGCTCTATATTATGTAAAGATAGTGGCCAACACATGAACCAAACACAGCCAGGATAATGCTGAACATCTTTATAATCTTCACAATGTAGAACAAAAAGGGCCAGAACCTACCACCACTAAAGTAAATGGAATTTTACAACTGACCTCAATAGGAGCAGGATTGGGCCATTATACAGTAATAATTACCCTGCTGAAAGAAATTAACTTAGCTTAGAAAGGCTTCCCAGTGTTTGCATTTGCAAGTTTTGTTAAAAGAAATGGTAATGTAATCACTTTGAATGCTAAAAGCTAAAATGTAGAATTCACTGTATAGTGGCTGACATTAAACTTTCTTCTGTGGGCTCAACGGCTTGCCCACACAGGTCAACTTATAGCATTGAGGCTTAAGATCTCTATAGAAAAATTGTAACATTTTACTTTATAAATGTTGTTTCCATTCAAAAGCAAACCAAAACAAAAGACACAGATGTGGAAAATGCCTTTGAAAATGTAACATTGTGTAATTTATACCTACATAAAAAGCTCTGGTTTCCATCCTACTACCGGTGGAGTTCCCCACAAAACCCACATTGACTTTAAAATAATGCAGTATTGAGTCTTAAAACTTGATCCTTTCAGCACTTAAATATATAAATAAATTTACTCACACACTTAACTATTTGCAGAATTGGACTCCTAGTTTTTACCACCTTAATTAAATTTCTTTCTACTGCTGGTCTGCACTAATATATTTTAATAAATGCAACAATTTTAAGCTATTTATAACGTTGCCGGGACAGAGAATCTGAAGTGCTTTATTGGCACTTGGTTCATTCTACCACTCCCACATGCAAAAGTTGTATTATGATTTAAAATTGTCTGTCCTTCAAATCAGACACAATTGCCACCTCCATTTTAATTCATTACTTTCAACACAATTTATGTCTACTTTTATCTATGGAAAGATAAATCTAAGATAAGCCTTTAAAGACAACTGAAACATCCACTGAAGTAAAAGGTAACTGTTTATTACATGTGTTATCAGAAAAAAAAAAGCCCATAGTGGAGGCCAGGAAATCCTCTACAATGACTAGGCTGAAAGATTCTGCAATATCGGGGGACCAGTAATGGAGTTTTCCCCTTTACTAGCGGATATAATTTGCTGTTGTCAGTTGGAAAGGAATCTGACATGCTCCACAAATAAACAAACCTTAATCCTCAAAATCCCCCCATTTGCAACCCATCCAATTAGGGCTCCCCACTATAGGCCTGTTCCCTTAGCTCCCAAATCCCTTTTGCTTGGCGGATTTGGGCGGGGGGCCACGCTGCCTCAGAAGCCGCGGGGAAAGGGGCAGAGCCCTAAGAGCCTCCCACTACTAACAACAGCGGATCCACTTTATGGCAGGGCCAGTTTTATGGCCCTTTGTGTCTCCCTGCAGAACACGGAGCCACCCTCGGCTCCTTGCGCTTCCCCCCGCGCCCCGCTGGGTGTCGCTGCGCTCCCACCGCGCTCCCCGAGCCCGCAGGGCACCCACCTGATCCGTGCTGCTGGCGGAGGATGGCGGCCTTGCCGGGAGGGGGCGAGGCCGAGGAGGACGCCGCGGTGGTGGAAGCGGAGGGGGAGGCGGCGGCGGCCGCGGCCCCGGTCCCCTGGGGCGGCAGCAGGCGCTTGTCCAGGCCGGGCTCGGCGGTGGCCCTGCTGGCCGGGCTGTACCGGCGCGGCCCGCTGCTCTGGATGTGCGAGACCGCCTCGGCCGCCTGCATGTCGGGCGGGGCGAAGCGCGACAGGACCCGCAGCAGCGCCTGGGCTTTGTGCTCCTGGGTCTCGTCGCCGCCGTAGTCCGACACCCGGCACTCGTACACGCCCTCGTCCTGCCGCCGCACGCCCGACAGCCGCAGCCGGTGCGAGATGTCATTGCCCTGGACCCGCACCGTCTGCAAGAGACCACAGCCCGCGGGCCGGTCACTGCCCCGCCGGCCCCCGCGCCCGGGCACCCCGCTCCCGCCCCAATGCACCTCCCCCCACCACTCCAGGGCACCTCCCTCCCGCTCCAGCCTGCCTCAATGCACCTCCCCCCATCACCCCAGGGCATCTCCCACGGCCCCGAGCCTGCCCCAGTGCACCTCTCCTTATGGGCTTGCTCCAATGCACCCCCCCCTTATCACCTTCCTGAGTCTGCCCCAATGCACCTCCCCGAATCTGCCCCAATGCACCTCACCCAGTCTACCAATGCACCTCCCTCTGCCCCAATGCACCTCTCCCCTGCCCCCACGCCCACCCCAATGCATCTTTCCCTCCTGCCCTGAGCCTGCTCCTCCCAGAAATTAATGCACCTCCCCTCCAGCCTGCTTCACCACCTCTAAGAACTTAGAGGACCCCCCTCCATAAGCAAACATGTAGCATATGAGACACGCAAGCTCCTCTCCAAAATCAAATCTCTCTCTTTCTGTAATCCAACCTTCCAGCTCCTCCTTGAAATAAATGACCCCGCTCCAAATTACTAAACCTATCCCAGCCAAAATTAAATGCAGTAAGTGATGCAGACTCTAGTCAAGCACAAAACTACCAAATCCACCATTTCCAAACAATGTACTCAACAGGGCACCCACCCATGGCAGTCATCCACCCTCAGCTCCAGAAGTAAATGCATCTCTTTCCTTCCTTCCCTCCCTCCCTCCCTCCCTCCCAGAAATCAAACACAAACACACAACCATTGCTCCTACCCCATTATCTTCCATAAATAAATACTTTTAAGCACTGCATCTCCCCATCAAAATCAAAAACCGAGCCACCAATTCCAATTCTTCTTTACCAAACTAAATACACCTCTCCACAGCACTCAAATAGCCTACCACTAATCGTATTCCTCTCTCTTCCCAAAATTAATACATTAAACATGCCATCTTCTTTCTAAATTAATTTTTAAAAAGCCACTAATGCTGCCTCATCCCCTTCCAAAACTAAAGGCATCTTCCATCTAAAACCAGCAGTCAGCCACTAATCCTCCAATTGCCTTTCTAAAAATAAATCTGAGTAGTGATCTTCCCCCAAAATGAAACACAGCCCCTCCAGCCACTTAATTTCCCAACTCCAACACCTAGCCTGCTAAAAATAATGCATTTCCTCTCTCTTACCCCCTACAAAGTGAAACATAAACCACCCAGCCACTAACCTTCCCTCTCCCTTCTAAAAATACACACCTTAACTAATGTACCTCTTCTTACCCCCAATCCAACACAAAATACCCAAATACCTTCATATGTAATGGCCAGACTACACACACAATCCCCAAGTCTGACACCCTATTACCTAGAGTGCCTTCTACCCTTTGATATCCCCATTATAAACACAGGATGAAGGCTCAAATTTTGTCAGCTTTAGTGACTGCCTTTAATTTCAGTGGGACTGGACTATTAGCCTGAGTGAATTAAAGATCTAATCCTATCTTTACTCCCAACTGCAGTGTTTAATCTTTGCAAGATTGTCCCTAGCACTCTTTTCTTACTCCCACTAGCCTGCACAGATGGAAATAGAAGAGTGACAGTGATGGGAGGAAAGCCACACAAATAAATGGGCCTGCTCATGCTCCCAGTGAAATCAGTGACTGGATCCGGCCTGAAATAACAGAAATTGGATATAATGTGCTATAAAGAAAATTGGCATTGTTGGTGGGGGGGAGGGTTTCAGTATTGGAGGCAGCCAAATGAAAAGCAGAAATATCACTTGACTTGACTGCCAGTACTTTCTAGGTGAGACCAAAGAAGGGAAGAAAAAAAACAAATACTTCTTGCCTGGATTTGCAAGTAATAAAATTCGACAGTTAAAATAGCAACAGATGGTAACATTTTGATGGAAATATGACACACCAAGGAGAGGAAAACATGCCCATGCCCACTATGCTCCAACATTTCCCTTGCTCTAGAGTGTTAAGCTGGCTGAAATCATGTGTGGGGGTTTTACAAAACCAGCATGTACATATAGAAACTGTGCATCACTCTGTTTGATCTGCACTTACGCTGATTTTAGTTGCATCCTTATTTGTTACCTAAAAAAAGCAGAGAAGGAAACGTGTTAGACTAGACTTCTAAAGCACATTAACATTATTATAAGCACCCAGGTCCCAGCTAAACAGAGGTAGGACAGACAGATCTTCAGTGCAACTTTCATAACTAGTTTCAAACTGATTGATTATTGGGAGAATTTGGATTAGATTTAATCAATTGGTGCTTAAGGAACAGGACTGATTTGGTAAAATGTAACTGGGCTTACTGGATGCCTGTAGTAAAAGTTTTGTCGTTGCTAAGAGATATACGTCTGCTCCTTGTATAAACAGAGCAATGGTAATTGTAAAAATTGTAAAAAGACCAATTAAATTTGAAATAGCCATGGTAGGCAGAGGTGGTTGTTTTCTGTGGTAGTGCAAGAGTTGCGCATGGAAAAGACTTGGGGAAGCCAGAGCCTGAATTGCTTTAGTGCAGGGATGAGGTCCCTAAGCAGCCCAAGATCAGATACAGCTCATCGGTTTTTTGATCTGATGATTTCCTTGTTACAATCAACTTTATTGTAAAAGGAAATGATGCCTCTGATCTCTCTGATGCACCTCCCAAGGAGATGGTCATTTTCTGGGCAATCCCTGTCATCATTTATTGTAAAAGCAGCTCGCAGTTTTATAAGAGGTTAAAGAAGACATTTAAATCCAAGCGATTTATTTCCCTAACAACAGACCAACATTTCCCCCAGCTAGACGGCATCACATCAGTTTGGAGTCTATATGTTTTGCTCTATATTTGAGCCTTGCAGGAAAACAAGCCTGCCATATAGATAGGACCTGGTGTAGGCATTAGAGGCTCCTCGGGGAGTATCATCGGGTTTAATGGCTCTGTAGTAGGAAAAGGTCAGATGCTCTATACTTTAGACAGACACATCTTGGAACTCCTGCTCCAGACTTCTCCTCTGATCTGTTTACACTTGTTTATATCCTGGGCAGCATTATGTTGTTGGGCCAAGATCTAGGCTGCAGAACAAATGGGGTGTCTGGGAAATGCAGCCTAGAAATTAAGACTGGAGCCTGTATTGGAGCCAAGTGGCCTTCCGCAGGCTGAGAAAGAATACACAAGATGTAATCTGCTTTCCTTACCGCATGTTAATCACTTCATCTGAATTTGTAAATAAATCACCCAACTACACAATTGTCCTGCAGGATCTCCAGCTAGGAGCCCATCCCTCTCTCCTCCATCTGCTCATAATAATCATCTACGGACAGGAGCTCGTCTTGTTTAATCAACCTCTCCCACGTTTGTTCCCAGTGATTTCCAGCTTGGGTCAGACTAGTACAGT
Source organism: Dermatemys mawii (assembly GCA_007922305.1). Taxonomy (NCBI): domain Eukaryota; kingdom Metazoa; phylum Chordata; order Testudines; family Dermatemydidae; genus Dermatemys; species Dermatemys mawii. The sequence goes on along the minus strand of ML677343.1, from coordinate 16,174,507 downwards.
TTCGCAGTTGCCTCCTGTTTATTCCCGCTTTGTAATGTCATACAACAAACCGGGTTAAAGCTGCTCTCTGCGTCTGAACGATGGGGCTCGCAGTGAGGCAGATATTTATCATCCTGTAATACTGTAGTATGTTTACAATCCCCAACGCGCTGTCAGAGTTTCTGGGGTGCATGGTCACTCAATTCTAGTTTCCCCTGCAATCTCCCATCCCACGGGAGAGTTTAGGACACCGGGCTGGAGATTCCTACCTACTTCAAGGGATGTGATGGGGGAAGCTCCTTTCACCTCCAGTGTCTGGTCACTTTATTTTAATCATTGCACTTAATGAATACGCATGTTTCCGTGGCAGGTTGTTACCTTGCTTCTGCTGCCAGGGGCACTGATGGCTAATTCATGGGCAAGTTCTCTGGCTGGTTCTTTAAGGTACCACCACTGGATTTCCAAGGAGTAAGAGGTGGATCCGCTGGCCCGAAAAGCACAAGGCATCTCAATATCCTCTCCCTCCCTAATAGTCACATCTTTGGGAACTTCAGTAAATGTAGCTGGGAGGAGAAGAGAGAATGACAAGGGCTGGTGAGCAGGAGAGATTCAGACGACACCAGCCCGGTTCGTGGGAATCTGATCTGCTTTAACCCCAGGGCTAACCGCCGTCGGAGAAACTAGGGTCTCGCGTTTCAGGGCCGAAGGAGGAGCTCGGCTCTGCCGCCTCGTGAGAACACAGGCGGGCTTGATTCGCCTTCACCCCGCAGCCTGGGCACCTACTGGTGCATCGACGCCAGCGCCAGGGCTGGGGAGCGTGCGACAGAAAACCTCCTCTCCGGAAAGGAGGAAACGGATGTTCGATTCCCAGGGCCAAAAATCCGTCCCGCAAATGGCCAGCCAGCGCCCGCACAGTTCAAAGCGGTCTCCTCCCGGCAGCCCGGGGGCTCTTGCAGCCGAGCGCAGGGAGCCGTGATCCCGCAGAGCCCGGTGTGTGCCCTGCGCCCCCCGCCCCCGCCCAGTGACCACCTGCAATTGCCATAGCGTCACCTGGGTTCCCTCTTCTGTACCCCCCCCCCGCACCCCGCAACATGCGCTGCACAAGCAGCCAAGTTCTTACTCCACAAAGGCGCCAGCCGGTTACGTCTATAGCGATCGGTGACGGGAGCGAGGATCTGATACTAGCTCACCGATCGAAAGGAAGGAAAATAGCGATTTACCGAGTCAAACACCCGGTCCCCCCGGCCACTAGCCCTTCCCAGCCAGCCTGGACTTCTCCCGCACCGCTGTAGGGGCTTCCTTCCCAGCCCGCTGGATCGGGGGCGGGGGCGATCTGCTCTGGGAGGATCGCGAAAGTTTGCTACTTACCGTTGACTAGGAACAGCAGGGGGGCATTTACCAGCAGGTAACAAAGGGCGCCGAACAGCCCCCGATTTTCCATTTCACATGGGGAAACTTCCGGGGGGAGAGCAAGTGGAGAATGCGGCGTCGCCGCGCCGGGGCTAAGAAATCTGCAACCCCATTGCCAGGAGCAGCCGCGGCTCCCGCCCCGGTCCCGGGGTCGGACTCTTGCCAAAAGGGGGGAAAAGCAACCAGCCCCCCAGCCAGCTTCGACAAAAAGCAGCAAGTGTAAAATCCACGGGCGGCTCCGGGGCACGAAATGACAAACCCCCGCTCGGGATTCAGCTTCCTTGGGGGGAAGGCGCTTTGGTGCCGCCCAGAAGCCGGGGAAGGGTCCTGAGCTCCCCTCCAAGCCCCATCCCAATGGCCGAGCCGGTCTCGGCTTCCCGGGGAAGGTGTCGGGACTCGCCGCGTCGCTCCCGAGCGATCCTCTCCCGTTCGTGGCCCGGGGTGTCTCTGATTGCGGGGCGCACGAGCACGGTCTGGAAGCGCCTCGGCCGGTCCGGATCCGCCGTTTGCTTGTGGCTCGCGGTGCGGTGCGGTGCGGTGCGGTGCAGCCGGGCTCCCCCCCCCCAGCGCCCGCCGCTCTCACTCCGACACGCGGCTCGACCTATGGGAGGGATTTCAGGAGCTGACGTCCCCGCGCGCTGCAGCCCCGACAGCACAAAGAGAAGCCGCGGGCTACGGTCCCCGCGAGCGAGCCGCGCAGCGCGACGCGCCCCCGACCGGGCAAGACCAGCCCAGGATCCCCGCCCGCCCCCAGCGCCTCGTCACCCACCCGGCCGCCCGCTCGGGCTGGGGGCTGCCCCCCCCGGGAACAGCTGGACTCGAAGTTCACAACACCCGGGGCGCGGTTCGCGGCCGGTCCAGCTCCCTGCCCGGCCCGGAGCCGATCAGCGCCCGGCCCGCCGTGCTCGGCCGTCGGCGGGAAGAACTCCCCGCCCCGGCGCGGTCCCGGTCCCTCCCCAGGCACCCCCCGGCCTCACCCGGGGCTCCCGCCGCCAGCCCGGCGCGGCGGCTGCCCCATGGCGGGGCGGACGGGGAGCCCGAGTGCCCGGCGGAGCCTGTAACCCGGGCACCTCCGGGGCGGCCCGAGCGAGCGGGGCCCGCCCGAGAGCGCGCAGGGGCCTGGAGCGGCGCCGCGCTCGGAGCCGGGCCCGGGGGACACGGACTAGTGGATTCGGAGCAGGGCAGATTTCCGGTTGGCCCCCGGGCGGGAGGGGACGTTTCCTGCCCTCAGCCAGGCAGACGGACCGTCCCCGCCCCCCGGGCGCTAGCGGCCCGCGGAGCCGCCCCTCGCCCCCTGCAGCAGCGGGGGTGGGCGCTTGGACCGCGGCCAAGCTGCCAAGAGACTCGGCGGAGCGAGCCTCGCCTCCCCCCTCGGGCAGCTGCCCGGCCCCGGGGCGGAGAAACGCCCCTGCCGCAAACCCAGCCGGGGGCGGGGGGCGAGACCCCCTGGGAAGTGAAACAACGACGGACCCGCCAGGGACGGACCCGGAGCCCCAGATCGGTGCGGGCGCTTCAACAACTCCCGGGCAGCTTGTCCTAGCTGCTCTTCCCCCAGGGCAAGTCCACAGAGCCCAGCCCTCGGTGGAGCCGCGGCGCGTTTCACCTGCCTCGCCGCAGGAACGGAAAAGATCAGAGCCCCTGGCTCTGTCCAGCGGCTGATACTCACACTAAGCGCGGGGCCAGAGGTTAGCTGAGGGGGAATGGGTTTGGAAGAAGGGCGAGGGATGAAGATAAGGAATTCCACCCTGGACCTCGTCCCAGGCAGGGACTATATTCGTCCCCCCCCCCCGTAGTGCTGGGGGCTGTATAATTATTTTGCTAAATAAATTACAACACGCACCGCTTCCCTCAGTCTGCAGCACTTCCCAGTACTAGTCAACGTTATGTGGTCATCTATACATGTGCTATCACGCACAGTCTTCATTAGAAAACGCACTTCCAGGGAAGCTGCAAACTGAAAAGTGAAATAGAAGGTGTTGGCAAAGCAATCACGGGAAAGAAAGACTATTTAATCCTTCATTTTTTATTAACTGAAAAGATAACTATCCATCTATTGAGTTAATAAAAGTTACCTTACATATTTTTATTTTGCATTTGCAGCATCAGAAGGTTTCCTGCAGTGGTACTAACCAATAAACTTCCATTTCTATGAAATGTTGGAGACTATGCAATATAGCCTTAGACTGCTCTCCCAACTTGGTCATAACCATATCTTTGGCTAATAGCTGGGACATGGAGTTTTTTACTTGAGGAGCCAGTTATAACTGAGTTAATGGGAACATCCCCCTGTTAATATCACACAGATATTTCTGATTAAATATTTGTCAGCCAGAAGTTTCCCTTTGCTACCTGGATGACAAGAGAAGGTGAGGAGACTGTGTTGTGAGACTGAGGTGCTGCATGTGTGTGAGTGGTGTGGTGTGAGGATAGTAGACAAGCAGTGCAAGGAATGGCATAGAAGACACACTACTAACTGTAAATAACCAGTAGGGTTTTTTTAAAAGCATGAAGCATTTTTGTATCTCTATTGTTGGCAGAGAGCATGGTGGTTTAAATACAGTTTAGTACCGCTCACTCTCCAATCCTTCATGGTGGGTTTTTGTCAGCATGGGAGACTCCCAAGAAATATCTAGGTGCTGCAGAAAGCTGCTTTGGGAATTCAGCAGGTGGCACTCTTCCTTTGGTGGTAGTGATTCATCAATACTCCACAGTGATTTGGTGCACTGTGCTGCTGAAGGTGTTATCTTTCAGATGAGAGGTCAAATGGATTATCTGGGCACCTGTACTCATGACATTTGCCATGACTTTTTTTTTTTATTATTAAAGAGCAAGAACCCACTCAAACTGTACCTCAGTAATTGCATTTTGTGTACTCAAATTTGTCCTGCATTTCCAGCTGGAAAGAATCATTTAAAAGCTGTGTGAAGTGACCATTAAAAGGAACTAAAAAAGAAAAAAACAACCTGTTCATAAAGGTGGAATAAGTTCTTTCAATATATAAAAACAGTGAGGAGTCCTTGTGGCACCTTAGAGACTAACAAATTTATTTGGTCTTTAAGGTGCCGTAAAGACTCTTCCTTGTTTTTGCTGATACAGACTAACTCAGCTACCACTCTGAAACTTTTCAATATATAGGCTCTTTTAAAGACAGAAGTTCGTCTGAAAAAAGGTGATGTACAAAAGGCTTTTTTTGCCAAAAAAAAAATCCCACTGGTGCTACAACTAGTTAATCTTCAACCTTGGTAGCATGAGTGGGAAGCTGCTATAGACAGGACTCCAGTGGCTGGGAGGGTTTAAATCATGGTGGAATCTAACCCTGCTCAGAGCTGATCATGAAGATACAGTAGCTGACACCAGCAGTGGCTTTGTATACACTGGCTTCTACATTGTTGATATCACTGAATCAATCATAGCAACTCAGAGAAAGTTGGTGGTACAAAAGCTTAGTTTATAGGAAGCTTCCTGTAGGCTTCACTGTATTCAGTTTCACTTCCTATTTTGTATCCTGTGTTCCACCTCAGCAGTGACTGCATTTCAGTGAGAAGGAACATGACCTTTCAATAGCTTTTGGTCACCTCAGAGTGGATAGTGACAAGCTTCTTAGGCATTAAGTGTTGTGATGCCTGTAAGTTAATATAAAGCATCCTGAGATACTTTGATATCAGATCATATATATTTTTATTTTATTAGTTTTATTATGCTTCATATATGCATATTGGAGTGAGAGAGAGACCAAATTATTAATTTAACTGATCCGAAGTGTGACTCCATAGCTTCATACATTTACAATTCAATTTGCAGAATTGCAAATTGAATTTGTTTGGCTGGAGAATATCGATTATACAGGTAATGTCAACATTTTTCAAGCAATGTAGTTTTCTTGGCACTCTAACTACAGTATTACCACAGCTTTTTAAAGATTTTAGTCACTGACTAAAAGTAACTTTAAAATTACTTCATTGGAATGGCAATAAATTAATTTTGCACTCTTAGCACATTGTTCAACATCCAAGCATTTTCTTGGAGTGCTTGCTCCACGAGTGGAGTTGATTTCTCAGTTATCACCAGCTTTTCCATATTCAACAGATTTTTCCCTTCTTTAATAACACTGTTTTAAGTCATAGAATATCAAGGTTGGAAGGGACCACACAGGAGGTCATCTAGCCAGGGCTTTGTCAAACCTGACCTTAAAAACCTAAGGAAGAAGATTCCACCATGTCCCTAGGTAACCCATTCCAGTGCTTCGCTACCCTCCTAGTGAAAATGTTTTTCCTAATATCCAACCTAAACTTCTTTCACTGCAACTTGAGACCATTACTCCTTGTTCTGTCATCTGGTACCACTGAGAACAGTCTAGATCCAGCAAGTCAGTGCATTTTCCATTTAAAATACAGGTCATTTGTATCAGAGAGAAAAAGGTTCACAGGATGAGTAAAGGCTGCAGGGTTGGGCCTACACTGTGTTATAATCCCATGGTACAGTAGTTTGGTATTTGTCTAAGCTATATGGAGAGACATGTTTAAATAAATGTGAGGTGCACTTCCAAAATCTAATCTTGTCACCGAATGAAATTCAGAACATCACTGTCCATCCATGTCTTCATTTAATCACTAGAGCAATGCAGGAACTGGAATTTCTGTCCTATGGGCTATTTCAGATTTCTGAAATGTTTTCCAATCTGAATTGGTACAAAAAGTCAGATATACAAAATTTTCTGTGAAATGGATAATTTTGAAAAAAATCAGATTTGGAAAAAACAAAATGGAATTTTTGGAAAATTTCTGAGCTGGCAAATCAGTTTCCTGGCTGGTGTCAGCAAATGGGCTGGATGGCTAGTGAACAGGTAGCCTGCCTGGCCATTGGATGGACAACCCTGGGAACTGGACTGCCTATCACTCTGCCTTTCCTCCAGCTGGCTGGCTGGTGGGTGGGATGGCAGGAAATCAAACCTGCCTGTCGGGTTTGTGCTGAAGGATTTGATGGACTCAACATGATCCCACAGAGTGTTTAGATTCATTGGAAATTTTTTACCTGCTCAGTTGATCACACACCAATGTAAATCTTAGCTCTTTACAAAGTTTGTAAAACACTTCTAACAGCTGGCAGCACCTAAGACCCTGTATATTATTATAATAGTAATACAGGGCCCCTCTTTGTAGTCATTCTGTTCATCAGGTGCTTGAACCATTTCTGTAGGTACAGCTGAATTATACAAGCAGGTGGAGCCAGTTAGCTCCAACCACGATATAAGAGCCCATCTAATAAATAATAATGCAATAATCTTGCACAACACTTTTCTTCCATTGATCTCAAAGATCTTTGTGAAGGTGGTAAGCATTAGTCCCCATTTTAAAGATGGACCAGGGATATGAAATGACTTGTTCAAAGTCACCCAGCAATCCAGTCCTGGAAATAGACACCCACTCCTGCCCTTGAGAGTCCCAGTCTGGTCCCAGTTTCCACTGTAACTAAGCCATGTGGCTTCCCTTAGGAAAAAAGATAACTATGGTTTAGGACAGATAGACACTGCAAGGAAAATCTAGGACCAAATAAGTCTGGATAGAAAGTTTGTGATGGTGTTGTTATTTAAGTTACTAATAAAACCAAATACTAGCAAGGGGGTAGGTTGGACTTTATAGTTAATGCATCAAATCCTCATCCGGAATAGACTGATGGAACTCCATGACTTGATTTATCACTTACCAACAAGTGTGGTGATTAGAAAACACCTATCAAGATAACACAGTGTCAGGTCAGATTACAATTCAGATTCAAAATAAATTTCTTCCAGAACTTGGAAGAAGTTACTTACCTGAATTCCTTGCAGAACTGAGAAAGCTGCAATGTTTTGTAGCTGATGACCTTGACTTTACAATCAACTTCTTCTGTTTTCTTATCCTCAGTACTTAGCCGAGGAAGCTCCAGTGGCTTGCAGATCTAGATGTCTTCAGATTTTATCTGTATTTTTACATAGAAAACTGCCAAGTGCATTACTGAAACAATTGCAAACATTTTATATTTATAAGTGACATTTATAAAGAAGTTTTACCCAAAATTTAAATATATACTTACAGTATTCCTCAAAATATTTACAATTCAAACACTGCAGCATTGAATTAATGCTAATCAGGCTATATTCATTTAGTTTCACTCCTTAGACAGACAAAAAATAAGAATATGAAAAGCGAAAAGGCAATGTAAATTTTAAAAGAACCTTTTATTTGCAATAAATCTAATGTTATTAGTAACAGACACAATTTGAAATGTCTTTTTAAAGAGTCCTCCAGGGATAACTTGTTTGTATCACACCCAGCCAACCTGATTTTATATGTAACAACTGAGTGCTCTAGTTAGGTTATCATTCCATACAATTAGAAGAAACATATGGATTCAAGTATTATTTTTCACAATTATTAATCTAGGGGAAGGATAAATCTCTATGATTTGGTCTAATACCAAACAATAACAATATTATTATATACTAATCTGAGGAGCAAACATTTTATTGGACATCACTGTGCTTTTATGATGTCAACCAGTTTTGGAGTTAGCTAGAGTGGGCCCTGCCACTAAATAGGTTTTCCAGAGCCTGGAATCCATCATTTACCTGCTTATATCTACAACACATAGGCGATGAAAGCCTAGAATGCCATTCCTTGGAACAAGCAGCCACAAACATATACTGCACATTTAGTCACAGATTCTTCAGTGGGATCCATTCGAACAAATCCCAGTGAAACCCTCTCACATGCTTTAAGTGAAGCATGTGTTTAGGTATTTTGCTAGACCAAAGCCCCATAGTACTTTCCATGCAAGGAATCACTTCACAATTATTAGTTAAACCTCACAGCATTCTTGTGTGGTAGGTGAATATTAATATAAAGGTGACTATAATATAACTATTTACCTGCTGGATAAATGGCAATCACTTGCTTTTATAGAAACATCCTATAGCATTTCCGTAGGCTTTTATTTTTCCTGAATCAACCATTAGATTTTAATAGAGAATTACAGCCCTGCTGTATAATTCTACAAATAGTTCAAAAACATATAGAAAACAGTTTTTTAAAATCATTTCTATAGGACCATATTAGACAATATTCATCCTTATTTTATGCTGATTAACATAAACTGAGTATCTGGCCCTTTAAAAAGACAGTAAGAATTATGAAGTGAATTATTTGCCTTTGCTGGACCATGTTTTATAGAAATCTACAAAATCCCATAAAAGACACCAGTAATATGTGGCTGATAACATTTAAGGCCATTTCTCCTCCCCACACTCCAATTTTTAATAGCCAGCAACCCCATTATATAAATATGGAAAATACTTTAAAGTGACTGCCTTAGGAGCCTTTTGGTTTAACAGATCATTGTGCTGTTTGGGGTTAACTCAAAGAAAAAATACATTGCAGGCTACCCTTTCAAAATGGATAAAACTGCAGTTTTCCCCCATTTATTGCCCATGCCCAGAGCATATATGGTGAGTCACTTTTTTTGTCTTAATGTGAAATCCCAGATCCATCTGTCTCTGGGTTTGCCCTGTAGTATCTCATCTAATCTAATCTATCCTCACCCATCACACTCCCAAAAGTCAGAAGTAGGTCCTGTTCCTTAGAGCCCTTTTCCTTTCTTAGACTTGTTTTATGGGCTTTTTCTCATTAGAGACTCAAGGTCTTTTCTCCCCCACAATCACAGGGGACCTATTTTTGCTATTGCTAGAGAGATTAGTTTTCCAGGTGATTCCAAATAATGGTAATGGCAGCCCTATTCATATATTTCTCACATGGGGGGGGAGGGGGGATAAAGACTTGCAGACTACTCAGTTTAGCACCACTGTAGCTTAGACACAGGTTTTATAGGAAACTTTAGTGCTTGATGTTTGTCCCCAGGAATAGGAATACTCTGATAGTGTATTTTAACAAGTTTCTGCAGGCTATTATCTTTGGAAAATAGACGAGGAGCAAAAAATAAGTATGGGATACAAACACCACCACAAAAAAAGTGATGCTAAAATGTTTATATCTTTGCTTCCAGCACTGTGACCTTCACTGTAGAGTTTCTGCTTCACTGTCACTCATAACAATAGACGGGCAACTGCCAGCATGGTTCTTTTTAAAATGTCAGTGGTTTAACATCAGTTCAGGAGACTTTATTGCATTTTTCCTTCCCCCCTCCCCACCAGTGAGATTTCAATTCCAATCAAGCCAAAAATCAAAGTGACAGGATATTTGTATTCCCATAAGAAGTTTGTAAAAGGTCATAAATGCAGCAAGTTCAAAGAGTCCACATTGTTTTCAATATACATGATTACTTTCTTATTTCCCGTTAGGAAACGGTGGGCTGCATTGTCTTGAAGCTATTCCAGGATTTAGAAAATAGATGGAAATCTAATAAATTCTCCTAGCTGCAATTGATTAGTCCTGTTTTGGCACAATGGGATTAAAACAATGAGAAAACCACGTGTTTCTTAGTGGGTTTATTAATGAAGCATCTTCTCACTTTAGACAAATCAAATGTTCAGTGCTTGGTTTTGTTCTACTTTCAACATAAGGTGCTTAAGATAGAGCTTTCCTGCAGTTTGGTGAGATACACTTACTGTAGAAAGCAAAAATGTATTTGTTATTGTTTTTCATTTCCATCTCACTCAGCTTTCTCATCTGCTTTTTGTTAATAGATGTAAGATCTAAAGCTGTAAGACAAGATCTACACTTTAAGAGCTTGTGGAAGAAGGAGGCAACATATGCTTATCATGAGGCAATAGTAACGTGTCTTCTAGCGCACCATGCTTTGCAAAAATATGCTAAATGCATAGAGGCAGCCAGATTTTAATAACACTGTGGGACACATTGCCTGCAAGAGGTACTGTAACCCATACAACTAATAGGACGATATCTTTTTAAGAGATCTACTGGTGGGGGAGTGATAGGAATGAGTTGTAGCTGGGTCAAATGCACGGCACAGCACTCACAGCCAGAAGTTTCTGGAGCTGGGTGTGGGAGTTTTGGGTATACTGAACAAGTTCCCTTATGCTAGACTCAGAAACCATGAGGGCAAGTAGTCAGTGCAGCTTCTTTATTAATGGCCATTTGCCTTGGGGAAAGCACCCCTTGTGGGCTAGGCCCAGGGAGGAGTCACATTCTGGGGAGGCACCAGGCATCACAAACAACTCACAACCCTACCCACATGAGGAGAAGGGAGAAGCTACTAAGTACAAAGAAGCAGGGAAGAGGCTTAAGCCGCACTGCAGGGAGGAGCTGTTCAAAAACCTTCCAATTAATTACGGAGAGAGAGGTGATTTTTATTCATTACTTAAAATTCAGTGTTTGTTTTTGTTAATGCAAAACGCCCTATAGACTATTAGAAGACAATATGTTACTATTAAAGACTCACCATCCATCTCTCTTCACTCAAGGGCTGAGGCAGCTTCCAGTCTATATCTGAGTCCTCCAAGGACACCTGCAGCAAAACCAGGGAAAACAGACTCGATATTTCTAATGTGAAAAAATATAAGCAACCCCCTTTTAAAACACACTCTCCTTCCCCCTCTCACTCCCAGCCTTCTTTATACATCACTAAAACAGAAAATGGTCACAAACCCAGCCACCCCACCACATACACTCTGCTTCATGTTAAGGGCTATCACATCAGAGAGTTACAGGGAGTCCAGAATAGAGGACAGTACCTTGATTATAAAACTGGAGACTGGAAGATAGGTCTCCATGTTCAACCTTGATAATAACAAGGATCCGAAGGGCAAAGACATGACTGTGGAGGGTATGCAGAAGATATCCTGACCTGGGGCATGAGGACTGATCTGTCCCTCTGATACAATGTTCATAATGACTACAAAGAGTGCTGTTTGAGGGGATAAAAGGGAAGCAGTTTGCCCAAAATCCTGTTAGTGCCCATGCTGCCATCTAGCCAATGCAAACTGGCCAGATAGCAGTGAAAACATTGCTGCTGCAGAAAGGAGTGGTAAAAAACGAACTGAGCCAGTATGATTGTCCTGTGACAGCAGGATTTCATGCTTACTGGTTATCCAAGTATGTACTGCTACCCTTGCTACCACGGTTTGTGGTCCCATTGCCAGGATCTGTCACTTTTGTGATACTGCATCCCATAGTTTTCATAGTAATATTATTATATGATTAGAGCATAATTATGATGCATTTTATGCAAGATGGGTCATGTAAGGTGTCATCAGAAAAGTTATGATTTACTGAATATGATTATCCTATTTGTATGCATGTATCATTTTTGTATCTCAAGTTATGAATATTGACTATGTATCTGTATTTTCAAATTTCAAAGTGCTGGACCCAGGCTAAAGGGATTTCTGGCCTGTGTATGAATGCTTGTCCTTTAAGAATCTGAAAACCTGCTTGTATCATCTCTCAGGGTGAGAAACTGCTAATTCAAATCCTGTCTTTCTAGGATGTTAAGCTTAGTTTGCATTTTTGTTTATTTGGAGTGAAGTTCTTGGGAACCGCAGTTCGGGGGGCTGTTGCATTTACTCTCCACATTGAAGGAGAGGCAAACTCTATGAACTTATGCTGTACAGTCCCCTGTGCAGTGCAAGATGGTATAATTTTGAGTTTATACTTAAGGCCTCGGGTGAGAAGCTGGTGGTTATTTTGGCTGTAGCCTCTCTACTATTGGTTCACGCAGTGGCTGATCAGAGAGCCTGTATGGAACTGCAGCTGGGTGTTCCCTACCTGTGTGTATGCTGGTGGAAGTGTAAGACTGGGAATGGGTCTGCAGTTTGTCACAGCAGCACAGTGTGAGAGGGACCCCAGGCTGATGGGTCAGAGGGCTCAGTGGTATCCCACTTCCAAGTGGGACCCCATGGAGCCCTCACAGATTTGTCTTTGTTTTCCAAACCACAAGTGAAGTATTCTGGTTTAAAACTGCCATGGCTTAGCCATTGTTTATTGTTCTTTAAATGTTTAGTTAGGTCTATGTTGTAAATACCTTCATAAATGCAATTTGAAACGTTCAGAGAAGGGGAGTTAATAATTGAACGAGTGCAGTTTATTGCAACCCCAGGCTACACAGGGATTTGAATATGCAACAAACCTCACTGCTGAGCGTTTGGTTCATGATGTGTTAATTAGAGACGTTGCTCTTGTTATATCTCAAGGGGGGTGTGAGGTAGCAAAAGAAGCCTCTGTTAAGACTGGAGGGAGTTTGATTAACTGATATAGCTCCAGTCATAGCTGGCTTCCTTAGAACAGTGCAGTAAGAAAACATGCAGTAGTCCCACATCTCATTGTGAATGTTAAGTGGTAAAGGAAAGGAGAGAGACTAGGGAAAAAGAAATTTCAGGCACAACCAGAAAGTTATGCAGATTTTACATATACCATAAATGACATTAGGAACAAAAAGACTGTTAGTCAAACCACATATGGGCTAGCAGCCCATATTTGAGAATACTTAATTTTTGTTAAGTTCCAGTTCATATTTTGTGTTACCTTTTGATAGGAACCAATTTTACCAATTCCCTATATTAAACCACATAATGAAAGAGCTCTTAGTAAAAGAAGGGTTTCTCTGTCTCTGAACTGGAACTCTAGCAGGAGAGACACAAGGACCCCAGACAAGGCAGCGGAGGTCAGCAGGACCTGCTCTTTGAACAAGTAATGTTTTCTCTTCCTTTCTGTCACTAAGCTGAGAATGCCCTATCTGAAAGCTAGTCATGAAAAGCAAACTTTATTGGATTTTTAGATCAGGCTTTTGTGATTTTAATAATCCTCATTTGAAGGAATTCTTTGGTTGGGTAGGTGTCTAGTTGCTCCTTCCAAAGAAGAAAAGACCCCTGCAACCTCAAAAGAAAGATGCTGCAAGATAAAGCCTTTATGGGACTTAAACTACTTGGTCAGTCTCAGTCAAAGGGCATAAGTAGAGATGTCCTCTCCCAGTGAAGTTTTTTGCCATCAGGCTAGGCTAGGTGAACAGCTGGCTAGACACTAACAGGAACAAAAAGACATAAGTTGAAGGGTGGGTCACAGTCATGTGTCCCATTTGGGGAAATGGCAGCTTCCCCCCCCGACCCACTTTCATTAATATGAAAACAAGATGGAAAATAAAATCAGTTGGTTACCTTCTGACAGATTTCTCTGGCCTGACTTTCTTGATGCTTTCATCATTCAAAAATTGTAATCACCAAAACTTCAACTATAACCGATATGTTTAGATCAGGAGATTTGTTCTACAACAATTCACTAGATATTACCTGTTACGCTAGTGAGGTTTAGCACTTGATCCTCAAAAGATCAAAAGAAAAGATGCTCTAACAAAGGATCCAATTAATTATTAGAGATGAGCAATAATTCACAACATACCATTGGTTAGACAAATTAGACCTATTGTGTTTGCAAATTTTGAATAAATTGAAAAATTTATTTGTTCAAAATTATTCAGAGAGTGAAATTCACCTCTGTGTGGAAGGCCAGCACAATGCCTGTACATCACGTAAGTCTCATTTAAGCCTCTGCACAGGGGGGTGAATTTCACCCATAGTGATCAATTCTTCATCTGCAGATTATTCACAAAAAGCTCATTGTATTCATTCATGTGAATTTAAAGTGCAGGGATCCAAATGAATTTAAACCGACAAGTTTCACATGGTCCTAGGAATTCATTTTTGTTACAGTGTGTCAAATCCCAGGGACAACATTTGTCAAATAGTTTAATTGATAGGAAGGTTATCCACTGATGATAGCTATTCAGAAGTAGTGTGGTATTTTGAGTCCAACTCAGCTGTACCAATAGGAATTGTACTTTGATTCCACCAGCCTCTAGCAATCCTGAACGCTGCACATGTTCATACATATCACAACCAACAAGCAAGGAATCAAGAAAGCACTAGCCAGGGTATAAATTGTAGTGATAAGCAGTGACATGCAGGAAACAAACAATCCTACTGAAGATAAATGTTATAATTTAAAATCTACATTTTCACAAATATTAAGGCAAAACCCTTTACATAATAATAACCAACAGAGAGTAGTCAACCATACAAAATAGATTATTATTATTTGTAAATTGTATATGCTTACATTGCTAGCTGGAGACAGATTTCCACTCTTTAAGAGGAGTAAGTTTTATTTTGTTCTGTTATAGGAGTTAAGCCTGATCATCATGTGTAGGGAATACTGTAATAAATTTTCTCCCTTAGAGTACTTTGCACATAGAAATGATCTTACTAGCACCCAACGGTGGCTGCTGCAGCTACATAGTTTTGATTTTCAGAGGTCAAGGGAAGAGGAAAAAACCAGAAGGCAGTGGTAACGACATTGACAGACATGATAACCAGAATTAACTCAGTCAATGTTATTCAGCAGGTGAACTCTACAAGAAGAAATCAAAATAAAACATTGATCAAAGATTTCTGACTAAACTGAATATTTGTGCTACAGCTGTGGATGCATTTCGGTTCTGTACTCCAAGCACTGAACTTCTACCAGTTTCTGTGGAAGCTCAGTATATTATGTCTTAGAATATTTCTGTTCCTGAAAGACCATGTGTAAGATTGCAAGTCTGTCAGAGGTCACAGATTCTATGACTCTCCATGACATCTGTAGCCTGCCGGGACGCCTGACCCGAGGACTGCCTAGCAGCTCAGGTGGCTCCGGGGCCAGCTGTGCCGCCCCACCCTCCAGCAACATTGGTGGTCCCAGGCTGTCCCCCACCGGCAGCAATGGTGGCAGTAGACCCATGCAGTTCTGGGCCCCTCTCTCCTCCGGGCACCTAGTAACAGTGCCCCCCCCCCGACCACTCCCCACCCCACGGTGCCTCTCCAGAACACCCAAGATTTAGCCAGGGTATATAGTACAAGTCATGGACAGGTCAAAGGGCGGTGAATTTTTGTTTATTGCTTGTGACCTGTCCACGAACTTTACTAAAAATAGCCATGACTAAATCTTAGCCCTAACTATGTGGCACATTTCTGCTTAACTACCTGTATTGCATAGTACTGACGAGGCCCCTTTTAATTGGGCTTTAGGCCTTGGACTAGCCAGATGTGGCTATTGCAAATGGGGTGAGGCATCACAAGAGTCTTTGCTTGCCTGCCCAGGGAGGAGCAAGAATACCATTCCTTGTACTTCAAAGGATAGACACAGCTGGGGCCATCAATAGCTCACAGGGCCAGGGTATTGCATGGCCTTTTCTCTCTTTCAGCACTGGGCCATGGACTGTTAAATAAGGGTGCTACATCACCAGCAAGAAGGTGAAATAACTGAAGAGTACTTCATCCTGCCCCATGGGCACCAGTCTGCTAGGCTGTGCCTCTAGGAACTGCCCTCTAAATTCCCCTTCCACCCCAGCCTGTGCTCTGGACAAAGCACGATAGGACCTGTCACAGGGTGGTCCCCTGAGAGTCCTTTCAGGCCTTAATCACAGACCACAACCACTCCAAGTGTTCTCAACCACCACTAGGCTTTATTATATATGACAGTTAATAGCCAGCTACTCCCTTTAGTGCTGGGGAAGGGTACAGTCACAACAGTCCAGCTTATGTTTGCCTTATTTCAGGCTCCCAACTCTCCTCCTAGTGCTTCCTTCCTGGCAGTAGTGCAGGAACTTGGAGTACTGGGGATGCTGCTGCTCCCCTGGCTTCAAGTAATAACAACAAACTCCAAATATACGGTTTCCATCATCAGCAACCCTACTATAACATTGTTCCAGCACCACTGCTTCCTGTTTGCTTATACAGCCCTAGCTGCTGGCAACACTTCCACCCGATTAACCCTCAGCTGTACCTCCACTCAGTTAATTGGCCTGCTCTGCCAACTGTCTGTCTTTCAGTCAGTGCCCAGTTGATATAAATTGGTGGGGATTTGAGTGACAGGGTGCTGAGTTAGCTCCTGAGTCCGTACACCCTGTTACAGGGCCCTAGAATATTTTCTTGCTGAATTGCACACTGTGCTATTGCTGTCAACTCTGTGGTAGAGATTTTCAAATCAACTAGGGGATTTAGCCACACAACTCCCATTCATTTCAGAATGACTAAATCCCCTAGCGGTTTTGAAATCTCAGCCTTGCCATGCATAACCCTCCCTATCTTAACTACAGTGGGTTTTGTTTGCTTGTTTAAGTCTAATAAAGGGAGAGTGCCAGTGGGGAGAAAAAGGAACGTGTTGGAGTCATCTGTGTTTTTTCATATGCGCAGAGAACAGAGCTGGGAACACAGCTATAAGCGCTCATAGCTACCCAGAAGAGAGAATGGCGGGAAAGCATGTTCTTAATAATAGTAATAATAATAAAATCACAAATTTGAACTTGTTTTCATTTTGCGGGATTCAGGGAGGGGAGCTTGGTGGTGGTGGGGGGAGGTAAATATTTCACCATTCTTTTCCAAATTGAACCTGTTAGACTTAGCAAACAAAAAAATGGCGATAAAACTTTTCAATAAAAAATTAGAATAATTCTGATTTAAAAAACATTGCAAGAAACAATGAAAAAAGTCAAAAGTTTTACGTGAAATGTGTTTATTTTAGGAGAAAAAGGCAGTTTCTCAAGAAGAAACATTGTCTAAAAAATTTCACCCAGCTCTAGTTGTTGCTAGACTCAGCAACTGCCTGGCACCAGTGTAGCCTTAGCTGCCCCACTGGTGTTCGTGGAGGAAGAACAACATACCATTGAGTGGGAGTCCAACAGCCATTCACTTTGGGGCAAATTCTGGCACTGCCAGGCTAGTTTAAAACATCCTGGGCAACAATTAAAGACAGCAATCCAAAGGCAGCAGTGCATGTAATGGTACAGTAAAAAAGACCCGAAGTAGAGCCTTTTGGTTTACTTCAGCTAGTTTTCCACTTGTGAGTATTGTGGAATTGTACCGCTACCCTCGTGACTCTAGTACTGTGTGGAATCCTTGGGTCTGACCCACCTCTTAATTTTAATGAGTATTACCAAAGTGGATGGATTTCCCCCCACACTCCAAATATCTCTACCTTAAAACAAAATCAATCATTCCCCCACCCCCAAAAAAGCTTTTTTTGTTTGTTTTTGGCTGCACTTGGAATTACCTTCATATTCAGGAACAGGGAATTCAGGCTTTTTGGCAGCTTTTATTCTTGACATTTTCTTAGGTAACAGCTGATGATTTTCAAATTGTTGTCTCATGGCTGAAGTTAAGAGGAGACCAAAATGTTCACCTGACTGCACTTAGCTGGTGGTTTCAGCGGGTAAAAGAAGAGCTGCACTTTTGATACTGATCCACTTACAGACACATTGATGAAGGCCTTGAGCGCTAGCCAACAACGCTCTGTAAACTTCTGAACCCTTGTTATCTCTCAAGGTCTAGTAGTAAGCCAAAGTATTGGAAAATTACAGGCATGCTCATCCCTCTAGTTGTTCACAAGGGAACCATAGAGGCTCGTCTTTTACCACCTATTATAATGAAGTAAACAAGTCTATTCATCACTGTCATGTATGATTCGTAGTATGTTTGTACTTAATAAAAGCGGCAAGCTAAAACTCTCCCAGGTCGCCTCCTTCCGCAAGCTGTCTCCGTCTGTTTCTTCCCGACACATTGAACAGGCACTGGGATTATAATATCCTATGATATTAAGATGTACTGTGAACAAAGTTTTTCCTTAGTGCTTCACACAGACAGAAAACTCCCTTTGGTATTAATATTTCATCAATCACATATCATGAATTTATGTAAATGCATAATTAGAAATGATAGCCTGGGAAAAATTCACTCATTTATAAAATTAGACTTGTTAAATTAAAATTGCAGCTAATGACTTGCATTTTACTCTTTAAACATGTCAGATCTCTGTGTTCTTACAAATATGGCAATGTAATTGATGGGGTTTAGTATATTACTGATAATATGCAAAAGCACATTACATGAGTGAATGTTTTTGGATGTAATGAGTCCAACTGTTAATTATAGAAAAGCCTTCTTACAAATCTAGGATACCATCTGTCCTAAAGCTATCTTTTAGATAGCATTATGCTTGCATTCTGTGCATCTGTACTTTGCCATTATGCTAAAAAATAAAGAGAATGTTACAGTATAAGTTAATGAATAAATGACAAATTATAAAACTGTCTAACCAGGTTCTTCACAATTGCTTCACCGTGAGTTAGAAATTCATTTTTCTTCATCATCTGTGTTTGTGAGTGCTCACTCAAACCATGCATTTTTGTTAATGTTATTGCACCTTTTAGTGATTAGTTAGATTCATCAGACTTCTGTCAATTCAGTTAAATACCAGACAGTAAAAATAAACTGGTTGTAGTCATGAATGATTATCATTTCAATATCTGACTTGTGCTAGTGTTGAGAAATGGGGAAAGAACGTGTCTGTCCTGTGACTGCAGTACATTACCCTAGGGAACACCTGACAGCTGAATGGAATGATTTCTTTTCTGAAATGCAAGAGCCATTTTGAAGGGGCTTATATTTTTCAAAACAACAGTATGTGATTTGTCTCATTCTCTTACTAGGTGACAATATTGTTATTAATATTAACCAACTGACTGCTACAATATTTATTGATACAATACTTTTGGTATAAAAAGATGGAGCTGTTTAGATAAATTCCCAGTTAAATCAAAACCAAATCCTAGCTGATAACTGAATTGCACAATATTTTCATAAATTCAGACCCACATTTTCTCATCCCAGTGATAGAAATTATAATCCAAACAGTCCCAGTAACTCCATGTGAATTTATAATTATTGTTTTTTAAATAATTCCATTATTACGTAATATAAACCCTCTTCCTATTACTGTTAAAATGTGATGGGGATTGAATTTGGTAGTGTAATGATGTCTGATTGTGTAAAATTAATAGTGTACAATGAAACAGATTTTTGTTGTAAAGCCTATCCAACATTTACTGATACTGGATGTGAAACGGCCTCCCAGCCAACACTATATTAGATGGTATGTGGCATAATACAGGAGACAGCGATTCTCAAACTTCAGCAATCCAAAGAACCCCATTTTGATTAAAAATTTCAGGGACCCCCCAAGACTCCCTGTTCAGGGATGGAGAGTTGTTGAGGGAGGAGGAGGAGTTTCTCAGCAGTGCCCACAGACCCTGGAGTATGTTTGGGGACCCCTAGGGGTCCACAGACCCCAATTTGAGAAACGCTGAAATAGGATGTATCAGTAATATTCAGGCTTGTGGCAGCACTAGAACTGGGAACAACCAACTCTAGGAGTTCTTCCAATAATCAGTCTCCACTAGCTTTCTTGTGCTCATTACATTACAAAGTTGCACACAGTACACTGGTGAGCTATGTACAGACCCAGAAATCCTTCCTCTTTCCCAGGAATAGGAAGATGTTTCTCTCCCATCCTCTATCTGTAGATCACGCTGCCTCTTTTGGGTGTCTTACTGTCATAACAAACTCATTACCACTGAAACTCAATTCTTTGTCTTTCCTCCTAAATCCTCTCCACTAGTTTCTTCTCTATCGTCATTGACAACTCCACTTGTCTTAATAAACCTGACTGCATCTCTCACTTTAAACCCCAAAGCTCACCCTTCCTATCTTTCTCCTCAGCTAAAGCCCCTGTACATGCTATGGACATTTCTTGTTTTGACTATTGTAACCTTTTCCTCGATGTCCTTCTTGCTTCTTCCCTTCTCCATTATATGAAAAAACACTACCGCTAAAACCTTCCAGGCATTCCAACCACGTAACCTCTTCTTGGATCCCCTCTCCTCCTCTGCTACTGTGTAAAATTCAAGCTCCTTGTCCCCACTTTTATGCCTATACAAAACCTCATCTCCTCCTAGTCCATTTCATGCCCTCTACCCATCCCCTCTCCTTACTGCTCCCTTCACCTTCCTTCTTGGCTTCACACCTTCATTTATTCCACCCCCTGTGGATGAATCTCCCACTTTCTCTATCCATCTCTTCTGAACACAACCTTAAGATCCACTTCTTCCATATCACTTTATACTTAGCAACGATTTCTCTGTTCCTTCCTTTGAACTGGTGTATCCTTGGCTATAAATTCTTTGGCACAGGGACAGTGTACATGGGTAAAGTACCATGTAAATCTCTGGCACTGTACTGTACTGTACAAACTGTTAAACATGATAGCTGGAAATTTAAACCAAGTCAGATTGGGTACTTAAGACTTCATAGAGAGGAAAGAAAATCATAACTGTGAGAGCAGCACGAAGAGTAACAAGTCTTGTTTACCCAGCTGGACACTGTGATTCATCCCTTATGCACCAGTTGGTTAGGGTTTGGCACATCCTAAAGGGATGCTAGCATGCCAGCTTAAAAATTATTGTGTCTTGCTTTTTATTCTTTGGTAACACTCTCTAGAATGTAGAGAACAATTTTCCCCATGGTCTATTTCCTCCTTATTCATGTAGTTAATACTGATTATTTTTAACCCATTTTTAATGATTAGGTCAATGATTAAGACCCCAGTCCTCGAAGGAAGCTGCACTTCATTCCCTTTGAAGGAAGAGGACTTTAGAGCCCAAGGCTGCTCCTGTTCAAGTCCACAGGAATTTTCTTATTGATTTTCAGTGGGATCAAGTGGGGGCCTTGAAACACAGTGATATTTAGGAATTCTGAAGCCACAGGCTGCAGGGCAAACCAATGTGGCATGTCCGACTGGAACTCCTGATCTCTGGATGCTGGGCCAGAGCGGGTTTGAGTTGCTCAGGTCACATAGCTAAAAAGGTTGGGTGATTATTTCTAAATTTCCCTATCAAAGATCAACGGATTATTTATTTATTTTAAATGCACATTTAGACTCTATCAGATGATCTGCAACACTAACATTACAGGCAGGACAAGTTTTGGGCCCAAATGACTCAGCAGTGTCTTTAATGAATTGACAACTCTCTTAGGTACTTATGTAGTCCTCCTTGCTGTAGTTTCTGAGCCTGTCACAATTTTCATGTATTTATTCTCACAGCCTGTTGGACAGTGCTATTACCTCCACTGAAGAGATGGGGAACCAAGACCCCCAAGAGACTAGTTGACTTGTCCAAGGTCACACATGACTTCTGTGGCAGAACAGGGAACTGAACCCATATCTTCACCATCCCAAACTCAACTGTCTCAATCCCTTCACCTCATATCCAACCCATGTTCCACCTGAAGAACTCGTATTACTGCATATGTGGATCAAGGGCTCTATGTGCCCCTTGACTGTAGCTCACCCATCACTAAGTCTGCATTCAGGAGCATCATATTCTATATTCTTTGACCCTTCATAGATCAATAAGGCAGCCACAGTTAGCTGGAGGATGACAAATGCCCTGGAATGTTAAAGTAGTATTACACACACACAGCAAACATTCATTGTACTATAATCATATGCTTGTTTTTGATTTCTATGGCCATCATCTGAGTGCATTTTTATTCCTGATTGAAATGCATAAAAATATACTGTCTAATTTCACAGAACTTCAAGTAATTATAAAGGCCTTTTTTCAGTTTCCCACATAATATCCTTTCAAAGTTATCCTGTTTTCTTTCCCTCTGAATGCATATTCAGAGCATGCAGATTTTTAGACACACAATAAGGAGCTGATTTTGAAAAGAGGTAAATAAATTGCACTGGCTGGAAAAGAGCTTCTTGCTGCCCTTTTTATTACGATGTGCACATAACCTGCTACAAAATTTGTGACTTTGCATTTCTATCACAAAGAGAAATGATATTGTCAATCCTGTTCACATGTCCTTTTGGTGGTTATATAAAAGGAATAGTCAGGGTGCCCCAAAAGCAGCTTTTAATTACTTCTTCTATTTATTAGGGTGAAAGGAGAACTTTTTTGTGTGTGTGCAAACAAAAAGGGATAAACAGACTGAGTAAAAGGTAGTGCTCTGTGGAAACTGAGATTCCTGGAGTCCCCACTAGTGACAATCAGAGTTATAAGATGTGAAAAAAATACATTGGCCAGCAGAGGGCTAATTAAACGGTAAACTCTCTGAGCAGAGACCATCTTCTACAAGATTGTTAGCCCTTAAAGCAATAAGAACCTCACCCTAACAGGGGCTATAGGCGTTACCACAATACAAATAAAGAATAGATAGACAGAAAAGGACGGGTTCTTCTGCCCTGCCAGACCAGCCGCCACACTGTGGAGGGCTTGCTGCTGCTGAGCCATCCACTTCCGACATTTCAGTTCTCCCAATGCAACAGGATTGGTGGGTCTTTGGACGCATCTGCCATGCCTAGAATAGGAGCCCACCACCAGAAGACCACTACAGGATACCCTACTGTGCCTGCATTTTGGCAAAAGGTTCCCTGGTGAAAATGCCTGCAAGTGAGAAATCAGCCTTTGAAGCATGCAAAATTGGCTTTGTCCCTCTACTGCCACCTTTTCTGGCAAATGAAGGTGCTTCCCCTTGTCCCCAAGTTGTTTAAAAAAAGGGGCTGCACATTAAAAAAATGATTCATACAGCTAGACGAGACTCTCCTCACCCTTTTGTAATATTATGAAACAGCGGAGATGTCTGCATTTAAAAATGGTTACAGATATGCTCACCAGCTAGTTTTTGAATGCACTTTGCTGTGCAAAGTCTGTGTAATATTTTTAGTAGTTCCTTATAATGTCAGCTTTCAGGCTGTGATAAGGCATCTCAGCTATTTCATATTGCGTTGAGTGAAAATCCAGCATACAAATTACTGGCTCAGATAGGAATATTTTACATAGAATTATTTAAATTGGTTAAGTTGTTTCCAGTGTTACAGGGGAAGGTAGAGTGGATTCTTTTGGTTTCACAGGCATTTTGGAGGAAGATTTTCTTCTTTTGGTAAAAGGAGGCCATCACATTCTGGAGTGTAATCCAGACTGGTGAGGTGTTGAGTCATCTCTTTAAACAAGGACATTTTACATTTAAGAGCGATTTTACCCTTGTTGGAAGCTATATTCCTTCCACCAGAGGAGATTAGATTGCCTACTGCCAGTTACACTAGATACATTCAGTACTATGGCACTATCCAGATCATATACTTATCATAACACAGAAACTGTCCTTTGTCCATAAAGTGGTCCTAGATCAGATATGCAATCGTTGCTTTAATTAATGGATATTAAGGAACGGATATATCAATCTAGCTAGATACCTATCTATATAGTAGTTTCATGAATATAAATATGATTATCTTTGAAAATTGTGTATGCACATAAAAAGTCAGTTAAAAGCATAACTGGTAATCTGCAGATTTAATACCTCATTTGCATATATGAATTAGACATACAGTTGTGCATGTGCATTTACACAAGTCAGGCCCTAGAGGTCCAACACATACACAAAAGAAAGGAAATTCAGAGTTACTGATGACTGGAACTGTATTAAAAAGGTATTAGTACAGAGAGTGGATGATTATATGTAGACTATCGCATGAGCTGTAATACGTTGACACAAAGGATAAATTAAGGATGGAGTAAAATTTGCCACAAACATTTTGTTATCATTCCCCACAAAAGTAATGCTAATCCTGTCAGACCTCCCAGACTTCACTAGGAATTTTGCCTAAATCTTCAGGATCAAGCTCATTTGGTAACTGTGTTCCTTGCATTTGTGGGCTTTGGCTATACACTATTAAAGGGACATGCTCAAGGTGCCAACTTCAGCTATTGCTAGAGAATAAGTGAAGGTGTTCTGACATAGTAAAGCAACATATGCATTGTTAAAATCAGCCTTGTTCATATCATGCCTTTCAAAAAGGCAAGAAGGCAGTGGCTGTCCTGATACATGGCACAATAGGACCCTCCATCCCGAACAAGGCATCTTCGGTGGCTATCATAATATAAATGATAAGTAACAGTGCAACAAACAAAACATTATTTGCCTTTCCTGCGAATTCCTGCTGTCCATATTCAAGCAAACATTCAGGCTTAATCTAATCTGGGGAACTGTCCTGTTTACAGCAGGGGTAAGCAGCACTGGTGCCCGTGGTTGTTTACAGCAGCTTGGTCTGTCTGCTTTAGGGGGTTGCACTGGTGTAGCTACACTAATGGCTGAAATTGCCAGCGTAGACAAGGCCTGTGCATAAGAAGAGCAGGATTTGACTCTCAGGGCATCAACTCCAATCCTGTATATTTTACTCATCAATAGTATTTTCATGTTATTTAGTAATATTTATTTTCCCATTAACACATTTGGCTGATGCATTTTTGCTTAAGAGGACAGAAATACAGCTAATTGCTTCTTAGTCAGCTAGTAGTTTTCTTTGTAACTAATAACTGTGTGTAAGATCTTCTAGAAGATACACAGGCATTTTATTGACTGAAGGTCACAGTCTCCAGTTCTTCCATATCCCTTTGGGTCAATTTCTGCACTTGGTGAGCTCAGCAGGGATGCACGTGGGTGGATCAGCAGAGAACTTGGCCTATTGACAAGAATTCTGCATGCAGATCGCGGGAGAGAACACCAGCTAGAGAGATTGGTCCCTAAAACTAAAGTTTGATTTATCTCCTTTTGCAGGACTGAGAGTCTGAAAGAAAGGAATTTTTAAATTGTTCATATAAATTTTCTCTGTTTCTATGGCTTGATTAAAACATCTACTTTTGTCTGCTTTTACGCCAATTAATATTAATGGCCATGGGAGCTTATTAAACAGCATTAATAACAGTAGATATGGTCTAAAATTAAAATTTGTAGTTTCTGCACTCTTGCCTATTAATTGGAATTTTAAATCCAACACCATTTAGCTCATTAAATATAAAAATGGGAAGGGAAAGCTCTGTTATTTTTTAAACTATTTTTTTTCTTAATAGGTTCCTTTTAAGAAGCTAAGCTAATTGTTATTATTCAGATTAGAGGATTATTTGACTTTATTTAATATGCTGAATTAAGTTATTAGGGAAAAAAGGCACTAGACTGTACATATCTGGAAAGAAGAGTTCTACTTTCTCGTATAATGAAAAAGCAAGCTCCACCTGCCTTTAGCAAAGAGCCCTTCTCTGGGATAATTTAAAGTGGAGCTGATCTGGGGCATTATCCTCAAAGTGTGTGGGTAGGAGGCTCTCCTTCCATCTTGTTCTTGGAAGACTATGCCAGGGAGGATGGTTTCTGACAGCTGCTGGGTAACACACAATGTTTGATGAATTGATCACCCTGGGGTTGGCTGTCCATATCTTACACAACCATCAGAGGAAGAATGGGGGTGAGGAGAGATTGTACATGGAAGGGGTGGAATGGCATAAACTGCAAATAGCAGATGTCTCTTTGGTTGGTATGAAGAGGCAGGTCAACCCAAAGGATTGTTCTTTCAGCTTGCTGCAGGCTCATGATGACAGGGAAGCAGAGTTTGGTAATAATCCTCTAGATGTCACAGGACAAAAGTTAAGAGGCACCTGAATTATGAAGGGTGTTTGAATGCCATAGCAGAAGACAATAATACACAGCAATGCCATGGAAGAAAGTAGTGAAATAACTTGGGTGCATGAAGTTTGTTCTGATGTTCGACTTTTGGCTTGTCAAGCCCTTGTGGCCAGACAGGAATGGACCAAATGGCAAAAAATTGCTATGGCCGACCATTCAGCTAAGTGCTGAAGAAGAGAAGAAGACTACTGTTTGGGCACGAAGACACTGCTAGAGATGTCACAAAAAAACCCCTATGGCCTGATTTAACACATTTTAGAAAACTCTCTCCTTCTGTGTGTAGGGAAGCAAATGGATTTCAGCAACAGAATAAATTGGGGATCCCAAGACTGGTAGTATCACTTTTCACGGCACTTCTTTGCTTACATTGGGAGTGGGGTCAATACATTTATGGGCTCTGGCCCTCACTTGCAGCCAGGAAGTGTACAGCCTTATGGTGGATCCTGGACTTGCTGCTTATCCTACCAGTGCACAGCTATCCTTAATGCTTTTTTATTTCCCTTCACCTCAAAATCACAACACCCTTTAAAAACGTTGAATCTCAAATCACCCTTATGAGGTATATCAATATTCATGCACATTTTACAGACAGGTAAATTTAGGCATAAACTGCTCCGAAGTCTCTAGTAAAGAGTAGCAAAAACTGGAGTCCTGATACCCCAGTCCCATAGTTGAACCACTAGCCCACAACCTCTACAAAACAAATTAGAGTATTTCTTTCATTCTAGAAAAAGGACTGATCTCTGAATTTTGTGTGGGTGGGGTTTTGCCCATGATCAGTGATGGACCTGTTTTATAAATATATTCCAAATGAGATGTATAGTCCAAACTTGACCCATTTACAGGGATTTCATCAAGAAAGAAAAACAACAAACAACAAAACTTACCATGACTTTCTTCCCAGGCTGATTGCTCGTAGAATCCTTCCCTCAGGACTGCTCAGCCCACATCTTGTGCCCTCAGAAACACTTTCCACTTCCCTTATATCTAGCTTGGACAATGAGTCACATCACCTTCCTCAGCAAATCCTTGGAGTCCACTAATCCCTTTCCAGGCAACATCAAGAACAGCTAAGGGGGTGGTGTGTTTCAGTGATGCACTGATGTATGACAGACAGAAAGCACATATTGGCTTCATAAATAGTCAGGAGCAGGGCTAAGTCCATTGACATGCCAAGTGTACAAAAATACACACTGCATATATATGTAATTGAGCTCAAAGACTGAAAAATCTCAGCACTGGAATTTTTTTAAAAAAATCCCAGGTCACTGAGGTCAATATCACACTGAGCAATAAACTAAACAAACAAACTAAACAGTTTTCCATGTTAGAACAGTAATTTTACTTCTTCAAAAATTCAACTAGAATTCAATAGAGAGCTATGGGCCATGCTACATTGTTGGCCTTAGGAATCCATCCCTAAATCTGACAGTCTTTCTGACCATATTCATGGGAGTAGCTGTCATGCACATATTGTAAATATTTGTCATTTTCTGTTTGAGAACAGCAGTGTGTTGTTATACCTTTAAAATTCCCAGAGACATCACTGGTTTATGAGGAGAACGAAGTCTACCCTGTTTTGGGTTCATGTTGATAAGAAAGGATACTTATTGGATTCATATCTCATGTAAAAATGCCTTTGCAAATGATAAATCCAAATATTCCTTTGGTCATTATTCTGCACTAAAATTAATATCAAATAATGTGCAAGCAAGCAGGCAGGGCATTTTGACTATGATTACAACATTTACTCCTCTTCAGGAACTGCTGGAGCTGTCTACATAAATAATACCATCCTATTATCATTAAAGCAGTAGATTCGTTTTATAATGAACTCTTGCAGAGAGAAATTCCATTTAGATACTACTAAAGTTTTCTATGTGCCTTAATCATCTATCACATACTTTAAGGAAAGATCTGATAGAATTTACCTTTTATTTTTTCTTCCAACCCCTTTTCATAAAGTTATAATGGTTATCAGACGCATTGGAATTTCTTGCATCTACCTAGAAAAGAATGAACACTTCTTTAGTCATTTAACCTGACCCCCTATTTAGTAGTACAAAGCAAAGCAAAGCTCCAAACTTTTAACTTGCTCTGCATTTGAAATACACACAAATACAGTATGCTGCAGGCCACTGTGAACTGTCTGAGATTCAGAAAGATGTTCCTAATTCCGTCTTTTTTTAAATCTTTCACTGCTCTATTCCTACACAGCAGCCTTCTCTTAATTAAGTGCAACCTTTCTATGAGGGCATTGGCACTTCTGTAGTGATGTGCTGAAGGCAGGGAGCAGCACTAGTCCTGCAGTTTGCTCCCAGTACTCTGTATGATTTTAACAGGCAATATGGAAGCGGTTAAATCCAGGAAGTACTGCCCTGGGTCCATGCATCTGACAAAATAAGAATATCATATTATTGTTTTCAATTAATTCCAAGTGAGTGACTTATTGTTTGCTGCTACAGCCACCTAGATAAACCCTAAGACCAGGACAGGAACAGCAACAACTACGGGAGGAAAGGGCCTACCCAGTGAAGCAACCATAGCTTTAGAATTATAGCACTCTTCATACCACAGCTTGGCAGGAGAAAGCCAAAAATAAAAAGGGAGGGAGGGAGGGAGGACGACAGTTTTGTTGAAGACTGAACCTGAGTAGTAATTATACTGTTAACGAGAACCCTTAAAAAGAAATAAAGGTAACAATATAGAGGCCTTTTACTGTCAATTGAAATTACACTAGACCTTTTCTCATTCACTTAACTGTGGTGCTGCTAAAGTGAGCTCTCCTGGAGTGGAATCACAAGTGCTGCCTTCCATTACAGTCTTTGACTACAGCACTTACAACAATACCTGGATGTACAGTTCACACTAAGCTAAAGGCCAGGTGATAAATTATGAAACAAGGACTCCAGGAATCAGGTTACATACTGAATGGAATTACATCTCTTGGCTCTTTCTCCCAGGCACAGTGAAGTCAACATTTTCAGACAGTGTTACTCATAATTATTCAGTTTTCACTACTACACCTTTGTTGGAAAAGAGACTCCTCACCAGCGGATGTATTGCTCTCTTCATCTGGTATATTACTGTGCATATTTCTTTTGAAATACGGAGTCAATTTCTGTCTGCCAAAGGAAAATTAAGATTCAGAAAGCAGAAGATCTGCAAGTTTATCAAAAGCAGATTTTAGAAAATCAAACCAACCATTGACATGAAGAAATTAATTACATTATTCAGGCAGAGTAATTTGGTTAGGACTAAACAAACATGTAGAATAATTTCCAGTTTCTCCCATCTGAGCTCAAGCTCCATGCACGTAACAGTCACTGGAAGTGACTTGGCATGTTATTGCTTCCAGTGGATTGGTTTGACTCTGTGGATATTTAGCTTCTAGCATTATCTATCTATATTTTAGAGGGCACTCTATTCATAGCACTATGGGCTGGAGTGATGACTCATAATAGCCCTTGCAGTGCTGTCAGCTGTGTGGATCTATTTTTGTTTTCATAGCTTTACTGTGAAGTTTCTTTCAACGACCACACGAGGCCCATAATGGAGACCCCCCTCTATCTTAACCTGCATGATTGAGAAAGTTTTCCAAACTAAACAAAACGAATCCAACCCATCTAGTCAAGCTTTTCATCTAATTGACTTGACCTGACCACCTTGATCTAGGCCCCAACCTTTGTGGCTGCTCCTTGGCATACTTGGAAGCTAAAAGAACCCAGCACATGTGAACATCCCTGAACTGTAAAGAAGTTCAGATCTGGACCAGAACTTTGTGGCACGGGTGCATTTTTAAAGATATCTCCTGTCCTCTGAATGGTCAGTATCCACTTAGTTTATAACCTCATTAATTCCACATCTCCAGATATATAGTTAGTTAAGGTACAAGGGTATCACTTGTCACCATGATCAATGGGGAAAATTCTCTTTCCATTTACATCAATACACACCCAATGTGACTGCATGGATGCAATAATGTAGTTAATTCTCTCCACCTCTACTTCTCTCATCCAGAATTTGAACCATTTTTAATTGATTTTTTCTTTTTTTTTTGCCTGGAAGCTGAAGACTTGAGTTTTCTTTTTCTTACAACCAACGTAAAAATTAGGGCTGGTTCAGTATTCTCCATCTATGAGAAATTGGGCTTTTGACTAAATAAATGTTGTTGTATACCTTTCACAGTGACATCAATGACCAGCATGTTATCAGTTTTCAAAACTTCTGTTGCAAGACAATTTTTAAATAAATATCATGACCACAATGTGTGAGGTGTATTGAACTGGTGAGGCCGACAGAAATTTACTGTGACGTACCAGGGAACCCTTTGACATGAGGCACTGGGGCGCTCTTAGGGTCACATCCTGAACACTGTGGCATAGTGGTTTCAGATCTTCACAGGACAGTGCAGAAGGGTGGGCCAGACATGGGTGAGAATAGAGCTGAATGGAAAAAACGCTACCAGCCTTCATAACAGGGTGCTTGTGTCCACCTTGTGATATTTTTTAAAAACATTAATCTGAGTCGTGTTCATGTTTTACCATCTTTCATTTCAATTATCTTCTCTATTTATCTCTAATAACTTTGCTTTTTTGAAAGATAAGTCACCAATTCCAGCTCAGGTTCTGCTGGAGATAATCATTGCTGGGGGTTCCCGTTGGAAAGAGACCAGCTCTTTCCTTCAAGGAAGGAAGGAAGGAAGGAAGGAACAGCAAAGCAGGAGTGGCGATATGAGCATTCCCAAGAGGCATGGGAACTGCTGAAACCATTTGCCAGGCTGTTGGCTGTGGTCAGATTGAACCTGCAAGATGCCTAAAGCCCTGGAGTAGCATAGAGCATGCTTATAGCCAAAGCTATGGGGCAAGGCCTTGGAAGAGAAGCATAAAAAACACTCAAAGCGGACAGTGCTTCGAGGAAACATCTCTGATGAAAATGCTGCCCACGAGAAATAACAACAGTCTCTGGGCAGTGAGTAAGAAAAACAGAAACTCACTAAAAAGAAACAGCATTTTACCACCAAAACTACAGACTCCAAATCCAGGCTAGCCTGGGGAGCCTGAAGGAAATGGACAATGACTGAAGAGACTCAATCCAATTAGGAAAAAAGATTTAATTTAATTACTTTTCACAGATCTCAGCCTGCGAGAACCAGTCAAATGCAGAGATAAAGACGATAAAGGAGTGCTTTAGGCATGAACATGTTCAGCAATATGATTGAACAATGTAGGAAAATCTGTGCAGAGGCAGATATATTTCTTGTCTAAGTTTATTTACTCTTAAGTAGAGTGTTCTGCCAACTTTGTTCAATTAGTTTTCTTAGCTGAAAGATGCCTGAATATGCAAAGCCTTACAAAGACACATGAATAAACTGACCGAGACAGGTGAGATTTAGAGCTATGCAAAAAGGCAGACAATTTAAACTGACAGGGATCTCAAAAGACATCCTGACTGGTCTAATCCCTTCCCCTCCCATACCCATGAGAAGGGCCATGGACCTGCAGGGGACTGGGTATCATGGAGGTTGTTAAGGAAATCCATTTAACAAAGAAAAATAAACATTTCTAGCTATTCTGTGCATAGGACAACAGAGCCCATGTTGTCACCTGGAGCTGTTTGTGTGCTGGAACACTGGGCATTCCTTTCTACCCTGCTCTTCTTTAAGCTACTTTAGTCTAGGTAAAATACAGTAAATACCTCCATCCCCCATTTTTGTTCTCCTCTAAAATTGACTAATTTTTAATTGGATGATCATCATTCCAGTGGGGATGAAGAAAGAGGAACTGTGTGGAGATAAAATTGAAGAGGTTTCTGAAATATTTTAAAAAAATTTGGACTCAATTCTTCCAGCTTTACATTGACTAATAGCGCCTTACTCCTGAGAACCTTAAATAGTGCCACTGGTTAAGTAATGTTCCACTCAGTGTGGGTAACTGTTGGAAAAAATTGGGCCTTTTGAATTTTCAAAAAGAGATTGCAAATTTGATACTTCAAACTTGATTTAAAAATCGATGGAGAAGCTCCATCCTCTGTCCTCTATCAGGAGGGCTGGAGGAGAGGAAGTAATGGGTGGGTTTCAAATTTGGCTGAATGACTTCTGGTGTTATTAGAGGGAAAAAACACAAAGCTCCTGCTGGCAGCAAATGGAACCAAGGAGAGAGAGGGGAACTCTAATCGCATTGGATATTCTACAGTGGGAGCTCTGGCATTGGGTTCCATTGCGGGTCAGGGTGAACTGGTGACTCTCAACAAGATGAGGTTGACTTCTCTGCAGAACTGCCTTCCAGTAGTAAGAAATCAGGTCACCAACCCTAGATTAGGTGTCTCACCCAATCATATGAGACTGACGCCATCATAGCTCTGGAACCAGAAATGACCTGACCCAGAAAACTGGGGAAAAAGTGTTTGGCGAGGCATGATGCTCTCACTTTCACCCCATGCAGACTAGAGAAGAAATTATCCATCATTGATGAAGCAGAGGGCTAGATGACTTAATAGTTCTTGCCACCTCTAACTTCCTGATTTTAGGCTGCCGAGTTCCAGAATATAGAAGATGACACATGGGCTGGAACCATCTTTACCTAGTTAGACTGCAGTTTACATTAGACACTTTTATTTCTGTCTAAATAATATATTTTCCCACTCTGAACCCTGAAGTTGCAACCTAAATGTGCTTTCAAAGGATGAGTCAGACTAAACTCCTTGGAGCACTAAATTGCAGAGGGATTTTTCATTACATACTTTGGGTCTAGCAGTATGAAAGGTCAGCACACACACATCTGTAGGTGCACGTAGGAGATGAAGCAATGCTTAAGCTTTTAGCTTGCTTCAGAATGCAAGGTTAAGCCTTATAGCAGCTGATAACTTGACTAGCTTTCATCTGCTGAATGATACTGTTAAATCACGACCTGACCATACTGATAATCCTGCATGCCATCTTTCACCCTGACCTAGTGCAAGAAGAAAATTAGGCAGTAATAGGGTTGAAAGAGAGCTGCTCTGCACTTCTGGTTGGCGAGACTGTATACACATGCTCAGAAGTTTTGTCTTAAAGCTTTTATGGCATTTTGAGTTTCTCTAGAAAAGAGGGTGACAGACTGGCAGGAGTCATAACTGAGTATAGAGGAAGGGAAAGAAAAAATGTCAGAAAATAAAAGATGACATTAAATGCGGCAAAAGAAGCAAACAGAAAGGCCACCAGGAGAAGTGCTGAAGGAGAGTGATGTGATAATGCACATGACAGAATTAGAATTTTTAAGATTCTTTGGTCATGACACACTAGGAGAAACGTATGTTAAAGATTCCTTGATTTTGCGTGTGCTAGTCTGTTGTTGCTATGCAGTCCAGTTTGGGCCAGTATATTTGTTTGCTATTAACATGAATGATTAGGGCATGTCAGTGTCTCTGTTGCAGAGGTAACAGAGGGCTCTCTCTCGCTCTCTCTCTTTCTCTCTCGCTGCATAGCATAACAAAATCAGGCAGCACTAAATCAGCCAGCTGCCCCTTGATATCATAAAATCAGTGACTGAGCTTCTTGATGTCTAGGGGCAGAATGAAGCCATTATATTTATAGTTTATTTCAGCACTGCTGCTTCAGGTCTCAGTCAAAATCAGAGACGGAGGTTTAAAGCAATAGGGGGAAAAGTGAGGTGAACTTTTCTGAACTTCTGGAAAGGCTCAGTATGAATGAAAAATCAGGTGAGTTCTTATTGTCTCTCATTTTGTGTTGCTCACCTCTAACTAAGACGGCGTTTCCAAAATTCAGATATTTCTCCATTGGCAGTGCCCATTCTCATAGGGTATTCTTGATTTTGTGCTATTGGTGCTGCTGGATTTCTTCCTGAATCTTTAAATTTTGGTTCCAGATAATGCTATCGGAATGATCACAAACTCATCCACTTTGTCCCCAAAACAAACAAATCAGTAAACACTTCTTTATATGCATAGATGGTCTACCAATATTTAAGTTTCACCTTGAAAACTGATATTTAGGGCCTGATTTTAATCTTACTCACACCAGCTTTGTACAGCAGAATATTACTGGAGTCACTCCTGACTGACTGCGCCACAGAAGGAATGGGTGAGTGCACACACTGCACTCCCGGAGGCATCACAGCTCTCTGGAGATCAATAATTTCAGGAGCTCCTGCTGAGGCTATGGGCTTTGGAGCTACCTACACCACCAGATGGACCTTAAGGGCATAATTTGGCTCCAAACTGATTACAGGAATAGTGCAGGATCCAGAGGACCACAGGCTATAAGGGATGAGAAGGACAAAGAGTTCATCAAGCTCTTCCCTGTTAGGAGACAGACTGCCCCCATGCAGATCCATAGGGGGAATGGTTTCCAGAGAGGACAGAGGGGTGGACAGTGTTCCCAAAGCATGTAAAGATTTAAAATGTAAAATACTGTGAAAGAAGGAAGACTGTTTGGATGATTGCAGAGTCTCCTTTTCTCCCAATCTGTTTATATGTTCCAAAATTATGTGTGAAGTATTCTACAGGCCTTTTCCTGTAACAATGGGTATGCAGCACATTCCAGCCCTGTTCCCTTTCCTTTGGCCACACTCAGGGGGGTGGCATAGAGATGCTGCATCTCTGATATCATATCTGATATGGAGATTTGTCTTATGCTTGGGGGGGAATTCCCAGGGAGCTGGTTAAATTGGAACAAAGCACTCAGAATACAGGAGAGAACTGGGCCCACCATCTGAGTTAATGTAGTAATCTATGGTTAATTAATTAGAAAGTATGAACTATAAAAATGCAGACCCCATCATTCACCCACTTGGGAAGAAAGATGGCAAAACTCAAATAATTTGAAACGATTTCCTACAACTGATTTATCCAACAAAGAAGAATTAGGAGTAGAGGATGTGAATGCATCTGAGTGACTGTGTACTTCATACTTCATCTAGATTTCCAAAGCCTGGCTTAGACATCCTAGCTGATATATTACAAGTCATGTTCTTGGTTTAAAGGAGACCAGGCTGAATTTAAAACATACTCCAATGATCTGGCCAAAAGTTTTGACTGCAGAAACACCATTCCTTCACACTTCAGCCCTTAAACCAGCTAAGCATAATTAAGGCATTTGCGCATGGTCTGAACTCACTTCTCTGTTTACACAAGAGACTGAATAAATATCCCCGAGAGGCAGAAAATTCATTACAGCAATAGTTTAGGCCCTTGTATTTCTAGGCTCTCTTTAATACAGGGAAATTACTTTGGTGTCCTAACACAAATCTATCCATTTAGTAAGCTCAATGTAAAAGCACTGTAAAAATAATGTCAGCAATCTCATGATGAATAATAAATAGACTAATGTTCATGCAACTGCCTATAATAAGCCTTTAGAGGTCCTAGTGCCCTCAAACTATAGAACAGGTATCACTGATGCACTGAGACTAAAACTGAGGTTTTATACATACACACAACATTTTATTAGTTTTAATTTTTTTCCTATCTGCTGTAGTCTTCCGCTCTGTTTATCTGCTCTGCTCAGTGTTTCTAATATCAGTACTGTCACCTAGTGCGGCTATCAATGCCCCCTTTCTGCTACTGGGCTGCCTTTTAGTATTCACCTTTTCTCTACAACAAAAGCTGGAGTGTCTATTTTCCCAACCGTAGCTTTTTCTTTACATTTTAAAGTGAATTTGTAATACTTAATGTTTGTGAAAAGTCGAGGATTGACAGTGCAGCAACATGAGAAGCTCCGCTTAGCCACAAAACAAAGCTGAGAGAGGAAGGATGCTCCAGTGGTTAGGACACTAGCTTAGGACTCAGGACACCTGGGTTCAAGTCCCTGCTCTACTACAGACTTTCTGTGCAACCTTGGGTTAGTAGTTTCTTTGTACCTCTGTTCCCCATGTGTAAACTGGGGCTAATAGCACTACGCTGGGATCTTAAGGGGAGTTGTGAGGATAAATACACTAAATATTGAGAGGTGCTCAGATACTAATGTTATGGATGACAATAAAACGACCTTAGATAGAACAGGAGCCCCAGACTGCTCTACCAATGCTCCAGGAATTATTTAGGGGTCACTCCATCTCTGTATCCAGTTAATCTTTCACATACTGAGACCACTAACAGGTCTGATGACTGCAATTGTTGTTTATTATTATTTGGTTAGTTATATGGGCAGCTTCTACTAAAAACTACAGTGACAGCACCAACTCTTCCCTGAACAACTGTCAAATGCCAACAGTGTTTCAACGCTTTCTATTTAATTCAAGGCAGTTCTCTCAGGCTCTGTCAACACGACAAATACAACCATGTCAAAGAAGCTAGTTACAACTCAGTGGCCTTCCAACCTTGTTTCAAACCTGGTTCTCATATGTAATGCTCCCTGAAACTTAACCATGTTTTGTAACCAGACAAATTTCAGGCCTGTCTAAGGCTTTAGTGTGGTTAAAAAAATACAGCTGAAGTCCAGTGCATGCTGCACACTGTGGTCAACTGAGTTAGGGGACAACTGAGAGACCCTGATAGGGCTGCGTTTGTAAGGCTGACAGATCCTAAAGGTGAAAGACAGTCTTCCAGTATCAATCCTCTGAGTCATCCAGTCCCCACCAATTTAACAAGAAGTGGAAGTTGTAATTCCCTAATCTGCAGCGTGCTGAATTTAAAGATTCAACTGTCAATTTCAATTTTTTAAATGACTGGTATTTTTTTCTGTAAATATCTGCTTGTAAATCGATTACACTACAGTCCAGATTTTTGGATGGGGAAAACGGTCTCCAAGTTTCTGTTAGCTATTAATAAATTGGATTGAATTCCAATTTCCTTGGCAAAATGAAGGCTATGATAACTAATTTTAGTTATCCTCCCTTCCTGCTCCCCTTTACTATTTTTTTAAAAACGCTCTAATAAATAAAAGCCACATCAATTGTTGAACAGCACTGAACTCAACTACTGAGTCATTCTTTTCCTGAGTATCTACCTTACAAATTATAGCAACACAGCAGCCATGTTAAAGTAGAATACTCATCCTGCAAAAGTCCGTGTGCAAAGTCACCTAGAATTCCAAAATGTAACAATGTAACTGGTTCACTGCTGCTTTATTCCAGTTTCACATAGAAGTAACTCCCCAGAAAGCAGTGAAGTCACAGCATTGTTGAATTGGAGTAACACCTGGTGAAAGAAGCCTAACAAGTTCTATTCACCTGGCTGACATCTACATTATTTCTCATGCTGAGATGATGGTGCTCGTCTAAGGAAGCTGCTCACAGCCCATCAGAAGATCTAATCCTGGACCCCATCATTTCTCCCCTTGGGAAGCTAGATAGTAAAACTTATCTGGAACAGTCCTCTCCAACTGAGTTATGTCCAGGTATGAGGAAAGATGGTTCAGTGGTTAGGGCACTAGTCTGGGACTGTGAGACTTGAATTCATTTCCCTGTTCCACCATAGAATTCCTGTGTTTTCTCATGAAAGATTCTCTATGCCTCAGTTCCCCACCTGTAAAATGGGGGATAATAGCACTGCCCTGCCTCACAGAATTATTGTGAGGATACATACATTAAAGATTGGGACTTGTGAGGCACTCAGATATTACGGTAATGCAGGCCATATAAGTAAGAGAGATACAGATCAATTGATCTAGAGAGAAAAAGAAAAAAAAAAGAATTCATGTAGAAAAGGAAACAGGTAGTTTACAATGCTTTGCCTCTGTTCATCACCGGCCAGGTATATTTGAAATATACCTAGTTTGGGTGCCATGGCTGGCCACTAGGGAAAATGGGGAACAGTCACAGGCATGAGCTTGTCAGACAACAGCATACCAAACACTGCTAAATTGTATAAAATGATCAAAGGTCCAACCCTGAACCATTGTCCTCATAACTCTCACTGATGTAAATGGGAATGGGATCTGACCCTGAGTCAGAGTCAGCCTATGAGAATCTGATGGCATGATGCCATTTCACTTGTCCCAAGCCATTTTGACATCTCTAGATGCTTCAGGAGTCCCTGTGGTCATAGATACTGTTGCTTGTGGGGCTATAACATTACCAAACTATAGCAAAGCTCCCTATGAGGTAGCTACACCAGCCTCTCTTTCAGCCACCTGTAGTAGATCCACTGGGCCGAGAAAGCCCACCAACTCCTCTATATGGTTTTTAGGTCATGCTCCTTGTCCTCTCTTGAACGTTCATATGTGCAATTATAAAAGGGGAATCCACCTTACAAAGAAGGTGGCCTTCGTGTCATATCCTCTCGTTTCTTATGTCCTCATATTCCTGTTGATTCGGGGGGGGGGGGAGGGAGTGGGGCAGAGTATCGTAAGGTCCCAGGTGATAAATGCTGCTGCTTTCAGGTTTATTTTTGCATGTTGTGATACACTAATCCATAACCTAATAGAGCTGTTAGAGTCATAAATTAGAAAGTGAATACAGTGAACTCCTAGCTATTAGATTCCATTTTTTTTTGTAATCTGCTGGAAGGTACATCTGATGAATGGTAGACTACGCAGGGCAGCTCCAAAATCACTTCATTTATTTGGTTTGAATACATCAAAGTTGTCCATCAAACCACAAATAGCAGAAAGATAAGTAATGGAGAAAAGAAAACTTCACTCGGTCCTTGCAGTCTAAAATGTTCCCCATGCAGCTCTTTCTTTATCTGTTTAAACCCATATGTCAGTTCATCACAGGGATCCTGGAGAATTTTAAGTTGCTTTTGCTAATATATTAGAAGAGATACCCGGATTACATTGTTCTCATTAGGACTGTATGAGCTACCCAGATATAATTGGAGTGCTCAGTGAAGAAGTTGTCTTTTCCAGTTGCAGATATCGAAAGCTTTCATTAGTTTACCTTGCTATTGACCCCATCTGCCTAATCAGAGTTCTGCTATCTCAAAGTACAGTGGATGAACTGCTAATAATACAAGGCAGAATAGTGCTTTTGATTTCTGATGCTTTGCTCCAGTGTGCCATACTAAGCAAGTTTTCCTGCACTGTACGTGGGAGACAAGGCACTGTGAGCCTCGAAACTTATGTAAAAAAAATGATGTGACATGATAACATGTCAGCAATGTAAAGATTAGAAATGGTCTTTGCAAACCATAGGAAAAAATCATCCATCACAACTGCTTTGCTTCATATTTTCACATTTTATTATTTCAGTTGGAAAGGCAGTAAGAGACTGCAATGGCTTTGAAGCAGGAGTCTGCCATATAGTGAACTGATACACTCGGTCAGGCTTATGACTATGGAGATATACTAATACAATACTTGAGTATTCTACAGTAACAGCTCCAAATAATGAACTAACAAACAATATGTCAGTGGTAGTACAGAGTGTACAGACCAATACAGTAGTGTATTTCTTTAAGGGTGAAAAATGCCACTTTTATACCAGAAAGCAAGCAACACATACTTTCTCTTTTTGGCTAGAAACGTTGTTGTTATATATTCTAACAGGGTCATCTTCACAAATGAAGTGAAATGGCAGAATCAACATAGAGCCCATGACAAGGTATCCCATGATGAACGGGGATGTGTTTTGGGACATTTTGTCAGCACATGTAGTCAACTGTCTGATGTACCTTTGAAATAAACATTAGGGAAATAAACACTAGATCACCAGCTTCTGTAAATCACCATAGCACCGCAGGTTTCCATGGAGATATTCTGTTTTCCACCCTC
The DNA here is from genome assembly GCA_007922305.1 of Dermatemys mawii. Taxonomy (NCBI): domain Eukaryota; kingdom Metazoa; phylum Chordata; order Testudines; family Dermatemydidae; genus Dermatemys; species Dermatemys mawii. The sequence continues at coordinate 16,135,127 of ML677343.1, read as the reverse complement.
TATGCATCTGACCCTAGATTTTGAGGGCTAAACATCTAATAGCAAGTAACTTCTTCTGGCATATAGTTTTTGATGGAGGAAACAATGAATTAGATGTTGGGTAAGTGATGTAATCATGATCATGGCTACATCATCCAGAGATGTCAAGTGCATCCATCCCAGCCACCATCAAGATGATAAAGAGGGGCAGTCCATAACTTGATGGTGCACTGTTTATTTTTGAGCTCCATGGGGTAGGATGGTGAGCTCACAAGCCTCAACAATGAAGATGCAAGTTAAACTGCCCGTAACCACACCTATCCTGTTGTACCAAAGAAGAATCTTTTGGTTCATTGACACTCTAGCAAGTAACTGATGCTAAATTAAATTAGATGTCTGAAGGAAAAAAAAGATCTTTAGTAACTAGGATTACCACAAACTTTTCTGGCACAGAGAAAAGTGTGTCATTGTTTAATTTAAAATTTTTCAAACTGGTATGTGGCATTTGCTGTACAATAGAAAATACTTTGAAAAAAATCCCACCACTACTTTGAAATGCCATGTAGTTTCATGGCACAATTTAGTTCTAAACGATTATAGAATTACATTTGTGAATGTAATCCTGTGGGGTTTTATTCTAATTATAGACCACAATCCTCCTTAGCAGCTTTCAGAGAGATAATTTGCTTAATGAAATGAAGGTTTCCAGTTGCATGAAAGAAACGCATGTGTAAATGACAGGAGCTCCTTAATGGTATGTTTGGACTTTGGATCCACTGACAGAAATCCTCTTGTGTGTGAATTTTGGGGTTCCCTGGTACAGACCAAGAGATATATTTGTTCTGTTGGGTCAAAGAGAAATCTCCCCAAAAGAAGCAATTTGACCATAAATACTAAGTTGTGACTTGAAACAATGACAGGGGATTTTAAAAGCAAACACTATAACACCACTAGGTAAAGCACCACCATGGCCTTCAGGACAGGCACTCGACTCAACTATCTTCACAGCCACAGAACCACTGCAGGAGCAGCGGCTCATGAAATCAGTCTGCTACCCGTGCCTTTGGCTGAACAGTATTCACTCTCCTGCAACCATCATCTTGCCATCACACCAAGAATCTAGGACTCAGCAGTATTAGGTTATGTACCTTTTGAGAATATAAGCCATCCTTTTGTGTGATCTGCATGCTTACTCCTATATAAAAGCAATCGTGTTGGCAGCCAGAAGTGTCCACAAATTCTGTAATGTCTTTCAGACACAAATGGTGCCATGTAATGGTCCTCACTCAGGATCTGATTGGGGAGCATGGCTTAGTGGTCACGGCCGCAACCCCTGACTACCAGAGGGGTTGTGGGGAGGGAAGCTCCTGCGGGCCCTCCCACTCCACCAAGCTCTAAGCCAGGGCCTTTCGGGCTACCACTAATCTGGCAACCCAGGCTGCTTAAGGCTGTCCTCTCTGGGCCTCTTCCTCTCCCCATGCTCTCTCCCAGGGTCAGATTAGTCCAAAGCCCTCCCCTGGTGGGGAAATCCAAACCAAAAGTAGTAATAGGGAGTTGCCAGTATCCAAGGTCCACAGGATACTTTCCTCATTGGTTGTCTCTAAAATGGGTCCTCACTTCCCTCAGGGAGGGCCCCTTTGGGCTGTTGTGTCAGAGCCTTTAGGCTTCCCTCTGCTTGGGCTGTTGGAGCTGTGGATTGCAGGTCTGCTCACCTCCAGCTCTGCCACCGAAATCAGCTAATTCCCTTCAGATTCCTCCAGCAGATGAAGCACTTGCTTCAGGTGTGGTGGGGCAGGGCTGGCTAAACCCAAATAATCCCTTACCTCCTTGTTGCCCAGTGTAGGGTTTGTACACCGCATCACATGCCAGCCGCCACCAATATGGAATGTTTGAATGCCAGCTCTGCTGAACAAATCAATTTACAGTTGCTAGAGCTGGAAAGACCTGTGAGAACCCTGACTACCCAGTGGTAGTCCATCCTCCCGCATGTGTATGATACAGTCCCTGTTTATGGATACATCAGATTTTAGATGGGCTGCTTGCTCTGTAGCCAAAAGACAAAGAAGAAAATATTTTTTTAAAAAAAGCCTCCTTCATTTATTATATTGGCTGCTCAATGAAACCCTGATTCCAAGAAACACAATCTTGCCAGCTTGAGCAAAGATACAGTGCTATTCTAACATGCAACACGTGCATCAGAGCAGGCAGCCAAAAGAGCAAACATTTGCTGAGGGCAAGTTTCCATCCAAATGGCTGCTCCTCCTGTTCTTAACTGCCAGTAGTTAAGGTAATGAGCTTCTGAGTTGGATTAACTTCCAAAATGAACTCTCCACACACAGGCAGGTACATCAAAATGAGTTTGTTTTTATTCTCTATAGGCCAGATCATCCTTTTTCCTGTGCTAAGGTGGTATTTGAAATAACTGATGTAATGAAATCCAACCATTATTATTTCTGGCAGTAAAATGTCCGTTTTGGAACTACAAGCGATGCTTCCTGCAATAAGGGTTTTGTGCACTGCAGACACAGCATCATCTCCCACACTTAACATTGGAAAATCTGTGTTACTAACAAGTTGGCAGGCAACCCATCTCTGGAGGCATGGAACGAGGCCCATCTTCATAGGAATTACATCATTGTTTTAATACATCACATATTTAAAAAAAAACACACCAAAAACTTGAAGCTATATAAAGAGATTTTTGGCCACCTAATATACATAATTGTATTCTGCACATATACATATTACATACGCATGCATGCACACACAGAGTTTAGAACTGCACCTGCTATTTCCTTTAAGATAAAAAAGGACACATCCTGTGCAGATTAGAGTGAAAATTCACCCCTAGTGTAAGTAGGCACAATCTTCCTGAAGCCAATAGAGTTAAACAAAGGCTGAATTTGGTCCTTAGGCTTCAAAGCAGCTGGGACCCAGTGCATACCACTCCTGATCTATCTCAGCACCTATGGCCAGATAATCAGCATTTGCCAAGTTTCTCTGCATCTGTGAGAGTAGCTCAAAAGAGCAACTACACTGAGACAGTAAGATAAAGCTTGGATTTTGCAACTTTTAAATGCAAAATCACTTCTCTCTCTTTTTGAAATCCGAAAGTGTTTGACGTGTACATTTAGAAATTTAAATACATATTCCCCTTAGCCTCCCACCACTCCTAAATGTTAGTATGCATATGTTCTGGGAAATATTGTTTTCCAATTAGATTTAATGCAATTTAAACTTTCATGTTCTGTATTGCCTGACTGTACTTGGAAACAGATTGCAACCCATCATGGAAACAGCAATTTGTAAGTGGGATGTTATTGCAAGCAAACACAACCACAGATGGCCAGTACAAATAATAGCAGTCCCACTGTTTGCTTTCCAGTGTGCTACATATGAATATGCTCTTTGTACACACCTTGGTGATTCTTATTATCTTCCATAAGAACATCACTGTTTAGGTATCCGTATTTGTCAGGATTGCCTCCCCACTCTGAACTCTAGGGTACAGATGTGGGGACCCGCATGAAAAAAGAAATAACCCCTCCAAGCTTATTTTACCAGCTTGGGTTAAAATGTTTTTCCCCAGAACACAACTTCTGTGCCTGGAACTAACTGCTGCCACCACCAAACTCAATTTAGGGTAGTTTGGGACCCTTCTTTCCCTTTCCACTAACCCCCCAAACTTCTTCTTTCCCTGGGAAGCTTGAGAGAGAAAAAAAAAAAAAGCAAACCTCACCTGCTCCTGCGAGACGTGCCCGATCCAAAACCAGGATCTTACACAATGGAAACAAGCAGCCAGATTCTTAAAAGAAAGATTTTAATAAAAGAAAAGAAGAAAGGAATAAATCTCTTATAACCATCAATAGAACAGCATCTACCATAATCAACAAAAGGATTCAGAAACCAAACCTCTCCCCTGAGGCAACTTTCTCCCACAGTTGATATCTCTGCTGAAGCTTACAATATCAAGAAGCACCCAGCCAACACTCACCACTGAGAACCCTCCAAGTGATAAAAAGAAGGTAAACTTACTGACTACAATACTTGATAGAATCTTATAGTTACAGTGAAAGACATAGTTGTGTTCATCCCATAGCCGAGGTGAACAGAGAGAGACCCGGAGAGAAACTGACACTTAAAATCCTTTGTCTCCTGAGGAATTTCTCATTGGTCAGTTGTCCACCTCTCAGGTTACCTTTAGCTTAACCCCTTACAGGTAAACACTAATTCTAGGCTACTTCACACTTATGACAGTATTGCTGCCTTTACTTCCTATAGAGATAACAGCTTGCAGTTATTGGGAAAAAAGTGACATAGCGAGCTAAATTATGAGCTACATTGTGCTGCCTGAGAAGATTATCATGTCCCACTGTATGTACATCCTGTGTGCAGGCAAATGTATGTGTTGTCATCTAGTTTGCTGCTGATGGCTCATGTTTGGAGATGCTCACTCTAAACTGGTGTTAGGGAATCTTTTCCCCCAAGAACTTTTTTTTTTAAATCACTTTTTGTTGGAAACTTGTAGCTGAAGAAAAGTTTAAAGAGTCAAAATGATCTCTTAGAAGAGAGGAAGGAAAAATGGACATTTCTTACATGTAGACAAATGAGTAGCGATAAACGCTGCAGCTTGACAAAGAATAGGTAACAGGATCATGTGCCAGACTTGGAAGTCATGAAAGCCAAAGTAAATGTAAAAAAATCTAGTGAGACAGTCTGACTATGCTGTAGTAGGAGGTGTGACTGCAGCACCTGTACATGTCTGCACAGGACCCAAGTATACATTGGAGAGATTAGCTGCTTGCCACGCTGTGGAGGCTTCCCTGCTATTATTATTCAAGATAGCTAGATCACATCTGTATGTACTGTCTATATGTGCTGCAGTTTCACATCTGTTTGCAATGTAGGCAGACCCTCACATGCTGAGGGCCCAGAAGTTACAAATTAAGTTAAGGTAGCCTGATACTAACTTTAATGATTATTTTCTTTTCTTCGTGTATCCATCCCTATTGTTGCCCTTAGTGTACAAGTTAGACATTTATCCCCACTTACTTCACCATACAAGACACCTCTTATTTTGATCCAATATCATTTAAATGATAGTCCACATATATTTACTATCTGCACAACACACATTGTTATTTGCATATTCATGGTTTATGACTGCATGTGGTTTACAGCAGAGCTGTAGATACGGACTCTTATATGTAAAATGATCACGTACGAAAAGACCTAGATGTAAGCACACACTACACAAGAGCAACTGAGACAGTGTCTGGTGTTTGTTTTAGAATCTATAGTCAAGCAAGACAAGGGGAAGGAAACAGACCTGTCTATTTTATGTTGCGCCTCTTCTACAATAATAATGCTCTTAGAACCCATAGTCAATTTGAATTGTGTTCTGTACATCACATTACATATGCAAATTAATTCCTATTAATCTTTATAATGTTAAGCTACTGCTCAAAATGTTCATTTAAAAACTTCCTTTGTTCTTCTGTCTCCTTAATTTAAATTCCCTTCAGTCTCATCTTTCCTACATTAAAGTACTTTATTAATTTTGTCACGTTAATCTGATCAACACTAAACACACACTAACATTTCTAAAGACCTAAAGAGTGAAGCTTAGTTATGATGACATGGCAAACAAAGGGCCTACATGCAACACGCTAAGCAGTCCTCATTGCTCCTGGCCCACAGTAAGGTGTACGGCCTTGCCCTAATTTTAGCATGAGACTTGACAACATGTATGCCACTCCATGAAAAACTCAAGAGAAATGATACACTAGGACACATGCTCACGGAAAATTGAACATGTACGTATAAAAACTCATTAAAATAATTAAGAAGTTCAGTATGACAGCTGAGAGAGAGAGAGAGAGAACAAACCCCAAACCAGGCCCCCCTCCCTGCACCATTTAGAGTATTATTGCATATCAGGCCTAAATCAAAGAGGATTATCTATGACTGTTGATTGCTCAGACATTGTATGTCAGCAGATAGTACTTAGGTTTATGTGGGAACCAGGATTAATTTTGAAATAGGATTAAAACAGAGAAATAACTAACAAATGGAACTGTCATTTCATTTACTAGACGGACACATTTTTAGTAGATTGAGGCTGTATTTTGAGGTCAGATGACGTGTTAAAGGAGCAGCTGGGAAAACAATATGCAAATTTATATGGCTTTATTTATATATAGAAAGTGCTATTTTCTTCTGACAGACTTGGTGTTCTAATAATTGTTTATTTAGATACTTTAATCCTTAAAGAGATTACTTTGTTTTCCTCTTGCAATTATAGTTGCTAACTCATGGTAAAATTTCAGCATATTAAAGGTTTGACGTTACTAACCTGCCCAGGAACTCAGAGAAAGTTCAAATAATGCTGAGAAGCCATTACATTATAAAACTTCGCCATGCACTAAAGATGGAATGAATCACAGACCCTAGTAGATTTTTCTGATTGAACATATCTGCTTCTTCTTATGATAGTAGTGTGACAAAGTTCCGAGTCTGTATTTGTGGGTCCTGCGCTTCCTGGCAGATTTAGGGGCCTCAGAAACTCATCCAGGCCCCAGAGTGACCTCCCTTCCTCAGTAAGTAATTAGGAGAGACAGAAAGGGGGGAGCCCGGGCCCGCCCTCTACTCCGGACTCCAGCCCAGGGACCCTAATAGTATCAGCTAAGATGGCTGACCTTTTAGGCACAAAACACAATACAATTCCCTGGGCTACTTCCCCACAGCAGTCTCCGCTTCTTCAAACTCCACTTCACCCTTACCTCAGGGCCTCCTTCCTTCTGGATGATATGTTGTCCAAAACTCAGTCTCACCAACAGCATAACTTCCTTCCACAGCTCCTGACACCCACAGCCCACCTGACTATCTGGGAGGTTTTTATCTGGTTTCAGCCAGACCCTGATTGGCTTCAGGTGTCCCAATCAAGCTAGCTGTTTCTACTCCTTTCTAGAAGGTTCTTAATTGGCCCCAGATGTCTTGATTGGCCTGGAATGGCCTTTCTTTGGCTATTCAGGGAACAGGGACCTACACATCCTGAGGCTGATATACCTGCCATCCAGCACTCTCCTATACCCTTCTGGTCTGACTCCGTCACAGTAGGTTAAGTCTTCACTGTGTATGTGGCAAGTAGAATCTGGTTGAATACTAAGAAAAAATGGTTTTTTATTAACATTAGGTCACGCCATTATGTCATAGTTCTTTTATATCCACAAATGTTTAAACTGGACAACCTGATTCACTTGAGTAAGTGTACCAAATATTGAATATGTTGATTTGATCCCTCAGGAAAGTGGGTGACCAATTTCAATGTTTAAGCTCTAAATGTCAACACTGGATACTTCATAAATAATCCATAGCTTGTCAGCTGTTTGTTTATATTCACTGAACATTTTGGATCACTGAATAGGTTTGGAAATAATAGGACTGTTCATAAGTGCTTCATTAATCCAAAAAAGGACAAAATTTGTGGAGTTTTATATTTGCCAATTGCAATTTCACAATCTTTAAAAATATTCTGAGAACTAGATATAGAATATAAAAGACGATTGACATATTTACAGATTAGCAATTTTAGGGCAAAATTCTCCTATCTGATCCTCAGGGTTAATCTCTTATTCACAGTGACAGGACCAAATTTTACTCTAAAATACATGCAGCTTCTCAGAAGATAGTTAAAACTTTCCTTGCTGCAGACCAGGTTCCTGATGTAAGGCTTTATGAGCCAGGAAGCAATAGTTGGGCCAGGTTCTCCAGAATCACTATTGGCAGCCACCAATGTGAATATGCTGGTCAGAGAAAACATCCTTGTTTGTAACTTGTCAAGTCCAGTATTCCTGACAAGTATATTTCTGATGAAAGCATCACGGACCTTCCCTTACCAGCCAATATTCATGTCAGTGAAACATCCTTACAAAAGCATGGAAAAAGTACCCCTTTCTGGATAGGCACTCCGAAGCAAAGTGTTGGGGTGGAGGCAGAATTAAGATATGTATCCTATTTATCATCCTATCACAGCTACATAAACATTTTAGCCATCATCCTACCACAGTGAGGGAAGCCAATTTAACTGAATCCATCTTGTATCCTGCACATTGCCCAGGATCAAAATCCTGTGCAGCAGGACACATACACGTAATAGCCTTGCACATCTGGATGATAAGCTGTAGGTTTTCCAGGACAAGTGATTGCCCACCTATAAATACCAATCTAGGGCTGCCAGCTTCTAGAGAGCAATTGCCATTTATCTGTTTCTCCACTATCAGAGAAGTGTCCACTGCAGTGCTGGGGTGAGCTCTTTACACAACTCCAGGAATACGGCCTTCCACATCTAAAAGTTCTGCAGCCATGTTGGCAAAGGGCATACTGGGATGCCTACCCACAGTGGTACATGTGTTTTGCCAATACAACTTGAGGCTGTTGCCAGCACAAACCTGCTCCACCAAAGGCAGCCAGATCTGAATGCTCTCTGCCAAAATAGCAATGTTTGTAGCAGTATGCCAGCAGAATTTTGTTGGCAAAACTTTCTAGTGTAGACAAGCCTTTATTGAATATGGGTTAGCTACGTTCTGTTTCTATAAGAAGAAAGCCTGTCTAATTCAGCATGTAGTGAAATATAAGATTGGATGAGACTACATATGCATGTAAAGCTGTGTGCAGTTTTAAAATTTTTTTTTCTTTCATTTTTTCCCAACTTTTTTTTTTTTTAGCCTTAGCTCCATCTATACAAGGTCAGGTCTTGAGTCCTGCTTCTCCATTACAGTCTGTCTTGAAGCAGATCCTCGGAAATGCTGCAGCTAACTAAATCCTTTTGTATATCCATTCATCTGGCTCTTCACTCCTTCTCTTACCTCCCACGTCTACATTTTGCATCCCCTTTCTTATATATTCTATTTTCTTTTTACATACCCAGATCATCTAAGCTGGGATTCCCTCCGATTTTCTATAATTGGTATCACCTTCACACTTCCCCTAGTTTGTTCATGGCCCATCCTTGAAACTCTGAACATCCATCTTAATATTTTCCATTTCCCCTGTATTCAAGATCTGCTCCTGTCTCTTCCTCAATACTCAGCATTCAGAGTATAGGCCTAATTGCCATCTTGTAGATATTACTCTTCAATTTGGTGGGCATTCTCCTAACTCAGATCACTCTGCTTGCTTCTCTCCATTTAGTCCATGCCTTTTCTGTTCTGTTTTTAAATTGGTGATTGTGTTCACCATTATTCTGTGCTATCAAACCTAGGAACTTGAACTTCTATATCTTTAGCTCCTCTAGACATAGTTTTGTTGTCTTTCTGCAAGGTATCATTGAATCTAAAGACCATATACTTTTGTTTTGATTATTTTCATGGCATTTCTTTCAAATATGCATCCCCATCTCTAAGTCTTCTTCCACTTCCTCTTTGCTCTCACCTATGAGCACACCTGCAAGCAGCACTCAGCAAGTTGCCACTCTGGATATTTTCTGTAAGGGTATCCAGCATCAACATAAACAAAGAGAGGCTTAGTACTGAGCCTTGATGTACTCTGACTATTATTAGAAACCGTGAAGTTTCTGCACTTGGCCCTCTAACTCTGCTGACAGTATCCTTGAGTCTTAGACAATCTTCAGGTATCTGTTTCCTTCTCAGTCTCCGCCAGATGGAATATTCTATTCATGTTCTCTTGGAATATGGTCATAAGCTTTCTCTAGATTGATTAATATAAAGGATCTTCCTCGTTTATCTATATTTTTCCATAAGAAATCTTAATGCAAAAATAGCATTCATTGTTGACTTACTGGGCGTGAATCCAAACCAACTGTCACAGACTTTCACTTCTGTTTGTGGTCCCTTATCAATATCTTTCTCTCAGGTCTTCACGTGGCTCATGCATTTAATTCTGCAGTAGTTACCACCAGTCTCGTATGTCACCTTTTCTTGTAACTATTGGTACTAATGTGCTCTTTCTCCAAACATCAGTGCTCAGGATGAAATTAAACAGTTAGGTCGATATCTTCATTCCTACCTGTCCCAGGCATTTCCATACTTCTGCTGGTATGCCATCCAGGCCAAAAGCTCTCTTATTTTTCCCATTACTCAATGTCTGGGAAACAATTTGTAATACTGGTGCCACCAGACACTGGTTTGTTTTTATATGATATGGCTCTCTTGGATTCTCTTCATTCATAGGACTTTCAAAGAAATTCTCCACCATGTCTGAATCTGGTTCACACTGATTAATCCATTTTCACTTTCATCTTCAATTACTTTGTTTTCACCAATGTCTTTAGTTCTCTTTTCGCAGTCTTTGTCTATATATTTCTTTTTTTCATCCTCCCTCATTTCAATATTTTCCAACTGCTAAATGAAAATACTGTATTTTAAGAGACTGTTGGTCAATACCTCTGGTCTCAAGTTCCCAAAGGGAGGAAACTCAGGTGACTTATTTAAAGCCTGACTTGAACTGGTTCTTTGCACGTGCTGCTAGATACATATGAACTATATAAGACAATACTTGTTCAGTGAAATGGAGTGCAAACTATGTCATCAGTGATCATGGCATTATAAAAAGAGGTAGGGATTTTTTTTTCTAATCCTGTGGCTATTGTTTAAAAAAAATTATAGGAAACTAAAATGAAAAACACTATTTTACTCCAAAGAGCTAAAATAAGGCCCATCATTGCTATTCCAGCCTCAGCTTCCTCATTGTACTTATGCATAATGTAGGATTTCTAGGACCATTGACAGTTCTGAAACCTCTTTCAATATCGGAACACAGATAGCGGGATCAAGGGTGGAGCGGCAGCCTAAAATTCACTAGTTTTTTTTTTCCAGAGGTGCTGAGCATCAACAACTCCAATGGATTTCAGGAATGCTCGGTCCCTCTGAAAATTGAGCAATAGATTTCCTGGCTTATGTCAATTTAAGTCAGATCAGTGACAATTTACTGCAGCTTGGGCTGTTTAGTTCAGACAAACATTTTTCATACATTTTTTAAACTGTTGAGCAGTTTAAAATAATTGCCACTGGGAGCCATTACAGTACAGCCATAAATGTACAAACATATTCAGGGCTCTGTATTAATTATGATACAGTAATGCTAATGAAGAATTTATCTTTAGTTATTCCACAGGGAAACTGGAATATTGGCCAACAAGGTTCAACAGCTTTTGTATAGGACTACAATATATTTACAATCAATACTAATTAACTGATTAATTAATGTGGATCTAAGAGAAGTAGCTTCCTTATTCCACAGCAGAGTTGATTGAGAGTCTGCCCAACTCCTCACATATTTGATTGTTTCTTGTAAGCCCTTCATTTTAGATGGTTTTCTAGCTTATCTTTTTTGTGCACACTAACTTATTTACTGATTTACTAAGCAACTTTATATTAGCTCCCACTCAAAGGGACACTGAAACTCTAAGTATATCCTTGCAATCAGACAGCATTTTTGTTTCATTTGTTTTCTTGACATTATCTGTACGTACATGAAAAAACAGCAGTTACCAGCAGTATACTCCTATTACAGTAACTACACATTTTAATTAGAAGGGAGGCAAGAAATGAGGATTTCAGAAAATTTGACGTAAATGGGCTCCTTGGATTTTGTAACTTTGCACAACTTTCTCAGAGCCTTATGTCAAGGAAACCTCACCTAGTGAAATTTTCATAAATAATGCAAAACTGGAGAAACGGGCTTCCGTGGCTGTTCTTTGAGAGGCAGTGATTACTGGATTCATTTACGGAATGCACGCCCCCTAAGCTCCAAGAACATCCCACTGACAGCAGGGGTGTCCAGCTCACCTTGGGAAAGGGCTGACTTCCATCTACAACTGTAATCTGCAGTCCAGGTTATAAATCGAGGACTGTGTACTTCCCGCAGTCCATAACAGACCTGACTCTGATGTCAATGAGAGGCCCGCACACAGATCTGGGGAGAACATGGCTTCCCTAAGTAACTAAAATTTTACTTCTTATAGTTATTATATAGCTTAATCCACTTCATTTTCACTTGGCAGAAAAATAAAGACCAGCTTTACAACCACTACTATTTCTGCTCTTCGTTCTTTGCCTTCCCTGTCCTCCTTTCTCCCTATCTTTCCTGTCTTTGTCTCTCTCCTTTCTCCCCCCTGCGTTTCCTTCCCTTCAGCAACAACTAAATCCCTTGCGAGTTTTATTCATTCCCTACTCGCTCTGGTAAACTGATGAGCCCTGAAATAACAATATGCAAGATGCCATCATTAGGCTTGGATTTAACACCCACATGAGATGAACGGGGTAAGGGAGTTTGCACCTCCCAGAGCATTGTTTCAGACTCAAGATGACAGCTTTGCATCTGGAAGGTTTTCTTCACAGCTCCTGAGAATTTTTTTTTAAATAAATGAAAACGTAGATTTTGCAGAATCCATATATGCCACAAGGGCCATATACATATAGCAAATGGCCAGGATCCGGCCTCTGCTGGACACTTCTGAGGTGAAAGCATAGACAAAACTTACAATATAGCAGCGATAACTCTTACTCACCCCTACTCCAAAACTACTATCAGGACTAACATTTGATTCCCCTCACTTAACTCATCTGCACCTTTCCAATTGACCTCTTTCTCAGAAGACTGGGAGAATGGATAAGCCTTACAAAGTAATCTTGAGGTCAAGTCAAAATGACTTAATCAATAACAGCTGCTTTATAGGGTTTCAAAAATTATTTGTTTTTCTTTTGAAATCTGCCAAAATACGCTCGCTCTTTCTCCCACAAAATGGATTTTGTGTCATAGCTTTACAACCAGAATTTAAAAACTGTTCCTGCCCAAATAGTTGGATCAGGTTAAAAGAAAAAAAAAAAGTTGTCTCCTGGTGGCACATGTTGCAGAATCCTGTAAGATATGGCAGGATTTTCTGGGGAGTAGTTGTCAGTAGACCTACACCATTGCTCTCCCCATAGCAATTTTGTGAGTGGGTCTGCAAAATTCTATCGGATGGAACTACTAAATAACAAAAGGCAAACTTGAAGCCTAAAGTCAGTACCAAAGAATCAGCCATAGACTTAGCAGTAGCGTTTACTACCACTTAATGGTGTGGGTGCAGTAGACTAACCACCTATTTGATGACATGCATAAATAGACTAGATGCTCAGACTGAAATCTGGGTCCCACTGAAATTAATGATAAAAAAACCGCTCCAATGCATACCACCAGAAAACAGTGGCAACCCTCAGAAGCTGTTAAACTTTGACTCCTTCTATCATAAAAATCAAAACACTTCCCGTATTCTAGAATTTTTGTAGCTAACCTGCTGCGGCATTTTTCATCATGACAGCACATTCAGCAAACATGATACAACTGGGCAACAGACTTGCACTGAAAAATGTTCCTGTGAACTTTCCCAGTCAGGCTGCAAAGAATTTGCTAAGCAAAAAAACAAAAGGTTTTTCCTCAGCTCAGCTTCCAGTTACTTTGATACATGATGTTCCAACTAGTCTTTAAAAAATGGACCCTGCATGAGTTTTGTATTAGTTTTTAAGGTTCAGGCCATCTTTCAAGCAACCTTGCAATTGCTCACCACTAGATCTGAAAATGGAATGTGAGTTTTTGTAATATTAAGCCACCGTTATTACTCTTCTGTAAAGCCAAGTTTCCCCAAGCCGCTTCTCAATTTGTGCCAACAATTTAGCTTGCCCCTGCAAGAGATAGAACTTGCGTGTGCATACAATGGCATCATGCATGCCTGCAAAAATTGAATGAAATTCTGGTCCCACTGAAGTCAATGGGATTTTTGCCACTGGGGCCAGGATGTCACCTATTCAGTTTTCATATGGCACAAATGACTAGTCTCACTGGTCTAGTTCAACAAGCTGCTGTGCTACCTTAACCTGTCTCTCCTCGGGCCTTGTGATAACCATTCTGTCATGAGGATGTCTCTTCTAGGTCTCTAATCATGGTGCCTACTGAATCCTACCAATAAACATGAAAGTGGAGGCTTTGGCAAACTGTGAAGGAATTGGAGTGAATGATGCCCTAGTAACATCCAAAATGCACTATCTAGCTAGACTGGATAAAGGAGATGGAGAGAATAAATATTGGTATTTTATAGGGTATAGACCATTACACAGGAGATGATAAAGGCTCGTCCATGTGTTTGTATATTGTAGGGAGATGAGGAGGAAAGCTATGGTTCACTTTCCCCTTCGTAACAAGAATTTCAGGAGGTGATTAGCCAACTGTGCTTCTAGTCCTTGTGCCCCAATAAGCTTTGTAAGCTTCTCTGACTTTTTGATTAATTAGTGCCTTCATCAATCCCCCACAGGTGAACTGTTTTAAGTACTTCAGCCTCTTAGCTGTTATTGCAGATATCTGAGATCAACAGTCAGACTCCAGCCTCAGTCTTCTTTCAAGGCATACACTGCAAGATGCTGTCTCATATCCTTGACTCTAGATACCCTTCTTCACAGGTACAGAGGTCTGGGAGGTTAATAACTACAGTGGATCAGGATAGTTTCTGGAATGAAAGTGGCGAGGCAGAAATATGCAAGAACAACCTTTTCTCATGGTGTGGTTTGCTTTCCCAGCAGGAACCAGCAAGCGTAAAGATAAGGGAAATTAAAAGAGCAATTGTACATAGGTTTGGATTCTCCAGCCATTGCATTCAGGGAACCCAAACTACAGTGCAATGGAATAACGTGCAGTAAGTCACCACCACATCAGACTATCCACCCTGAAGATCCCACCTTCCAGAACATATCCCTGGCTGCTGGAGGTACAAGGGTCACATAACCACACCAGGGAGAAGCTCACTCTCCCAGCTTCCTTCCAGAACACAGGTGCTAAGCAAAGCACTTAAGCACATACTTAACTTTAGGCACATGCTTAAGTGCTTTGCTGAATGGGGGCCTCAGTCACCTCATGACACACACTGCACACTGCAATGTCAAGGCTATGAACCAATTCTTGCAAAAACTTTTGTTCCCTTGGCAGACTGAGACAGGACTGGGTTAGTGTCTGAATCACCTCTCCATCATCAGCAACTAAACTGCCAATATTCTGGCGTGGGTGGCAAGTGTCAGGCCCACTGGTACAGAGTGCGGGGAGGGGAGACCAGGCATGTTGTATATGAAATGCCAGAGAGAGAATGTGTGGGCACAGACGTTTTAGACAAACTCTAAAATTACAATATTTGTTTGACAAGAGGATTCTTTTAGAAAGATAAAAGATTAAACCTCTGCTCTCAGCCTGGTGATTTTGAGGAAAATTTGCACTTGTGCATCTAACTCCCTGAGGTGCTTTGGACCATCTCCATGTTGGGTCTCAAGTGAAATATTGAGTTAGCCTAAATGGGAGCGGAGGGAGCTCAGCACCACCTACCACTGGGCCTTTTAGATTGCATATGCAATAGCTAAACCTTGGAGCAGGGACCACAAAGAGCAAATAGGCTTGGAAATATCTCCCTTCAAGGCAGCAGGCACCTCATGGTTTGAGTGACCTGAATTTGGAGAATATTCATAGAAGCATAACATTTAGAGACAGAAGACACTGGAGCTCACAAAAGATTCAGGGCTCACAAGTCCTCCCTTCTCTACCTTACTCATTCCCTAGTCAGTGCAATATTGTTCTTTATATTCTTGATTACTTCGTCCAGTCTCAACTTTAAATGATTTGTGCGATGGAGCTTGCATCACTTCTCTTTCCACAATAGAACAGGCTTTGCTTTTAGGACTATTTTTGTTCATTGCCTAGATTTTCCTTTGCTGAATTCCAACCCATTTTAATCTCGGTCACACACTGGTTGGACCAGGTGTGTAGTTAAGAGTATGTTCAGGTTTATTAACTATTTATGAATAACCCACTGGGCATTTAGGTTTTTTTGTTCTGGTGCACTGCCCTCTTAGTGCCTGTTCTTTAGTGTTCTAAAAGAATTGGAAGCGTTTCTCTAGCCTCTCTTGTACTCCCCGTGCTCCCCGCCCAACCCTCAAGAGTTTAAGAAATAATAACATTTTAATAGAAATTGCCTACAGGCTCCCCACAGGACTAAACAGATGGTCAAAAAATCATGATTGGAAGCATTCGTACATATTTCAGAGTGATAAACTGGAAAACTTGGTATATTGCAAGATGTGAAAATAGCAAAGGAAACACACCTTCAGGAAACAGCCAGACTGACAGCCAGGTCAAATCCAGGTTAAATCCATAGTGCTCTCTGTCAATTACTGGGCCAACTGCTCTTCATCTCCTCTAGGGTTTCTTCAAGCACATCCCCTCTAGGTCTCAGGGCATCACCTCTCTCTTGGTGCAGAAACATGCATTTCTCCCACTCTCAGACTGGGCGCTGGTGGCAGTTCGCCACCGTGTATCAACCATGATCACTTTATCAGATCTGACTTGGGCTCAGCCCCTGCAGTTCATTCTCTGACAGCGGTAATTCATGACCACACCACTCCCTTAAAGCAAAGGATCATTTGTTTAGAACAAACACATTTAAAAAGAAAGCATATCTGGTTCTTCCTTAAGGCTTACCATTCACTGGATCTGGTAGTCCCAATTCTTTCAGACTCATCCACAGAGTTCCCCTGAATCACCCTGGGTTAATCTGTCTCCTGCAAACAAAAATTCTACACATTTCCTAACACTTTTCCCAAAGTTTCCTGAGACTTGTCAAAGAGATTCAGCATTGGGCTAAAAATAAACATGAGAAATTGCATCCCAAATAGTAATTTGGGGGAGAAAAAGTTACAAACAAATACATGCCTTCTCATCCATAGCTCTAGTGTCATGCCGTTGACTTCAAAGGGAATGTCACTGTTTTTCCACAACGGTTCATCATTTTAGATGTAAGACCGAGACTTCATAGCTTCTTAGAAGTCTCCAGTCCTGCAACAAGCTTGACACAGACTGTCTATGAGTTTCCACAGAGCCTCAGTGGATCTCCATGTGGATGCAATGCTCACTGGGGGATTGGGTTTATACCCTGAATAGATATTTGGGGCCTAATTCTTACACCTATTTTACCTATACGGACATCATTGGAAGAACCTTTGGTTCACATCACTGTAAGAGGGAAGGGAATGAGGTCCTTCATATTAATACAAGAACTTTCACGTGGTTTCTTTGTATGCACGGAATCATAACACCTTTATATACAGAAGAGAGTTCTGCAAACTTTATTAAAAATGTTCACATCAGATGTTTAACAAAAGCATATTCACGTTTATTAAATATTCACGAATAGCCCACTGGGTATTTAGAGCTTTTGTTTCCCGCATGTACTGAAGTCCTTTCCTCTTTCACAATGCATTTAGAACCCTGAGAGCACTAAGCTGAAGAGGATTGTCAATCATTTCCCTGATCTGCTGTACACATCATGTTCTCCACATCTCTGAACTGCTTACTCTAGTACTTTAAGCAGTGTCCACTGCTGAGAACTGAATGCACAATTTTTTAAATTTTTATACCTGCTGCTGATAAAATATAACTGTACCACAGCTAGAAGGCAATCTAGAAAGCAGAGAAAATATAATTAAGAAAAATTAAAATTGATTGATACAACAATATGTAGCAAATTACTCCATATACATTAATTTAGTGCTTTCTGAGTAATTTAAATATCTAATTTATTTAAATTGTCTGTAACTGTCTGATGATTAAACCAACATGAGGACATAAATTCTCTTTAGTTTGCCTTTGTTTCTATTCTAGGCAAGTTGGACTGTTTTGTATTGTACAAAATGCACAAAAATCAATTATTCTGCTGACTTGTACAAATAAGATGTCAGCTGGTGATCAAGTTAACTGACATCAGATAAAGGTAACTGTCAAATGAAATACTTAGGTCCCACATTTTCAGGGTACTCAGCACCCTCAATCTCCCTTTGACTTGAGGGGTGTGAGAGAAAGTGGGTAGCATCTTACAGCATAGGGACCACGATTACAACCTGTGATGGTTCAGTGTCTTAGATGAACATCGGTAGTCACCCAAGGTGAATTCACAGAACAGAAACAAAATGCTGTAGGAGAACTTTCACTCTATTGTCTTACTGTCCCTTTCACCTACAATTTCTACCCTTTCCAATATTGGGCCTGCTTCACAAGTGTGTTAAGCCATTTGAGTTCTCTGAGAGGCTGTTTCCCCAGCACAGAATATAGGTAAGTGCATCAGAAGTACCCAATGTCTCTCTCCAAAGGGCAGGATGGAGGAGTGAACCAGGTTGGTATCAGACAGGGATGCAACTGAGGCAGGAGCATACATCATCATCAGACAATGGGCAGAGCTGGGCCCTGCTGGAGGAAGGGTAGTCCTGGAAGGAAGAGGAGAAGTGGTGAAACTCAGCAGTGTTATTATAAAACAGGCACAAAACAGCCAAAACAAACCTGTTGGACCCAAAACAGACAGGTTCTCCACAGCTCAGTTTTTAATACATTCATCTTTGTGAGAAAGGGCTCCAACTCAGAGCCAAATTCACCACTGTGGTCTCTCTATTAAAGTCAGAGTTACATCAGGCAATGATTTTGGACCCTTGTGTGTAGTCAAATAGATGATATTACAATGGCTACAATAAATAGTCACTGAGTTGTATGAAGAACTGTAGGTCAGCGAGAGCCACCTCTTTTGTTTGTACAGAACTAGCTCTAAAGCCATAAGTTATTATCCCTTTCGGATTTGTCCCAAAGTTCATTTTCTAAATGAACACACACAGTATTCTCCTCTGTGTACTGAACCAGGCCATGTCTCTTCTGCTGATTACTCTCCTTCCATTTAGAGCTACACTCTCCTTCCTTGAATTTATAATGGGGAAGATATTAATTACATTCAGGGGAAAATTGAGTTTAATGATTTCCAGTGGAACATGCTGTAGTCTCCCTGAAACAACTTCTTTCCACCTTTTTATGTAAAGTACAAAAGCCTTGCATAAATGGTGCAAGACATTTTTATGAGTTACATCATGAGTGGAAAAGAACAGCAATTGTATCAAACTGCCAGGATGCATTAACCTTGTTTCTTATTAGCTGGATTGGTTTCTGGAAGTAAAGTTAAATAGACTCCTGAACAAAGGAGATGCTGCTGCTTCCAGCTGCTTCTCCTTCTATACATTTTTTAACATGATAAAAAGTGTATTATATAGAGATGGTCAGGAAGAAAGCCTCTTCTACGAAACAAAACCATAGAGAAAACCAAAGACGATTTTCATTGACCATGGTGAAGACTAGCTTCAGCAATCAGGTCATGTGCAGAGAGGTCTTTGTTTCAACAGCGAAGACTGAACTCAGAAACCTATGTTTACCCCTTCAGCTTCTGTAGTAGAAGCACCTTTGCTTGTCTCACCCTTGTACCAGCATGAGTCCTGGGAGGATTGTCTCACCCTTGTACCAGCATGGATCCTGGGAGGATTGTGTCTTCTCCCAGAAATAGGTGGATTATTGTACAACTGTTAAATGTTCCAATAAAAGCGGCTATTCCTTGTGTCTCCTTGAGTCATGGTATGTTCTGACTAGTCACATGCATTCTCCTAGATTAATTCCCTCCCTCCCACACTTGTTCATATGTGGTTTAGTAATGTGTCCATTTCAAACAGGCTGTTTGAAGCATAGTCTGAGATGTGTTTATTTATACCAGCAGCATAATATGGAGGAACTAGTGTAAGATTGGGAAGAAACAGGTGCTGAGTTTTAATCCTGGCTCTGCTACAGACATACTGTGTGACAAGTCACTTCACATCTCTGTCTCCATTTCTCCACCTTTAAAAAGGTGAGAAGGCTGCTTACTCAGCTACCTCACAACAACGGAGTGGGGATTAACTAGTTTATGTATATACGCTGCTTCAAACAGGGTAAAATACTAGAAACATGCTAAGTCTGATCTACGCATTTCCTGAGCTCTCCAGAAGTGAAGAAATTCTTGAACTTCAGACATCCAGTCAAGTATGATCTTCCCTCTGACTATTTCCCTCCTCTGCTGGAATGCACCAGAATCTGCTGTTTTAAAAATTAGTGCTCTTTGTGTGGCTGAAGAGTCCCTGTACTCTAACACCATCCTGGGCAACATTCTGTTAATCTGTAAATGAACAGTTCTCATCGATCTGTAATTCTCAGCTCTAACTCCACCTGAAATGCAAAGAACAGACCTTAAATTTTTGCACAGATTTAATGCACAATTAAAAGTCAGTTACAAAAAGCCCATCTGTCTCACTCTGTTTATAATGAAATAGGATGAAAGTCAAAGTTGTTTCAGAGCATTGCAACTGCACTATACTGAGCCTCAGCTTTTAGGGAAGCTTGAGCTGGGCTGTGACTAGAACTGGCCAAAAGTCACAAAAAAATGGTGTGGACATTGTTCAAATCTTAATGAATTTGCTTCAAAGATATTTCCCACTTTTTATTTGTTTCTTGTGGACATTTATGTATTCATTTTGGGGGAGGGGGGAAACAGTAGGAGAAAGTGAAATTCTTATCAAAATGAGGCCTTGATCCCTAGTTGATATCCTTAGATGCTACTCTAATACTAAATAAATAGACAACCATTGTTTGTGTGAAGGTTCCCCCAGGGAGTATTCACATGGTCATCTTGAAATCTCATCTTTTTGCCATGCAATAAAAGCCAATTAGGGAATAGAATCTATTGAGGCCCTGCTAAGGCCACACTGCCCCATAAAGAACAGTGAGGAAGAATGGCTCCCAGAGCGCCTGGATGTGCAGAGGCTGCTTAGTTGCTTTCAACCCTTCCCTTAATGGGAGCAGCTGATTCCCCCTCTCAGCAGTCAGCATACTGTGTTGAATGGTTTGAGTACCTAAGCTATTGCCTGGCTTTAGGATAACATGTACCCTGGGGACAGTAGTGGACTACATAAGGGAGCCAGGGAGGAAGCGTCTTCCACTGTCCTCCCATGCTGTGCATCCATAAAAGGGCCAGCCAGAATCTCTCAAAATATTCAAGGCAAGTGAATACGCTTGCTCTGAATATTTTGCCCATCTCTAGCAGTAGCTCCTTTGAGGCAGAAAGGATAGTGTTGTGGTAGTCAAGAGTCCCATATTTTTAAAGTTGTAAATAAAAAAAGGAAAACAAAACAAAAAGCAAAGCCACAACCTCCCAAAAAGAAGAGCGAGGCTAGATTTGTAAAAGCATGCTATTCTCCCAAGCTATTTATAACTTCTACAGAAATAGTTAAATCATTTATTATTATTAGCTGCAGGCTAGCCTGAGAAGCAAAATCTTTTGGTTCCAATTTAAAAACAGGGACAGCTTAATAGGATCCTGAAAATGCTGGATCCCAGCTTTAGTTAAATCTTTTATTCTTGATTAAATGCTACATAATTGAAAACTAGTGTGTGATTTCTCATCATCATTACTAATCTGCTAAAATACCGATATGGGCTGTAAACAACTGCCAAATTGAAAGACTGTTTCTTCTTTTTTGTGTATTTGATCCTGCATTCCACAGTAGATTTCTTTGCTTTCTCTGAGAAGACTTCTGAGCTCAAGATCACTCAGCCCGTTTAACAATAAAAACATTCAAGCTGCAATATGGACAGATGGGACTTTTTCACATCAGGATTTGTTTTAAAATACAAGTCTCTCCTGATAAACTAATATTGTCATCTGGTCTAGTGGCAAACGGAACATGCTGCAAACAGCAATCTGCCCACAGAGGAAAAGTGTCAGATTGTGATTTATGAACACAGCGCTACTAAAGAGTATGATTTCACCCTAAATTAGTAATTTATCAAGTAAAGAACCTCAAGCAAATAGTTGAATATTGGTGCCTCAAAGGGTCAATAGACTTTAACTAACTTACATTTCAAGCACAAATAACCAAACAAAGAGACTACCCCAGGGGAAAGCTGTTTCTGAGGATGCCTTGCAAAATGAAAGTGTTTAGGTCTGAATGTTCAGGAATCCATCCCTAAAGGAGCACTTTATGTCCATGTGCGGAGCACAAGAGAATTTGTGGCCATACATGTTCAGAAGTTGGGTGCTCAGGACTGCTAACCCTAGTGAATCCATCTAACAGATGGCACAAATCAATGAGCAGGTTGTAGGGCTAGAGTTGGGGTGATGGTCAGGGCCAACTAGTAAAGCATGTGAGAGCTTTTCAAGCCTAATTAATTACCTAAAGTGAGTCAATTGATTTTCACATTTAATTAATTATGAATGATTGGAAATCGCTATGCCCAAGATTGTTCATGGCTTAGAAAAACCCTACACAAAGGCCAGCAAACTCAGAGTTTCAGCTTACAGCTTTTCTCTAGATCATCCCTTTGAGGGAGTGGAGTATGCCCTGATCAGCTGGAGACATACCCCTTGATAACCATGGATGACCTCAGATTTGCAGGGAACTCCTATGGCTTCTGAGCCATCTAATGAGAGCTGGGACATATGCAAGGAAGCTCAAATTCAGTACTCCCTCAGCTCTCCCCTAAAAGCCACAATGCTATGAGCAACCCCATTGCTGGCTTCCCTCAACCCCCATCCTTCACCTGCCAGGGTTTCAATGGGTCTTCAACATCGCTGAGCATAAATGCAAAGCAAGGTGACTAAATCACCTTTTAGCGTTTCTGATCTCGTCCTGACCATTGCCAAAATGGTCCCAGCGTAACTTAAAGCAACTCAACATTTACTCTTAAGTTACATCAGCTGGGCCAACTGCTCTGACCAGGGATCAGCCAGAAAATCATGTGCTCTGCCCCTTCCTTCTCCATGCCCCTCTTTGCTGACATGTCTTCTGTTTGATGGGAGGGGAAGAGCAGGTGAAACATAACTCTCTTGCAGGACAAATCCTTGGCTGCCCTGTGGTTACCGGTGCTATTGCAACAGCTGGAGCTAGGGCTGAAGATCTGGCCCACTATTTTCACCAAATCCCACCGAATTCCAAGGGAGGCAGATTTCCTCTCTGACCTCCCCCCATGCACTGTGGGAGTATGGCTGCTACGAGCTTGCTCCTTCTGCATGCCAGACTCACAGCTCAAACTAGAGTGGAGGGGAACCAGGACCATGGCATTGCCCTCTCAGGCAGCCCCACAGTAGAGACATGGAGTAGTGCCTGTGCCTTTTAATTGCTCTACCTTTACACAGACTTCACAAATGTGGAAAGACTCCTTCCCTCATTTCTCTTTATGTTGCTTTCATGTAAGAGACACACAGAATCTGGCACCTAGCATTTGCACTGAAGTGAGAACAGTGCACATCAGTTCACACTCTTTTCAAGATTACATGATAAAGTGAAAGTCTTGGTCCCAAGTGATCCGCTTTAGACTTAGATGCCAAGATCTGGGGTCACTGTCTCCATAAAATTAGGCAATTTAAGTTTTAATTTATATGGTCTTTTATTTGCACTTGTAAAAGGGCTAAGTAATGCCAATGGTATAATTTACACTTGTGTGCTCTTAAGGCTAGGTTGTTCAGAACACTTCATGGAGCAGGATTACTGTGGAAAATGGGTTTTATTTTACTGCCTCGATGGCCACAGTCCACTCTTAATTTAGACTTCCACTTCCTCAACTCATGCAGGACAGATCTATTTCTTGTTCAAGTTCTGATCTCTCACACTGATGTAACTGACGTCTCTTGAACTACTTTGGTCTGAATAAGGATCAAGTCCTGTATTTTCTAGAGATGGGAGTATGGTTACACAGATGGCGATTCAGTTATCACCATACAGTTCTTAGTCCAGTTCCTAGAAAAGACAAAGATGTATTCTATTAGAGAGACTTAATAAATGAAGATATTTCCAAGCAGGAGGTCATTCTGTAGCTCTTTGCTAAATCTTGTGATGTTCTCTCTCTGCTTTCAAGACAATGGCTCAAACCAATAAACTGTATAGCTACAAGCAACCATGAATGTTGCATTCACAGTCTAGATCCAAATAGGACGGACTAGTCATGGCTCTATTTTCATTATCTACCAAAAGGACACTAGCTTTACCATTGATGGACGAATGATCTTCTCAGGCACTGGAAATGACAGTACAACTTCCTCAGGATGAGGCTGTGGGTTCTGCTCTTTCAGGCTAGAACAGTGGCTCCCAAAATGGGGTTCGTGAAATGTTACAGGAGGTTCTCAGGGAAAAAATTCCCTAATGGCAGACAGAGCTGTCCCTAGGGACCTAGGGCAGCATGGGGCCAGAAGCCCGGAGACTTGGGGACTTTCAAGAGCAAAGCAGTTCAAAGCAAGCATATCTATCACACTGAGGAGATTTAAATTTTAAGACTCCTTTTACGAAATAGAAAGGGAGGTGGATATTTTTTGATGTTTTTAAAATGAAAAATAGGCTAAGAACATAAGAAAGGCCGTATTGGGTCAGACCAAAGGTCCATCTAGTCCAGTATCCTGTCTACCGACAGTTGCCAATGCCAGGTGCCCCGGAGTGAGTGAACCTAACAGGTAAAGATCAAGTGATCTCTCTCCTGCCATCCCTCAACCCCCTCTCACAAACAGAGGCTAGAGACACCATTTCTTACCCAGCCTGGCTAATAGCCATTAATGGACTTAACCTCCATGAATTTATCCAGTTCTCTTTTAAACCCTGTTATAGTCCTAGCCTTCACAGCCTCCTCAGGCAAGGAGTTCCACAGGTTGACTGTGTGCTGTGTGAAGAACAACTTCCTTTTATTTGTTTTAAACCTGCTGCCCACTAATTTCAATGGGTAGCCTCTAGTTCTTCTATTATGGGAACAAGTAAATAACTTTTCCTTATTCACTTTCTCCACGTCACTCATAATTTTATATACCTCAATCATATCCCCCCTTAGTCTCCTCTTTTCCAGTTGCTAGTGTTGTTTTTTAAATTATTATGAAGAACAAGTTTAAGATTTGTTGTAACATGTGTTGTTTGCCTGGACTGCTCAAGACCTGAACGCTTGTGTACAAGGAACTTTTTGAGCTGGCTTCTTAAATATTGTCATTCAGTTTCACATTTGATACTCCTTGATGAAACATAGGAGCCAGAGGCACCAGTATGGCGTGGGGGGCGACGAGGGTCACATGCCACCCTTGCATCAGCACACCCCCATGGGTCCTTCCCTTTCTTCCCCATGCTCCTCCTTTTCTGGTGGTGCCCCTCCAACCCCCCCAGATCCTGGGTTGTGCAGGGGCTTTGCCCCCACACTCCTTTTTTCTACTGGCACCTCTAATAAGAGCCCTGTCTTACAACAGGCTTAATCCAAAGTGATACAAGCTACAAAAGTGAGATTAGGAAAAGTGTTGCTGTTTTCATAATGTAATAAAATATTATAATGATAAAGAATTAATAAATAGTGCACAATAAGCATGTCATAAAAACAAATTTTATATTTCCAAGATCATTACTTTTATAATTTATGCTGAGGTCAGTGAGAAAATCCATGGGAATATTCATTTTTAGAAGGGGGTTCACGAGAGTTGACATTTTAGTGAAAGGGGTTTGTGGGTTGTTAAAGTTTGGGAACCACTGGGCTAGAGAAAGCTTAATATAATAGTAACAGGGTGCTGAGAAAGGAGACAAAAAATAGAAAAAATGGTGGTTCCTAGTGAATTTAGTGAGAAACAACCAGCTCTCTTCTACCCAAACCACTGTGAATGATAACTACTGCAAGTGTGTTTCTTGAAGGGTATTTGCATGAAAACATAATATTAATTATAACTAGCCTGAACTTTCAAAACTTGTTTTGTTTGGAATTGTCTTCCAGCTAAGAATAGGAAGTAAGCCAAATGGCTTATTATCAATAATAGAGGCTGTAACATGCATTACTGGGGTTTCAGGATGGCTTTTAGGATTATAGTAAATATGTTTTGAACTATAAAAAAAGTAATTTAAAAGTACCTAAAACTATGCAGGCTTTAGATATGGCTTTTTCTTGGGTTTTTGGAAGCTCTCTCTGGAGTTTAGAAATACAACTAAGAGACTAGGTTTACTGCTGCCCTTTGAGGTGCTGTATGTCAGATCAACAATTCCCAAACTACTCTTAACATCATACCAGTTTATCAAGCCAAAAGTTCAAGTTTACCTGTCCGTTATGGCCCATTGAATTGCAAATGCTGTAGCTTATAATGGAGCTTCATCACAAGAATAAAGTTTGGAGCAACCTCCAATCCATTTCATGAACACTCAGTGGGAGGAGGCCCGGGGCAATATATGTGAGAAAGTGAGACCAGGATTCATCTTCAGCATAAGATGATGCAATTCTTAATGATTTCAACTGGAGTCAAGCCAGTGTATGCCAGGACAAACTAAAAAAGCCAGAAGTACCATTACTGTTACATGTACCATAGTTTGAAACCATTATAGTAGTGCAGCTTCACAGGTAATACCATTCATTAAATGCAAAGCTAGAAAATCCAGCTAGGTAAGTGTATATAGCAAATCAAATGAGAAAAGAAAGTTGTTTGTTTGCTGTCTTTATGGTTGCAAAATACATCAAAGCTACAGTTAAAGGGTTTGTAATGGATAACGTCTTGAAGATGTCCAAAAAATTTCACAGCAGTGTGGGGCCAGTAGCTTGCTCCCTTTAGGTAATTCAAAAAAGCAGAAAGGGTCAGCCTTCAAGGCCAGAAAACTGATTAACGTGAGGTGTTCTCTTGCAACTGAGAACTTGGGTATCACACAACTCAGTGACACCATATTTCAATCAAAGTATTACTGCAGCTAAACTTAATAACTGGATAGCCTTCAAAGCAGTTGATGTGGAACAATTCCAAACTATCCAGAGAATTTAAAAAATAGCAAGACTGATTTCAGTGTTGTAGAGAATGACTTGTCTGTCAGGTGTAGTTGCTGTACCTTGCTGTTGACACAGGCACTGAGATTTTTCCTTCCCCTTTACATGTGGCCACAATGGTGATGTTGTAAAATGGAAAAGGACATCTCTGATCTCTGCCCAATACAAGTCAGCCAGAATCTGTCCCAAATGACCTCTTCTGCAATCTCCCAGACATGACATTTCATCACTTTTGAATGAAATAAGTTCCTTCGCATGAAATTGCATCTCTTTTTTATGCCAAGTTTTTTTTATGTCAGGTCAAGTTGTCTGCTTGAACGAAAGCATTCCCCCCCTTTTCATTCTAGTGTCTTCTGCAAACAGAACACAGACTGTAATTTTGGCTTAGTTTTATTATGTGAATTAATATACCTGCCTATAATACCTCATTTCTTTCTCAAGAGTCTCTCTTGGATTCATATGGAAATCACTGAGTTCTCTTGAACAGGATGACTTTTTAGAATCCCCAGTTTTTGAATCAGTACATATTAACACTGATTTGTACCGCCACGCTGTGGAGTTATTTTTGACACACTCTGCACATCCCGAGAAAGGATCAACAATGATGGCTTATATCCTGGAGAGTTCTGAAGTGCACATCCCTCAGTCTCCCCTGAAATCAAGCAATTTAACATAGATTCAAGCTGTCAGAGCACGGAAAGCTAAATAAATATTAAAGTTCAAATTTAGAGCAGAATTATCTGGGTGGCGTCGCAGGAATTGATTTGCTACCCCAAGAGTACCAGGAACTTCAACTTTTCGATCCTGTCATTCTGTCCTTAGAGAGCCCCGATGAATACTGAGGCTTGGCATTGTGACTAATGCAGCTTGCCCACTCCTCATGCATGGATATAGACTGTAGGCGGTAGTTGGGGACTATGCCAAAGCAGAATACCGGTAAGCTTATAGTACTTTTAACATTTATTTCCTTCTCACGGCCTTCCATAAAATAATAAGTCATTGAGGAATAAAGAAACTCCTAGAAACTTAAGTGAAAATTTCTTTATGATTTGGGGATAAGTAGAAGAAGTTTCTATACAGATGGCCTCAAACGAGATTTCTAAGCTTGTTTTCTGGAACTCACATGTCAGTTAAGATTTGTAAGATTAATACAAATCTCTCTGTGGCGACTGCTCTGAAGGAGTTTTTTGCTTAGTCACAGAGGCACTCAGAACAAATACATTTGCTATGGAAAACGGAATAAATACCGATGTGGCCTAGCTGGCCTCATCCTCCCCCAAACCCAATAGAAGATGGTCACTAAGTGAGCTGGAGCCACATAGAGTGCAGCCATAGAAGGAAATGTGGGGAAGCAATTCCTAAGCAGAATGGCCTCAGAGGCTACGTCTTTGCAAACACTTGTGTTTTTTACATTGAGGCAGCTATGGCCGTGTATAATCTTAGAGAAGACAAGACATGGGTAGTTTTTACTGAGGTAAACTCCAGATGTAGGGTATAGTGTTGACCTCAGCTAACTACCTCAATGTAAAAACTACCTGTGTCTTGTCTCCACTAGGGTTGTCCATCGAGATTTGTACAGCTATTTTGCTGTCAACACACAACAATTTGTTGAAGTCCTACCCCTAGCAGCCTGCAAACTCCTGAAGTCACTTTTGCATTACTGGAAAGCTCAGTTCTTTTGTGACTAAAGACTTGAGCAAAAAGGTGCACTTTTCACAACGAGAGTCATCTCATAAAACCATAGTGCAGTTCTTAATCCGCTCCACCGAGGTAAAGCTGCCACATGTCTTATCTACACTTAGATTTTATAACAAGAGAGCTCTCTCTCTCAAAAAAAAATCCCTCTCTTTCTTGTGTAGGCATAGCTTATGCCTGTGTCTGCATTCCTCAGTGACAAGATTTTTTCCCCTTAAATTTCTAAGTAATTACTTTAGAGAGGTAATGCACAGATGTTAAATAAGGATATTACAGGAAAGAAAATTGCGATGGAGAAACAAATGTTGAGCAGAAAAAAGAAATGGTAAGAATAACTGCATTACTTATAAGAGAATATTTTATAATTGCCAGTGATACTCAAAGGATAATGACATATTTTGGTTTAGAGGTACATACATTATATCTACAAACTGAGGATAAAATATAATTGCAAATTCAATATTTGGTATATACAAAATCTGTTTAGTTTACAACCGAGCAGTGTTTTACTGGGTATTCTTTTGTCCACACATTAAAGGAAATGCTTTCACATTCAAATTAAAAAAAAACAATAGAACTGATTTTCTAGTGATCATGAAATGTTAATGCTAATATTTTTGTAGAATTACTTTTTCTCTGAGGAAGGCCTAAGTCCAGCATTATCATTCACTCTACAAAATTTACATGTACTGGGGTTTTCAAAGGAACCTAGGTGAGTATGGTGCCTAATTCCTTTAAAACCCTTTAATGATCTCAGCCTTGATGTTCATCAGTATGTATTCCAGATGCTTCCATACGATCTGGTACTATTTGATCATATAATGTTGTCATATGTAATATTATATGTACACCACAGGTACCTTTATGGTCTTACCTGCACTCTGCCTACTAGAGTATATTTCCCAGAATTATGTCTGATATCCCCACCCATACACAAATTTAAATAGCCACCACTAACAAAGAAAACAATGCCCCCACTCCCCAAACCAGTTATAAACTCCCTATTCCAAAAAAATTACATGGCTGAAATTGCTTCTATGGTTTGTAATTAGCTATATGTATTTTTTGGGGTGCTTTGATATGTGTATGTATTTCCATCTTAAAGTGATTTGTATATTTCATTCCTTGAATGCTGCAGAGTCTTTCATCTTTCACCCAGATCATGACATAAGTCTGTGGAACATTAAATGTACAGAAGTAACACGTTAGTTCTGGAAGTACATTTTCATTAGCATAGTAACACACTAAAAACTTCTAGCATGCAAACTGAAAGTAATCTGTGAATGGATAAAAACAAATAAAAGTGAACTTTAAATAGCCACCTATGAATCAGCTTCAATAAATACAGTGGAATATTTGCACTGGATCATAAATAGGTCTATATCTGACTTTAAGGAAGAAATGAAGTCTCACAGGAACAGGTTTGAGTTATAACATCATTGCATTAACTGTTAATGGGATTTGGAAACAGAACTACCCATGGAAGGTTTTATAGAAAATTTACGTGAGAGCCAAGTGAAGCAAAACCTAAACTTCTGTGAGAAGGAGTGCTGACATTGATTTTTGACTGGAAGATGTTAAGGGGAGTTAATGGCTGTAGCACTGTCTATATAGTCTCATCCCTTGAAAAAAAAAATTTCAATAATCAGTGGTGTAAAATAGGTATAATTATTCTTATTAATAATTATAACCATGAATACACAAATCATAATACTTGCTTGTAGATAGCACTGTACCATCAGATTTAAAACATAATGAAAATTAAATGTATTTAGCTGTATTCATAACATATAGTGAGGTATATTTAGGTGCAAAAATGCCAAATGATCAGTTTATAACAATGCAGCAAAATAAGTAAAGTAAAAAAGCAGAAAAGAAAAGGAAGACTGCTTTAACGGAGACCCATTTGGCAAGGCTTGTCTGAGAAGAGAGCCTTCTTTTATACTAGCATATACCATCTAGCAAACTGGGCTATGTCTACACTACCAAAGTAAGTCGACCTACACTATGCAACTCCCGCTACATGAATAACATAGCTGGAGTTGATGTACCTTAGATCGAGTTATCGCGGGGTCTACATGAGTAACTCTCCCTTCAACTTACCTTACTCTTCTCCTCGGGGGTAGAGTACAGGGTCAACTGGAGAGCGATCTGCTGTTGATTTGGCAGGTCTTCACTAGACCCGCTAAATCAACCGCCTGTGGACCGATCTCAGAGTGTTGATCCCAGCTGTAGTGTAGACATATCCTTAGACTCTACTGGAGTGGGATAGGGAGTTGATTCACTGAGTATGCCCTACCTCCATAACTGGGTATATTCATCTAGAGATTATAAACAAAAAGTTTCAGCCAACATGATGGTGAACAGAAAGGAGGTGGTTTCTAGAGCAGCCATTTCCCAAATTCTATTTTTATGTACAGATTATAACTGAATACCTTGAACTGTAACTGAAGCATATGGAAAACCTGTGCAATTCAGAGCACACAGGACTAATGGGATCTCAGCGACTCACTCCAAGAAGGAACACTAGAGCAACGTGTACCAGATGAAGCTTCTGAGTGTACTGCAATTGTTCAGCATGGAAGTGCCAAAGGCAGGAATGAGAAAGCCACAGAATGGGGTTAAGGAGTAAATACAGTGTAAATTACATAACATTCCTTTGGTTGGCGTACAATGATGCGGCTTAAACACTAAGTTAAACATAATAAACCTGTGCAAAACTAAACTACGCAGGAGTGGTACTATCAGTGAAGGGATCTAATGTTTAAAGTGCTTTTTCAGATTGGACTTGCAATTGAACTGGGAGATTCAGTTATTCCACAGTGGTAGGGGAAAAAATTCCATTTTCTTAGCATAACATAGAAGTGATATTGAGCCCAACCTCTTTTTATTTTTACAATCATCTTCTGATCTAGATATTGGATAATGTCTGAATTTTATATACATGTTTTCCTCTTTTCAGTAAGAATACATTTAGGTGAAATAAACTGGCAGTATTAGAACAGAATTAATTCCACCTTCAGTATGAAAACATCCTTGCAAGTCAAGTATTTTCAGCTAATCCAATGAGCATAACTCTATTTAGTTTTAAACCAACCTGAGCTTGTATCAAATTCCCAGATGTGAACAACCCTAAAATTTGTTGAGGGAACACTATTTTCAAAATCCATTTCCAGTGTAGATAATGTGCATTGCACTTACTCATAATCTTTATGTGTGGCCCAGTATTGTAATCATTAGGAAAAACTCAGTGTTATAACAAGGAGAACATTATGTAACCTTCAGGATGGCGTGCGCTTTTCAGATCATAATATTTATTGGCTTTTTTCAAGTCAAAATAAAATGCTGTCTACAGGAGCAGGAATAAAAAAGATAAGTGGTTTTACATTATTCAATACAAAAATATCTTCCTGTCCAATACACCATCTCTAAATATTCCAGCTTTGCCAGCAAACCCTGCCACACAGGATGGATCAGATTTCTACCATCAGTGTCTTTCCAGAGATGGTAAATTATCTCCTCCCACAACCATTTCTCAACAGGAAAATAATCTGTGGGGGAAAAGGCATAAAAATATCAGAAACGTAAGTGCTTAATGGTCTTTACCGATTTTCTCACTAGATGTTCACCACAATGGCTAATTGGGACAATAACTTTTCCTGCCTTAACTTTTCAAGGATGAGATTGTAGATGGAGTTATTCTGTCACCTGTGATCTCAACATATTTACCTTGTTTGGTTTATCTGATCTAGATTCTTATTAGGGAACAAAATAAAAGCGATCATGTTGATGTTTACTCAGGGCTAAGATGGTGAATTGCATACTGCAGCCTCATTCTGAGCTCTTGAAATTCATGGCACTGATAGCTCATGTTACATAAAGAAGGGCATATTGATGCAGAGGAAAAGGCTGAATTGCCTTGAAGGGTACTGTGCTATTATTTAGTACTCTAATAAGTTATCTCATGTAATGATTGTCTGGACCACTAGTTCTTGTGCATACATTTGCTACAGTAAAACCTCACATGCACAAATTCATCCAGTTCCCTAAGGAAAACAATTTTTTTTTAACATACCTTATTACTAACGGTGATCAGAAAAATGGAAATCTGTTCCACAGGAAATTCTGACATTTTGAAATTGGTTTTCATTCCAAATAAGAACTAAAAGTTAAGTGCCAACATTTACCATCAAACTTTCTGAAATGTTTTGTTTTGATGAGGTTGTTTCAACTTTTATACATGAAATAAAATAACAAAAATTGAAATTAAATGCTCTCTTGATCCTACTGAAATTTTCCATAGTAAATGTCAACAAATCAATATGTTCCTGTAAAAACATTTTGATGACTTGGGAATCTGATGGAAAGCTGTTCCACTGGAAAATTTTGACCATCTCTACATGTTACATCTCTGAGCTTAATATTATTTGTTCCATCATTGCACACAATATTTTCTTCTGGTTTCTTAATCAACTGGATTTTTTCTATAGGATTTCCAAAGTATTTTTCCTATAGCGTGTTTAGAAAATGAGTGAAAGCCAAATCCTTTACTGGTATAGGCTGACAAAGCTCCAAAGAAGTCAAAAGGAACTTAACTGAGAATCTAGCCCTTTGTGAGCTTTTGAAGAGGATTTTTTATATATTGCAGGCATGCCAGATTACACAAAGTCAAGAAACCATGGTGTTCCTCCAGTGTACGCTTCTGGAAGCAGTGCAGAGCAAGGGCGGGCAGGAAGCCTGCCTTAGCCCAGCTGCATTGCTGGCAGGGACCCCCGGACCTTTTTAAAACACCTGGGCCTCTGGGCAATTGCCTCCTTTGTTCTACCCTGTCAGCAGGCCGGGGGATACCCTTCTTCATGTCAAATAGTACTGTACTCTGATTAGTCTCATTGAAATCAATGAGGCAATTTGAAGAGTCAAGTACTATCCAATGGGAGAAATGGAAGCAGATTCTGACTCTTAGGTATTATTTAAAATATGGAGAGAAAATTGCTTCATTGCAGAAGGACCAGTTATACAACTTATTAGTTTGGAAAAACAAAAAAGCAAACAAGGAAAGGCAAAGGAAGGGGAAAAATCATCAAAAGAAAGTCAAAGTCTGCACTAGCATTGGAAACTAGCCCTTAAATACAAAGTCATGCCTCAGTAGACAAAAGTCCAGGGGCATTAAAAGAAAATTAAAGCCACATGCACATTGTAGATAAAAAAAAAATCCTGCATGTCAGAGATTGCAGGAGATCAAGTTTTAAATTTGCCAGACACTGTTGACAAATGAGAAGCTGGTGTCAATACGGAAACAAAAGATAACAGAAAAATAGTCCCAATCAAATGGAGAATAACTATTTCTAAGGAAAAAAAATGAGTGTCCAGACTGTAAATCCCATTCTTGAATATTGTTAGCTTTAGTTAAGCATTAACTGGGAAACAGAGCTCCAAGAGGTAATAAACAGGGGCTTGACCTAAAGCCTATTGAAGTCAATGGGCTTCTTTCCATTACTCCATCGGGCTTAGATGAGGCCCTCTATGCACAAAAGTTGAGTCATTTCTGACACTGCCATTTCTATTCCGTTCACGACTATATGTGCTTATGCATGTGATGATAGATTCTAAAACAAGGACCATACAAAGTGCAGGTAATTAAAAAAAAGCAGCAAAAATTGCAGCTCTGATGGTATACTGTAAATCTGTGCCTTTAGTAAACTCACCATGTGTCCTGTGAATCATTTTGTTATGTTACCAATTGGTCTGCCTACAATAGACAACTACTGCCGCTTCCACAAAGAGGTTCAAGTCATGGCTACACAAATCTCTTTTTACTGCACCTTATTGTCTTGAATCCTTTATAAATATTTCAGATGTTAGCAGTTAGAGGGTTGTAGTCAGAAATGTGTGGGAAGAACATTAGAGGACACTCAGTAATGGAAATAGAAGAAAAAATATTAGCAATTTTAAAATACACTGGAAAAGGGCATGAAAGGAGGGAAGGAGATAGAGAAAAAGAAAGGTATTGTGGAAGTGATTTGACTGTAAGTGGAGCCACACTACTGATATCTGGCACCTACACACTCCCATTACCTATTTTATTGACAGAGCACAAGTAAGGAAGATGCTAAATTAGATGAGACCAAAAAAGAGAAGGTAGTTGTTATGGCTTAAGCACAGAAGATCTGGGTTCTATTCCCAACCCTCCTTCAATCAACCTTGTATAAGACACTATGGGCCAAACCTGGAGGATGCTGAGCACCCTCTCTAAAGTGCTGAGAACTCCCCCCACCTTTGATGTAAGTGGAGGGCACTGAGCACTTCAGAAGAGGTACTCTGCATCTCACAGTATCTGTCCTTAACTTTCCTGCTTCCCTTTCCCCATCTGTAATAGGGATGAATACTACTCGTCTACCTCCCAGGTGTGCTGTGATATTCCTTTCATTACTATCTGTAAGGAACTTAACACCCTGGGAAGGGAAGAACGATACAAGTGCAAAATATCACTATGTAACATGGAGAAAATGAGTACGTTTGAAAATTTTACCCAATGCCCACTTTCAAATGGGACACATGGGAGCCTAAAAGTTTCCAGAGCATAGGACTCAGATGCTTTTGAAACTTTTATTTTTATATTATATGTCCAAAGTTACAGAGTGTCTGCATTAAACTGGCTTCTACTTATCTTTAGATATTGTTTTCATTGTTATAATCTGGCACTTCAGAGCCTGACTATAGCTCAACCTTCCCGTTATCCAGAGTAGAGGTATATGTTGCCTTTACACTTACTTTTCAAACAAATAAGATTGAAACTAGTGCACATACATCATTAAAAAACCCACATGAGTAGTAATCTGTTGTGCTCCTGAGGTGGCACCACTCCAAGGAGGCTTTAAAAATATTGAATTGCTGCTGTGAATTTTTCTGCGTTCAGCTGCTACGTGGACTGTCAATCTGTGTGTAAATGGAACACTGCCAGATTATGTGTTCACAGGGGATGTCTGAATTAGTTAGTTTTACCAGTCTGTGTTTAGCAGTGAATAATTAGTCATTTGGGCCAAGCTTGCTGCATCTCCAGGTATTAAGCTCCTTTCTGCCTATTATGTTCGTGTCAAATTCATCCCTGGTGCATTGATGTCAATGGAGATACATCGGGGATAGATTTGACTCGCTGCATCTGTCACTCTGTCTACTAAGGCTGTATGTTGCCAGACATCTATTTACAACATGTTCTAATTCTAGAACACAGGGAATTGAATAAAAACTTCTTAACAGTCAGATAGCAGACTACAGAAGAAACAATTTGCTTGATTTTCTGAAGTTTTCAAGAGATTTTGACAGCATTTTGCTACAGAGCATTATATGGCACATTACTGTGATGAGCATGCTGGGGTTCCTGTCTCATTCTTGGAACAAATGGCAGAGTAAGTTGCATTTGAAGCCACGGAACAAATGTGAGGATGGGGCTTACAATTCAAATTGATTTTAGACCAGGCATTGCAGACAATCTGTTGCATGTATTTAAAATGGAAGATAAATTCACAAACTTCAGTGTTATTTCATAGCTGCAATAAACATAAAGCACAGAACTGCAAATAAGAGACTGAACTTGATTTTCTGACACAGGTCAGGGTGAAGACCAATCTCCCTGCACATGACAGAGCTCCCATCCATATGTATTTTTGTGCTTGCTGGATTAAGGCAATCTGAAGTCTAACTCTGCCTCCAGGAAAGTGTCATCTCCAATAGGAGGAACCAAAGCATCACAGAGGGCAAAATACCCAATCCAACTCCCACTAACTTTAATAAGAGTTAGGGCTTGCATACATTGCCATTCATGTTGGTATAATTTATGTCCCTCAGGGCTGTGAGTAAGTCAGCCCCCCAATGATGTAAATTACACCGATTTTCAGGACCAGATTAACTTTCCTGTGGGCCCACGGCTATTAGATTTTGTGGAACACCTGTTTACAAGTCTTTTCCCTAAACTAAAACTAAGTGATCACAATTATGGCATTGAGGCTATTAACACTACTAAACTTGCCTTTTAATTAACATAAAGCCGTTTTGTGGTTACATTTCAGGCTTAAAACATGTAGAATATAGTTAAATTCATTCCAAATAGCCTACTTCTTACTTTAGAACTGTTGTATTAGTTCCTTTCTGCGAGGGAGTTTGGCTGCAGGCTGGTGCAGTGTTGGGATGCAGGAGAGGGTGAAGGGTGTGGGTTCTGGGAAGGAGTTTGGTGCAGAAGGGGGTTCTGAGTAGGAGGTTGGGGTGCAGGAGGGAGTGTGAGGTGCAGCATGTAAGAGGAATTCTATGTACCAAATCACTGATGTTATCAACTGTCTTTTCTTCTGCTTTCGATCTGAGCCCAGTCACAGACAGCGTAACGGAAAAGAGTTTAGTTACTGTAAAAAATAATCACAAGTTTTGCTGTAAAGATCTGATCTGATCTGATCTGCAGGCCAGCTCCAAGGGGAGGATGTTAATGAACACCAAATGGACTTGAGCAAACAGCTAAAAACAACAGGCTTGAGTAAGAGCTAGTTTATAAATTATCCTGTCATTCTGCATATGTGCTATATATAGAGATTCAGATGCCACTCACTCAGAGTGACAGGCTGAACCAGACCCAGTTCTGCCTCCCAAATGCAACTTTTCCCAAAAGGCTCTCATTTACTCAGACCAGATGAAAGCTCCTTTTATCAGTGAATGTCAAAGTAGTTACTAAGTGACACTTTACACAGCACTTTCACATGTACAAAGCATCTTTCAACAAAAGGGAATTCAATCAGGTCTTCACTGTAGAGTGGGCAAAGTTTTGCACTACAGTGCATTGTAGGCTCATATGCTAGCACACAGCCAGTTATCTGGCTGTTTAACATACCAGCACGTGTTCAGGCAGTGTCTGAACAGAGCAGGAAACCTGATCAACAAGGACAATATTAAGAAATAGAAGCAATGAGTAAAGTAAGAACTAAAGTACATACAGTAAAAGGTTTGAGAGACATCTTGAACATTAGAAGCCTGGTGTCCCTCTGCTCTTAGATGAGTGAGAATTTCTAGGGCACTTACAGTCAGAAAGGAATTTGAACTATCGCCTATGGATGAGAAGACAGTGCTGAGGTTGCAAAATATCTGTAGGATTTACAGGTTCCTCCATTACAAGAACAGAACTACAAAAAAGGCACCAATTCTGGCCTGTTACTTAATCTGAAAGGAACCATCATTCGTCTTTGTAGAAGATTCGATCTACCAAACCTTGTGCAGAGAGAGAAAGAGAGAGGCAGGTATTTCCTTCCTTTCAAATGATGTAAATATTAATTTAAAAAACAATCCATTTAAATGAAATGACAATATAAAGTACTTCATTTCCTGTTTATCTTAAATGTCCTCAAATGTGATACAAACTTTTGAAGGCTCTCTGTTTTATTTTAGAATACTTTAATACCTTTCTTACCAAGTGAGATTTTTCAGTTACCTGTAACCTAACTGGGAAAAAGCAGAAAGATTATTACTTTCTCAGTGGAGCATCTGCAGAAGAGAGGCATAGAGGAGACAGAGAGTGTGAGATTACACTAAATAAACCCCATGTTTCTTTTGATTTTGTGAAGTCAGATAGATAAACATGGCTTGAATTTTTACCAGACACTGGCTAATTCTTTTGGGAATCTTCAAAAGAAACTGGCCTGAACAGTAAAGATGAGAAAAAGTCTATCTGTGAGGCTCAGTTCATCTCTTTTGAAAGTCGGTTGTTTATGGAAAACTGGCAAACTCTATTCCTTCTTCTTTTTGGTCATTTCCATAGATCCTAGGCTGTTTGATCACGTCTCACTCTAGTCTTGAAATCTCTTTGTAGGTTACTGCTGTGTCTTGTGCTAAAGGGGGAACTGGGATTCTGCATTCCAGCTGCTGGACCCAGATAAGATTCTGTGGCTCTCACTAGCACTCTAACTCCCAGAACAGCCTGATTATGCACAATTAAAGTTGATGGGACTTTTGCCTTCAAATTTAATAGGACAATGATCAAGCACTTCCTGAACACAGGTTCTCCTATATAATGTCATGACACGGTCTCCCTAGGTTATGGCCTGGAAGGGACAGGTGACTGCTAGAGCCAGGTGAATTTTTTCTATCAAAACATTTTTTGGGGAGTGAAAGATGCAGATTTGAGACAACCAACATTTTGCAAGTTGATGTCGAGGGTAATTCACCAAAATTCATTCAAATTACAAAAACTTTTAAAAGATCAAAATGTTTTATTTTGACATTTTCAAAATGAGATGTTTTGATTCAAAATAACTTCATTTTGAAATTTCCTTCGGCTCACTAAATAAAAACATTTTAAAAAAAAACAGAATCAAAATGGAACATTTTGTATTGAGTCAAACAATGTTTAATTCAACCCAAAATAGTTTCACGCCTCCCCAATTTTTTGGAATTGGCAGTTAACTGAAAAATCAGATACTGTATTGCACAGCTCTTGTGACTGCACTACCATTACCAGTGAAATTATGAAAGGCTTTCAAAGTACTTTTACTCAAGTAACATGTTCTTCCTAATGGCCCTGCCTCCGAGTGATCTGTGGATTGGGGGACCCATCTCAGGATATCCCGCCTCTATGATTTACTTTTAGGTTATATTCCTGGTCATTCATTACAACAGAAATCTCTTTATTAACTTGGCTTACAATTTATACTTCATGCTTATAGAATCAGCATCCTGTCAGTATTGCAAGTGCTCAGTCTTTTTGTA
Organism: Dermatemys mawii; assembly: GCA_007922305.1. Lineage (NCBI taxonomy): Eukaryota > Metazoa > Chordata > Testudines > Dermatemydidae > Dermatemys > Dermatemys mawii. The sequence continues at coordinate 16,096,034 of ML677343.1, read as the reverse complement.
TTTCAATTTAAAAAATGAAGATAGACATACATGATGCCACTGTTAACCTTGAGATTAAACTAACAAAAATATTCCAGCCTGCAATCTTCTGTTTTTAATTTTTACAGATGTACCTTTCATATCCTGGTTCTAGCTAGAAGCAAAAGGTGGTAAAAATAAAAGCCATTCCTACCTAATTTTTAACATTGCTCAAATCAAGAGGACTCCAAGTACAGTGCAATAAACGTTAAACAGCAATATACTGTAGCATAAATCAATGATCATAGCTCAGAGGTCCCACACATGAATCAAACAAACATGAAATGCTCCTTTTCTAATTTTTCTCCTTCATTAACTTCCCTTGAGGTATCTGTATATATATTAGATTATAAATTCCATGTGGCAGAAACCAAATCTTCTTTTAGACCTATACAATGTCACACATATCTATAGCACTAGCTAACCAATAATAAAAGTAATAATCTTGGAGAAAGCTTGCTCTTGTAAGATCAACAGTCCAATTTTCTGCAACGTAAAATGGTTAGAATGAGTTAAAATAAACTGCTACATTTGTGGATTCTCATCTAAACAACCCTGAGGTTGGACTGTCAATATTCAGAGTACAAGGCACAGTGCTATAGAGAAAGTGAATCAGTTCTCTGGTGCTTTGTCAATGCTATTCACAGCCCCTGCAGTGCCAGGGATGTTTTGCAGGGTGGCTGGAATTCACTATGTTCTGGCAATCCCTGGACATCATAACAATCCTCTTCAGGACTCTTTTTGTTTATGCAACTTACAGCAGACCCTAGCACCTAAATTATGCCCTGATGGCTTACTCTCACCTTTCCCCCAACACAGGTCCTCTGCTGATTATAGCTTGGCTCAGCCCAGATCTTACTAAAGTGCAACTAGATTTGCTTTGCAGAAATACCCATCACTCCTGAACTGGCAGTTGCCCTTAAACTTCAAGGACTTAAGCGGCTAAAGCACACACCTACAACTTACGTGAGAGATCTGCTCTTATTTGAAGCTGTTATGCAGTGAGCTGGGTGTCTGGCACAAGAGCCATTCTGTTACCAGGGCTCCATGTGCGGAGGTGGGCTGACCTCCAAGTAGAAACAGTTGTCTATCTTTTTTGTGGATGGGCAGTACCAGCTGGCCTATACGTGCCCCTTGCTGCACTGGGGGTGATATGCCAGCTGGTGTGTTAGCCAGATCCAACCCCTAACAGTCTATTGAGCATCATCACCCACTTACTACATTTTCAGACAAGCACCTTTGTACTTTAACCCATGCTGCTTCTCACACTGGGGTGGAGCTCACCATAAATATCTGTAAGACTAACTCATTATCCTCATTGAAAAACCCCACAATACCTTAAAAGTTCCTTCCCCACCCCCGACCCCTTAGGCTTAAGTTAGGCTGCTGGTCTGCAAAACCACTGATTTGTTGTTTTATTTATTGTTTTATTTTTCCTTGTATTCCCCCTTTTGTCTGTATCCATCTGTTGTCTCTTGTCTTAGGCCATAGCACTTTCTAGAGCTATAAAGCCCCCAGGAGCGCTATAATCTCCTCCCCGTCCACACTGGCAAGTCACGTAGAGCACTATAACTGTGGAGTTATAGCGCTCCTGGTAATCCACCTCCGCATGGGGAGTAAGGGCTGTAGCGCAGCTGCTGTAGCACTACGGCGAGAACGTGGATACCCACTGAGCTACAAGTGATCTCTTGAGATGCCTAGAGCCATTTAAGGCAATTGACGTCTCCTCCCTTTGTTTTGAACTCGGCTGGAGGAATGCGGAAGTACCTCTTTAGAGTTTCTCTCTTAACTCCGCAGATAAGCAATGCAAATGTTTAAGGAGGGAGCCTGTGTGAAAACAAAGCCCTCTGTGAACGGACACGCCAGGCGCTGACAGGCTCGCTGACATGCTCTCAAAAAGATGGAAAAACCACTGGCTCTCTCCCTCCGCATACACACAACACGTCCCCCCTCACCCCCCTTGTTTAAAAAGCACGTTGCACCCAGCTGAATGTTGGGATACTTGTCCTAATGCGCTGCTCTTAATGCCGCCTGAAGTGCCACAAATGTGGCCATGCTATACCGCTGGCGCGTCTCAGTGTGGACATACAATAGTGCTATACATATTGCTGTATAAGGGGACCGCTATAACCAATAGCGCTATAATCCTGTAAGTGTAACCATACCCTTGGTCTTAGATTGTAAGCTTTATCGGTGGGTGGACAGGAGGGGGAGACCCTTTCGTTCTGTGTTTGTATAGTGCCTAGCACAGTTGGGGCCTGGTTCTTGACTAGGGTTACTATGGTAAATCAAATCAATAATTATAATAATGCATGAATTCTGCCTTGGTATTTGTGGGTCTCCTACCATCTTTTATCCCTTGTGCTGCAGCCTAGCTGAGGGAGCTTTTTGCCCTGTTTGCTTATACATGTGCAGGTGAGGAGTATAATTGTCTCTGCAGTGGTATTGCTATTAACAGTTGGATTCAGTTCTCACTAGTTAAATAACACGCTGTTTGATAGCTACACTATTATGAGTTCAGTAGACTTTCTACTGTAATAACTTCAATCAACAATCAAGGTTTCCTTTTCAATTTTTATTTCCTGCATTATGTGGCAGCTTCATTCATTGTATACTAATCTCAGTTGTGCATTAATTATATCATTCTGCACAGTAATTAACTAATCACTATGTCACTCCCTCCCCATTATGTATAACCTCATTAATTCAAGATTGAAAGGTTGGTGCCTGTTACCGTTTCTATTTTTCTTTTTTCTTTCTGCTGCTTCTTGACTTATACTCAGATATGAAACTCATGTATTTTTAAATACTTTCTCTGTTTTTTCCCCACTGAAAAATTCATTGTGCCATGCAGCTTTTTAAAATAATGTTTATTCATTATGCATTTCTTTGCTAGGCAATCAAAAGCTGTTACAATAAAGTGCGTGACTCGCTCTCTTTATAGCTGTGTCAGCATCTACATTTTAATCCCTGGTTTGCAGGGAATTAGAATTTGGATGTAAAACTTTCTTCCAAGGTGATCGTCACCATCCAACATTATGGCACAAGGGCAAGTGTCTTGATTAATTCATTTTTAAATGGTTGGCTATTTTTAGGTTATACCTAGGGGTAAAAAACTTAGGGCCAAATTCAGTGATGTCAGTGAAAGCTGCACATGTGTGTATCCAAGATCAAAAACTGGCCCGTGAACTCAAGTGTTTCATGATGCTTGTATAACAGAAACAGTTTTGTTCAACAAGCCACTCAAGCTGTTTAAGGCACTAATCCAGCACAGCACTTAAACATGAACTTCACTTTCATATTTAATGAGACTATTTCTGTACTTTAAATTAAGCATGTGGTTACGTACTTTGCTGAATCAGGGCCTTATTCCACCAAGTAGCCCACTTTAAAGTAATTTAAATCTCACACCGCATTTCTGAAGAATGCTCCCATCTGTGTAACATCAAAAGAGAGGAAGAACTGTTTGGTAAAAGCAAAGAACCGGGATTCCAGAACCTACAATTGTGAAAAGAAAATTGATGTGCATGTCATCTGTTAGGGTTGCATGGATAATTACTATATTTATGCTTGCACATGCTGACTTTGTAGGTGCCGTGAATAGGTGTGTATTTTTGATTGTGCATCTGTTATACTCTGAAAACTTAACACTAATAGTTGTTTATTTTTTATACACAAAACACTGCTTAAGTTCTTTTCAAACAGACTCATATATTAATGAGAACTCAAGGAGTTGATTCCCACTAGTGTAAACTTTTGTAGCTCTATTGAAGACAAATGAATTAATATGCTCATTTATGCCAGACGAGAATTTATCCCAACACTTTTAAAAGCAAAGTCATTTTAATTAATTAAAATACAGGCTGTAAAAGTCATCTTCCAGTCCTGGGATGTTACAGAGGATTGAAATCTTCCTTTAATGAAGGTACATCTTGGGTTCCTAAAAGGAAGTATTTCCTTTTAAAGCAAGTCATTGTGACAAGTAAATACAGAAGTATACAAGATGGTCTCATTGCTTTCTGTTATGTAAAGGAAAAAGTGCACTCATAACACACCCTACGCAAATAGGATAGAGTTCAGCTATTGAACTGTAGATGCTGAGACTAGCATGCATACCCAGCAAAGCCTGTTTTACTGCAGCAATACAAATGTCAGCATTTACCAAAAACAAATGTGCACAATAGCTCATAATGGATTGACGCTGCCTCAGCTCTCATCCCCTAACACTCCTCCTCTATTTGTGCTACATTGATCACATCCTCATATGGACCCACAGGAAGGAGGTCCTTGAAGAATTCCACCTGGATTTCAACCATTTTCACCTCACCATCAATCTCAACCTTCAGCAGTCTACACCAGAGATCCACTTCCTGGACACTACAATACAAATGTGTGATGGTCACATAAACACCACGCTATACCCAGTAGCATAGCTGAAGAGGCGGGGATCAGGGGGAGCAGCCGCTCCCCCTGAGAGCAGATTCCCCAAAGTGGTGCCTTTTTTGAACTCACCAGGTGGTTGGAGCAGAGGGGAAACGAGGAACTTCTGCTGAAAAGCCGCTGCCAGACAGGGCAGCAAACCAGGACTGTCCACCAAAATGCCGCCGAAAGGGCTCCACTTCTTTTGGTGGCCATATACTGCTTTGTCTGGCAGCTCCACCAGGTCAATTTTTTTTTCTGAGGTTCGGGAAGGTGCCTTGGAAGTGGTGCTTTTTTTTTGGTGGTATCTCCCCATCCTCTTCAAACCTGGCTACGCCCCTGGCTACAGCAGAAACCTACTGACTGCTGTACTTACCTACATGCCTCCAGCTTCCATCCAGGACACATCACATGATCCATTGTCTACAGCCAAGCCCTAAGATACAACCGCGTTTGCTCCAATCCCTCAAACACCTATAAGATCTCTATCAAACGTTCTTAAAACTAAATACTCCTCTGATGTAGAGAAGAAACAGATTAACAGAGGCAGAAGGGTACCCAGAAGTCACCTGTATAAGACAGGCCCAACAAACAAAACAACAGAACACCTACAGCCAGTCTCCTAGAACCCCCAACTAAAACCTCTCCCATGCATCATCAAGTATCTACAACCTATCCTGAAGGATGATCCCTCACTCTCACAGACCTTGAGGGACAGGCCAGTCCTCACTTACAGACAGACCCCCCAACCTGAAGCAAAGTCACCAGCAACTACACACAAAACAACAAACACACCAACTCAGGAACCAAACCCTGCAACAAACCCCGGTGCCAACTCTGTCCTCATATCTATCCAAGGGACACCATCATAGGACCTAACCACATCAGCCACACCATCAGGGGCTCATTCACCTGCACATCTACCAATGTGACAATGCCATCATGTGCCAGCAATGCCTCTCTGCCATGTAGATTGGCCAAACCGGGCAGTCTCTACACAAAAGAATAAATGGACACAAATCTGACATCAGGAATCATAACATTCAAAAACCAGTAGGAGAACACCTCTTCTCACTTTCAGGTGACATTGTGAACAAGCAGCAGGCAGCATTATCTTCTGCAAATGTAAAAAAGCGTGTTTGTCTAAGTGATTGACTGAACAAGAAGTAGGACTGATTGGACTTACATGCTCTAAAGTTTTACATTGTTTTATTGAATGCAGGTTTTTTTGTTCATAATTCTATATTTGTAAATTCAACTTTCATGATAAAGAGATTGCACTACAATATTTGTATGAGATGAATTGAAAAATACAATTTATTTTGTTTTTTACAGTGCAAATATTTGTAATAAAAATAAATACACTGTACACTTTATATTCTTTGTTGTAATTGAAATCAATTTAAAAATGTATAAAGCATCCAAAAATATTGAAATAAATGGTACTATTGTTTAACAGAGCAATTAAACATACGATTTCTTTTAATAGCTTGAAAGTCTAGTTCAGAGTTTTACTCGGAATGACCAGCTGCCAGCTAAACATTTGTGGAGAACAAACAAGTGGAATTGGTGTGTGTGTCATTCTAGTGAATCTTCCCTTCTTCCCACAAAACCCCACAGGGCTCCTACAATGACACACTTGAAATGCAACAAGAAGTGAATTGACTGCACTGTATTGACAAATAAGCCATATTCACTTTCTCTAAGTGAGAACACAGCATTGGTGAAAGAAAGTAGAAACTTGGCATCAGACTGAGGCAGACATATCACCACCACACCACAGACCATGGCCTGTTGCTTCCCAGCCAGTGGTCTCCACCACTTCCCCACTCTCACCTTCCTTTTCTCCTTTGGTTTTATTCTGTCACATGTTGGAGCAGAGCTTCCCAGAAAACTCTGGCTGCCATCCAAGCTGCATTTTTGTAAGGCCAGGGCTGTGCTGCTGCACTCACCTCATGGTGCGCCCAAGAGGGACTGAGTATGGGGTCATGCCCAGTTGGGTTTTAATTCTTGTCCACACATACCCTTGTTTATCCATTTCTCCAAAATAACCCCTAGCAAATTCAGACAGTAGCTAACTATTGACTTCCGTATGGATTAGCTTTGCCTGCTCCTGACCCAGGCATTGCTGTACATCTGCCTTTGGGACTCTCCTGCAACTTCCACCCCCGCCCCCCCACCACGTATTTATTTTTCATCAGAAAAACAGATTTCCTCCTTGCTGTAATTGGATGAGCAACCTGAGACGTGCTGGGTTGTGTGTACATGCCTCCCTGCTCTCTGTTGAGATGTGTCAGACCTGTTCATGTACCAACAGAATGCCTTGATTCCTCAGTTACTGGTGTATCATCAATGCCAAAGCTTAGCTATTACAATTCCTTTTATTAGAGGATGTATGAATAGAACTGTCATTTTAGCATATTGGCTAGAATCAAAGCTCCCATGCTGAAATCCTCATTTTCTCCTACTAGAGATTAATACACACACTAGGACACACATACAAAAAGGATTTTTTACAAAGCGCTCAAGGGGTCACTCCCTGAAGGGCTGTTAGGACCAGGCCAGAGATGGGGATGAATTCCCAGCCTCTATAAAATGCCAGGAAGCACAACTTTGCTGATTTGGACACATGCAAATAATGAACGAAGGGGACCCAGTGAAGACAGCATAGCAGGAGAGGGTGGTAGGAAAGAGACCCGAGGAAAGTTGTGGAAGTGATGGATGGATTGCATCAAAGACGACAACAAGCTGTAGACCTTAATGTCGCCTGAGACAGATGAAGATGGAGAACACTTGCAGTGTCATGGCCCCAGCTGATGGGATAAGGGGAAGCAGCAGCAGTTGAAGAGTTCACTTATCCATAAATAAATCTTACCAAGCTACAGCACTATTCTAGTTCTTTAGCTGTAGTACGCTCATTTTGGGGCTTACTGCACACTGTGGTGGTACTTCCAGAAATAGTAAGGAAATGCAACCCCATGAAGCAGAGACAGAAAATACCAGTCAGTTATAGTCTTTTGTTAGGTACTTTGTAAGCACCTCCAATAGATAGAGCTAACATTTTTTTTTTCTTGAACCAAAGCATGACAGGGAGCAGGGAACAGTGGAATTGAGACTGTGAAATTGTGAAGCCTTGTGAAGTTGGACTCCTGATCCTCCATTAAACTTAATGGAAACTTGAGATAATGCTAATGTGAGTTGAGGATATTCAGGACTTTGAAGGTTTCAGTCCCTAGTTACTGCATGGTTATTCTGCCTTCAGCAATTTCTCTCAGCCCATGATATGGCAAATAAAGCTTTAGGCTAGATTCCTTAGGACTATCCCTATTCAAATCAAGCAAGAAGGATGAAAACTTCACCTAAGGAGACCATAGTAAACCTTTCAATGGAATGAATAATTGAAATACAGGCCTGCTCTCTGATCCAAGGCATGCTATTGATGATATTACTGCATTACCACTATGCCTATTTCACCAATGACACCAATCTCTGGGGATGTCTACGGTAATGAATTTATCAAATGTATGATTAACATTTTAAGCAAAAGCAGGAATACTAGTATTTGCAACTCCAAGTAAATTGGAAGAAAAGCTTCTGTTGATGTAGGCTGAATCTACACAAGGGGGCTCCATAATGTAGGCATTACCTAAAAAGGGATCAGTGAGGAAACAGCATGGCTAGGTATAGCAATTGTTGGGTAGTGCTTAAAGGCTTGTCTTTGCTGCAGTATTAGTTCCAGGTAACTCTACTTGAACTAGTCTAAATTAGCAGCTCATGAACTAGAGCTGGTTGCTGCCTCCCCACTGCATTGCTAGAGTGAGAATCAGCAGCACTTGAGCTTCAACCCACATCCCCGATGGACTAGCTAATTCACGTTTAAAGCACTATGTAACTCAAGCTACAGATTTGTATGTGGACAGGAACTGGGTTAGAGCCAACACTCAAGTTTTATCTGGAGTTAACACTGAAAAGACGACAAACCTATATTTTTTCCTTAATCCTTATTTGGGTAAACTCTCATAGTAGTCTATTATTAATTATTATTATTTTGGAGACAATTACATAGCACCATAAATGTAAACAAATAGTACTTTATTGCAAGGACACTAATACTACAGAATTCCTGCATGCTAAGATTGCATACAGTTTTTATTGCTCAAATTTTATTTTAAAGGTAAGTTATAGAGCTTTGAGGTGCGAGTGGGAAAATAGATGGATTCTTTTTGTTAGTAACCTTAAATAATGAAATTTGCACCCATTTTGACAAACTGTCAGAAGTACATACAAGGTAATTTACTAGTGTTATGCAGAATTGAAAGTGATCATCATCCAGTATCTCCTGTTTACAGAGGTCAGTTCTGTGAAGCTTGTCGTCTTGATTGATGTAATGTCAAGCTGTTATAAATTGTTCTGTTGACATGTGGCCATTTGTTGGCAGAATATGGTTTTCTTTGTATTATGACATACATAAAAAAGATTAAAGTCTGCATTAGTGCTCACCTGTCACCACTTCCTTTGGGGAAGGGAATCTACCACCCACCCTAAAACAAGCAACAGTCTGCCTAGTTCTCTTTCCTCTAAGCTAGTGACCTTGTATGTTACCACTCAGTGTTTAGCCTCCCTTTTCTAAGGCAACTAATTGAGAAGTTAGCAAACAATGATCTCCAAACTACTTGGCAGAAGACAGTACCCTGGATTCCCATCAGCCAGGCTTCTGCCTAGAGCATGGTCTGGAAACAACCCTTGTTGCCATGTGGTATGAGCTGCCACTGTTCTTAGACAAGAGAAATAAAGCCCTAGTCACTCTGCTGGACCTCTGTGTAACATTTGATGCTGCAACTCACTAAATCCTCATATCCCACCTCTGAGAAGTTGCAGCAAAGAACCAGAATGTCCTAGTATATTGTGCATGTTTCTACAGAATGAAAGAAAAGACCAAGCCTGCCCTGCTCATTCATGGTCTCCTCTAAGATATACACCCTCAGACTTTGTTTCCTAGTATGAAAATATGTGGAGGAAAGAAAACATAAAATTCAGAGCCTGGTCAAGCTAGCTTTGAAAATAAATGTCAGGAGACAAAGATATGAAAATCAATACATTTCAAATGTAAAGCTACATTTTCTCTTGCTATGACATTAATTCTAAAGTTGGTTGCTGTTCAAATGAAAAGGAAGGCTGTTTCTCTCCCTTCCCCCATCCCACAATTGTAGTAAGGTTTATTACATTAATATTTCGGAACCTTCCTTTACAGAGTTTCAGTAGCACGGCTTTTACCTTGTTTTATTTCAATGCCCTTCTGTGATTCTTCACGTCTCTACACAGTTTTCTGGGAGATCAGATAAATGGCTAGAAAGATGCCAGCAAATTACACTGGACATATGTGCTATTTCTCTCTCTACCTACTCAGCCTCCAAACATTCTCAGATATTCCTCAATAAGAGCCTGAATGAACAAAAGAAACAAGTGAAGCGTAACACTCCCCACGCACTATGTAAATGCAATGGGTGCTTTCAGACAATCCCAGCACATCAGAAGTTTATAATAGGTGGAGAGTGCAGCAATGCATATATAGTTACATTTACACAAATGCTGTCATTCTAAGGGGTCATTTTCAGGTTATGATTTTGAGTCTTACATTTATCTGGCTGAAATATGGCAGTTTTGTTCTCAGACCAGAAGCAAATTTCTTTGAACTTTTGGGACAAAGTGTTTCAGTTGTTTTCAAGAATCAAGACAGTGGGAAAAAACCATTATGTGTTATAATAATTGCAATATTTTTAAAAAATCCCTTCTCCCTCCTCCCCTCCCTTCCCCAGCAAGTCAGTGATAGAAGTTTGGCAGAGAAATAGGAGCGGATTCTCCTTCCACTGAGGTGAATGCCCAAACTCCCATTGGATGCAATGGTGCAGAACCAGGACCCGAGTTGCAGGTATGCCTTTTGGTAGTCTGCTGGAAATCAGTTACGATTTATCAACACTAAGACTCTAAACGTGTGCATGCACCGTGGAGTTTCCAGTGCAATCTCCTGACAATCTGACATTGTTCTATTGGTTCTGAGCAGGGGACATAGCACTACTTACAATCTTTCCTATTTTAGCAATTGCACATTCCCTACTGATTTCAATGGGTTTGAGGACCAAGGTATCATTTATTGCAAGAAAGAGTGGTAGATATGAAGCATGTAGTATGAGGTGTGGAAGAGCTGCACTTAACATAATTCTATTCCTGATATTTACACTTTACTGTACTTAGAGATGTACGTCAAGATAAAACACTGAAACAATACACTCAGTGTCAATGTCCTGGGGGGAACTGCAGAGTTACATACATATTCTATTTACAGGTGACAAAGCTGTGCAATTAGACATTTAATCTAGTAAATTTAATTTACATAACACAGGTTTACTGTAACATATTTAAATGCAAAATTTGTATCTCCTTTAAAAAAGAAGTGTAAAATCCATACTGTATAATATAGGCTTAATTTTCACAAGTATGCATGCAGTTTGGAGCCCAATTTGCATGCAAAATTATTGGTGGAAACATTTACCCATGCCTAATTCACCTCCACTGAATGTGAACCTCAGAGACCAACTGGAATCATTTAAAGGCCGATAAAGCCAACTACTTCCTCATCCTCACTCTCTTTTTCTTTATTTTTTAAAATAAGTAAATTAGAAGTCAAAGAATTATGTTAATGCCATCTTAAGCTGCACATTGAAAACCACCTAATGTGCTGCTCTTAATGCCGCATGAAGTGCCGCAAATGTGGCCATGCTATACCGCTGGCGCGTCTCAGTGTGGACACACAATAGCGCTATACATATTGCTGTATAAGGGGACCGCTATAACCAATAGCGCTATAATCCTGTAAGTGTAACCATACCCATAGTTAGCACTGGCACTCTGCTGTTCTTTGGATGGATGGATGGTATTCGTAGCATTGAATAAGGCACCACTAGCAGTGTTATCAGCAAACCCCTCTAATGCAGTTTCTGTTGATAAAGTGGATGAATCTATAAAGTGCTTGACAAAGGACCCAATGCTATTGAAGTGGATACAACTAATTTCCCCCATTATGGCTTAACCTTCTTTCAATCCAGGAAGAAAATACAAGTCTTTTGCCACTGCAGATAGCCACATTTATAACAAACAAGAACACAAAATCTCTAGCCAATGGTTTGTACTAGTGAAATTATCTTCATCATCTACACTGCTCACACTTACCAACAGTTGGCACAGCATGGGATTTGATGCACACCAATAGTGACAGGAGTTGACTTTTAAGGGTGACCACAGTCCAATGTTTCTTAGTTTACCTAGTCTTAACTGTAAAACGTCATCCAAAAAACTTCTGATTTGCATTTCTTTCATATGATAAAATGAATTCATCATGAAACTTTCTCTCCAACTCCACAGTGTCAACAATCTTTTATGCTGCTTAATGTTATACCCATCATTCCTGATAGCTGAAGTTGACAAGAATATAGAGAACTGTTCATCCCAAGAGAACGCTATTTAATTTCATCAATCCATCAGATAGTAAGGGGTGATTTTAACCACCACAAAAAGAAAGATTATTCTACGGGCAAGTGATTAACTGGATAACATAGTAGTAAGTCTTTTTTATTTTTGGTTTATAAGATTTGATAACATTTAAAATTTAGATACTTTGTAAACAACTATTATTTCCAGTTATAATTGCCTCATTGTTTATGATGAAGACAGCATTTCACAGGAACCTTAATAGACATTTTGCAGAATTTCTAAGTATTGTATAAGTAGTAGCATTATTTGTATGAGTTTTCCCCAAATAGCAAGTGAGGGACTCATGGAATTGCTCTTCTTTACCCTATTCTGAGATCTCCAAGAATTTGCCAATAGCTTTCTGTTGCTAGGGAACTGATCTATCTGAGGCTGGACCAAGACAAAAGAATGGTCCTGATCCTGCAAACATTTATTCAGGGGACAAAACTTTAGGCACCTAAGTAGTTCTTCAACGGGACTATTCAAATGCACAAAGTTACTCCCATTCATAAATGTCCGCAGGATTGGATCCTAGGTCCTCTGCACACGGCTACTGTTCAAGTCTCTGTTTCCTGTCACAATGTATTTTATGACTCAATTTTGATGCAAGAAGTTCCATAGTTTGCAAAACCTGGAAAGAACACCAAGGATAACCCTGACTGACAGTCAGGGAGAATAAAGTACTGACTTGTCTTTTATCCACTAGACACTCTCTATTAATATATGGTCCACACTATGAAAAAGAGTGAGCAGCTCTGTTGCAGAGCTTAATGCAGGAGCAGGCTAGAGCACGACAGTCCAGTTCAACAAATACATCGGAGGCGCCAATTTTTCTTTTTTCACCAAGATTGAGGATTCAAGAGGAATATTCATGTTACTTGATAAACTAGATGAGAGCGTATTTCCATCTCCATCCCTGATGGGGGTGAAAGCAACACAGACACCTTACCGCTTCGGAGGCCTGGCTCTGAGCCCCCAGAAGGGGCGGGGCCTTGGGCAGAAGGGAGAGGCTACTGGTCAGCTTCCCCCAGCCAGCTAATCTGCGCTGTCTGGATGTGCTGCACGGGGCTTCGGTGGCAGTGTTTTCCCCAGAAATTGAAATTGGGGGTGGGGTGTTCGAATTTTCACAGGGGGTGGGGGGGTGTAGCGGCGCGACGACTCACCCCTGCGGCACCTCCTGCTTGTTTGGGAATTAGCTCTTTCCAGCTCAGAGTGCACTCTGCAGGCCAGTGTCTCACTGTCTGCTGGCCCCTGTGCCTTTCCCTGACCTCAGTGTCCTTGTATCTAGGGTGCTGCCCGCTGGCAATACCCCCCCAGTCTCTGTCTGGGTCTCTCCTCCCTGGGGAACCCCCAACTCTCTGTCCCCACCTTGCCTCAGTTTGGGCTACTGCCACTCAGCATCAAGCCCCCGCTCCCTGGGGCAGACTGCAGTGTAAAAGTCACTCATCATAGGCAAGGGAGTTTGGGCCAGCTGCCTTTACCTAACCCCCAGTATCTTTTTAGGCCTTGGTATCAGGCCTGCAGCTCCCCAGCTCAGTTTGCCCCTTCCCCAGCACTGCTCCACCCTCAATACCCTGTCACCCAGGCAGCCAGGCCCTCTTCCAGTGTGGAGACAGACTGCCTGCCCCTAGCTCACAACCCTCTTATAAGGGTCAGCTGGGCCCTGATTGAGCTGGCCACAGCTGTGGCCAGCCACACCTGCCACTGCTTTCTCAAGCTGCAACCCTCTGCTGGGCTGCTTTTAACCCCTTCTGGGCCAGAGTGGGGTGATCACCCCTTACACAGGGGTGTCAGGGCCAATGAGGGGTGAGGGTGGGCTGTATAGCACCATAGTAAAAACTGAAAAATGTTTCATGATCATTTTATTAGATTTAACTAATAAGATTTAACTAAATGCAAAGTAATGGACATTGGAAAACAATCTCAACTATACATACAAAAGGATGAGGTCTAAATTAGCTGTTAACACTCAAGAAAGAGATCTTGGAGTCATTGTGGATGGTTCTCTGAAAACATCCACTCAGCGTGCAGCAGCAGTCAACAAAGCAAACAGAATGTTGAGAATCATTAAGAAAGGGATAGATAATAAAACAGAAAACATCATATTGCCTCTATTTAAATCCACAGTACGTGCACACCTTGAATACTGTGTGCAGATCTGGTTACTCCATCCCAAAAAAGATACATTGGAGTTAGACAAGGTACAGAAATGGGCAACTAAAATGATTAGGGATGTGAAACAGGAGGAGAGATTAAAATGATTGGGAATTGTCACCTTAGAAAAGAGACAACTAAGGGGGATTATGATAGAGGTCTATAAAATCTTAACTGGTGTGAAGAAAGTGAATAAGGAAAAGTTATTTAATCCTTCACATAACACAAGAGCTAGCAGTCCCCCAATGAAATTAATAGGCAGCAGGTTTTTAAAAAAACAAAGGGAAATAATTCTTCACACCACATAACGTCAACCCATGGAAATCTTTGCCAGGAGATACTGTGAAGAGCAAAACTATAACAAGAACTAGATAAATTCCTGGAGGATAGGTCCATCAGTGGCTATTAGCCAGGATGGGGAGGGATGCAACACCATGCTCTGAGTGTCCCTAACCTGTTTGTCAGAAGCTGGGAATGGGCAGCAGGGGATGGATCACTTGATGATTACCTGTTCTGTTCATTCCCTCTGGGGCACCTGGCCTTGACCACTGTCAGAAGCCAGGATACTGGGCTATATAGACATTGGTCTGACCCAGTATGAATGTTCTTATGTAAAAAATTAATTATAATAATGTTTAGTACAAAAACTCCCCAACATAATGACCTCTCAAGATAGCAATGATGTGAGATAACAACCTTGGCAAATAATGCATTTTAAAAATCTTGGCCTATTGGGAAACACATTTATATAAGCGATAAAGAGTCTTGTAGCACCTTATAGAGTGGGTCTTACCCATGAAAGCTTATGATCCCTAAAATCTGTTAGTCTATAAGGTGCTACGAGACTCTTTGTTGCTTTTGCAGATCCAGACTAACACAGCTACCCCTCCGATACTAAACATTTATATAAGTTTTCATCCCCAGTCACAAATCTACAGCAGCATTCTGGAGCAAAGCCACTAAAACATAGTCCAAAAACAAATGTTTATTTAATGTTCCCTGCAGCCCTTCACTTTTCCCTCCACCTCACCCCACTCACCAGTGTTTTCCTCAGAGTTCAGAGGTGCTTTCTTGTGAGTTCACCTCCCAGGTGGCGGGCAAGAAGGCACCTTGCTTGTTCCTCTAGCTGCTCACTGTTCGCTCTGGCCACTGTTTGTTATGCCACCGTTCACTCCCTTGCTCTGTTGCCAATGGCCCTGCACTGCCTGTCACCTTCCGCTGCCACTTGCCACTGTGACCTCTGCGAGTTGGTCCCTTGGGGTTCCACCCAGCTTTCAGTGATTTCAACTGAGCTCTCAGTGGGGTAGGAAAAGTGTCTCCACAGGAAGACTAAGTACTGGCCTACACTACGTGTTTATGTGAAGCCTGTTCCTTATGTGACTCAGGGCTTGGTTACACTGGCACTTTATAGCGCTATAAAGCCCCCACGAGCGCTATAACCTCCTCCACGTCCACACTGGCAAGGCACGTAGAGCGCTATAACCGCGGAGTTATAGCGCTCCTGGTAATCCACCTCCGCATGGGGAATAAGGGCTGTAGCGCAGCTGCTGTAGCGCTACAGCAAGAATGTGGACCCCACTGCGCTACAAGTGATCTCTTGAGATGCCTAGAGCCATTTAAGGCAATTGACGTCTCTTCCCTTTTTTTTGAACTCGGCTGGAGGAATGCAGAAGTACCTCTTTAGAGTTTCTCTCTCAACTCGGCAGATAAGCAATGAAATGTTTAAGGAGGGAGCCTGTGTGAAAACAAAGCCCTCTGTGAACAGAGGCTCGCTGACAGGCTTTCAGAAGAACAGAAAAATCACTGGCTCTCTCCCTCCGCATACACACAACACGTCCCCCCTCACCCCTCTTGTTTAAAAAGCACGTTGCACCCAGCTTAATGCTGGGATACCTGCCCGAATGCACTGCTCTTAATGCCACATTAAGTGCCCCAAATGTGGCCATGCTATACCACTGGCACGTCTGAGTGTGGACATACAGTAGCGCTATGCATATTACTGTATAAGGGGACCGCTATAACCAATAGCGCTATAATCTTGTAAGTGTAACCATACCCTCGGTTATCAGTGATTTCAGCTGTAGTGGTCACTTAACAAACCAAAAGACTCTTTATGAATCTTAATCAGTTCTGTCTTTAAACAGTGGAGAAGGGCAGGTCATATAGTACTTGTGACTTTAACAGACCATCAGAGCAAAACACCTGTCCCCACCCTCTCTCTTGATGCCCTCAATTAGCACAGGTTAAGTACAGTTCTACTGCCCTTTACTCATACAATAAGAACAATAACAACATTTCATTCCCTCTTCCCCCCATTCAAGTGATTTGCAACTCAGCCCCAGCCAAAATCTATCACTTGCAACATTGCTCTATTTTCTAGATACCTAGGTAGATTAGGTGTGAATGTAAATACAATCTGGTCCTGAAGCATTTCCCCTCAGCCTCCAGTTCATCACTAGCTGTCAGGAAGCACTCATTTTGACTTTGCTTACAATGTATGAGGAAGCTAGTCTAAGTTCATACTTTTCAAATCTATTACACTTTTTCATATACACACATTTTATCCTACACTGTATATACTTTTAAAGTGTATATTAATATTTTAATTTCAATTCAGATTTCCAAATTGGCATGTAACTAGTTCACAAAACTGGGGGGCGGCGTGTTCAGAAATTCAGGGGGGGTGTACACCCCCCTTGGGGGAGGTATTGGGGAAATCCCTGTTCGGTGGTGACTTAAAAGGGCCTGGGGCTCCAGCTGCTGCTGCTGGAGTGGTGGCAGCAGCCAGGAGTCCAGGGCCCTTTTAAATTGCCAGGCTCTGGGGCAGCTGCCCCTATTATCCCCACCATTGGTGGCTCTGCTGGTAGCGACCCTACCAGCAGTGCCACCAACAAGGTGGGACCAAAAGGGACTGAGACATTAAAGAGCTGCCCCAGCAACACTAACATCAGCTGCGTACGGGCCGATATTGGTGGCCACTTCTTGCCATACCAACCGACTTTCACCCATCTACTGAAGCTTTTCCTGATGAAATTCATCTGCAATTTTATGTTTTTATTAAATAATCAAAGATGAGGTATAAACATGGTCCCACGATGCACCATAGCAGTTTAGCCAAAGTGGGGAGAGCCTGGTGCATCATAGGAGAAGTAGTCTGATCCAGGGAGCCTAGCCCACAGAGAACACGATCATGAGACAACCAAATTACATCATCTTGCAAGATACGGCGGTAGCTCAGAATGATACAGGTTAACGTCGAATTGATCCACAATAAAATGATTTGATCTGGCTCAACAAAACTGAAATGTTTAATTTTGAGTTGACCCAAACCCAATGAAATATTACGTTTTGATTTTCCGGGTGGAAAATTGAAAGATGGACTAAGGTTCTATGGAAACTACATTTTCCATTCAAAGTCCTCTTCAATGGAAAATTTCTGAGTGGCTCTAGTGTTCAAGCAATTTTGGGTTTCATGTGCAACAGTTGGCATGGATGGGAAAAAAAATCTAAATAATGGCAAAGCTGACTTGCCAGCCTAATTCCAAGATGACATTCACCACCACCTGGGACAGATGCCTTTTGTATATTTTAAATAGAAAATTTTTTCCTAAGGCCATATTTGTTGATTGTATCTAGACTGACTTTTCTTTACTCAAAGGCTGCACTATAAAACATTAAAGTGCAAGAGATTGTTTTACTCAAAAAGCATACATAACACACAAGACAAAGGACGTTGTTGCTAGCAGTTCATATTACATTCATCACACGTTTATTAAAAACCCACAGACTGTTTAGCCAGCACTTTTATTTCAAAACGCTTTGCTGTTCTACTTCTGAAGACATAGCAAAATTTCTTTAAATATTTAAAGGCTCCCTTTTCAAAAATAACTGAATTGGCTTCTTGTATAGCAGATGCAAAGAAAAGGAAGAAACACTAGTTATACCACAGAGAATTAGGAATACTAGCAGAATAGACAGTCAGGTCAAAATAAACAAAATTGAAGTCTACAAAATGATTGTAGGAAATGTCAAAATTTGTATTTATTAAATTTATTCAAAGGCAACCGTTTTTAGAAGTTTTTTCAGCAGTAGAAATGATTTGTTCAGGCTGTTGTGTAGCTGCACTTTACATTTAATATAAATTATTCCGATAAACAACATTGGGCTAAACTATATAAGCTCAGCCTAGATTTCAGAAGTGATCTTTCTGGCATTAAGTCTAATGATTTCTTTGAAATGAATAATTCACTATGGTTATTTCTGATATGCCTCTTGGGTATACATCCAGGAAAATAGTACCCCGAAGCTTGAATGCTTTCCAAATAAATACTAGTTACGTTAATCTTTGTTCAAGATACATAAGAAAGAAACTCTGCATTACCAGGCATTCTATCATTCTTTTCTCTACAAGACTATATAAAGCAAGTCGAGGAATCCAGAATTACCAGAGGACTCAAAAAGCTTCCTTGTTTCTACATCAAGAGTTGGGCACGATACATACAGTATGCAGAGACATTCCTTTTGATCTTTGGAGGCATTCTAGCAGTGATTATGGTGTGTCAATTGGGAGCCTGAATTGTCACAGATTTGAGGTTAGCAGATGGAAAATAGAAGAAATCCTATGGGAATTCTGCAGAGTGTATGAGAACATGAGAAGGAATTTTATGGGCAGAGATGCAAAACTATGCTCTGAAGTGTCCCTAGCCTTGGTTTACCAGAAGCTGGGAATGAGTAAGAGGGGATGGATCACTTGATGATTACCTGTTCTGTTCATTCCCTCTGAAACTCTTGGCATTGGCTACTGTCAGAAGACAGGATACTGAGCTAGGGTTCTGACCCAGTATGGCTTTTCTTATGTTCTTCTGAACTGAATAAAATTCACCTACTATATTGACATAAGGAAGAACAATAGTGGTTTCAGATTTCTCGCACACTCTCACTTTGTGGCTGCATTGGCCTTGTCTGCAAAAATTTCTTGTCGGGTCTTTAAAAAGTACAGGAACTCCTCACTTAACGTTGTGAGTATGTTCCTGAAAAATGTGACTTTAAGCAAAATAATGTTAAGCAAATCCAATTTCCCCATAAGAATTAATGTAAATGAGGGGAGTTAGGTTCCAGGGAAATTTTTTCACCCCCAAAAGACTACACAAACACACACACACACACACGTTTTAAACAAACAATTATACTGGTACACAGTGATGATGACTGTGAAGCTTGGTTGAGGTGGAGGAGTCAGAGGGTGGGATATTTCCCAGAGAATGTCTTACTGCTAAATGAACAAGCAACTGACAGAGCGTTCAAAGGTTAACTCGTATTCGGCAGCAGGAAAGGAGGGAGGGCGGACAGAGACACCCTGTGTGTGAGTGAGAGATTCCTCTTTAAGTATGCTGACTCTTAAGTACACTGCCTTGCTAATTAGATCAGCTTGCAGAAACCAGAGAGCTTGCAGAGAGCTCCCTCCATCTGTGTCCCTCCCCTCTGCTCTGTGGAAGATGGGTAAGCAGGGTGCACGAGCATGGGGGAGGGGTACACCCTGACAGCCCCCCCTTCTGCCTTCTCCCCCACAGCTAGAGTCTTGGGGAGCAGCTCCAAGGCAGAGGGCAGGAGCAGCACATGGCAGTGAGGGGAGGGACAGCTGAACTGCTGGCAATTGATAGCCTGCTGGGCAGCTGCTGAACAGTGAACTTAGGAGAGTGGAGAGCTGATACAGGGGCTGCCAGTCCACCCTGGTTCAAAGACCCCCACCAGCCAGCTGCAACGGGCTGCTCTTCCTGCAGGCAGTGAACAAAGCAAACGGCTGCCAAATGATGTTAGAAGGAAGCATTGCACAACTTTAAACTAGCATGTTGCCTAATTGATCAGCAACGTAACAACGAAAAGTTAACCGGGACGACTGATGAGGAGTTGCTGTATGATTGGGCAAACAGATATGGGGCCAAAACTGACAAGATGAGCTCAGTAGGAGCTGAGGACTCAGTAACACTATATAGGATAAGGCTGAAACCATGTATGAAAACATATATGTTTCTTTAAATGGAGAGGCAGGAAAATAAAAGCAGGCCATATGAGAACAGCAGCGCTTTGTACAAAGAGTCATATTTTAAAGGTGAACTGCTCAGCTTTTTTGGCACATTTTTAGCTTGCAACATTACAAATTACATGTGTCTGATCAGATGTATACGGAGTAGTAGTATGTTCTCTTTCAGGAGTCAAATGCTTAACACTGAGCTAGGTAAGATCGGAAAAGAATAGATCCTACAACCACAAAGGCTGTTTTTGTTCATGAATCAGAGGGGTAGCCGTGTTAGTCTGGAATTGCAGAAGTGACAAAGAGTCCTGTGGCACCTTAAAGACTAACTGAAATTTTTTCAGAGCACTACACATCCGACGAAGTGGGTATTAGCCCACGAAAGCTCATGCTCTGAAAAAATTTCAGTTAGTCTTTAAGGTGCCACAGGACTCTTTGTCGTTTTTGTTCATAGTTCTCTTGTGGCTATACAGAATCAGAATTGGTGTTGTATGGAGGAAAAGTGGCACTGACTGGAAGAAAGCATATAATGCCACCTTCCTTTGGCTTCCTCCAAAGAACTGGAAATATCTGCTTTCACAGTGTAGTCCATATGTCCACAGGAAATGTACGTGTAGTAATTTTATTGTTAATTCAGCTGGGATGAAATTTCTAAAGCGGACTTCACTTTATCTGTGCTCTGAGTTAGTCCTAGTTCATACGTGATTTAAAGATTTTTTTAAAAAATCATGTTTAATTCTTCCTTTCGTTACTAACTCTTCCTGGATGGAAATATATCCAGAAGCAGATGCAGGGAATTTCCTTCAGAAAGGTTTGGCAAGTCATACATCCCACCTGATGGACATGGACTCCATTGGTAGTCCATTATCTACTGTAATTGCAGGTCTCCAAATAGCCCACACTTACAGAAGTGCCCAAAGTTTCCTAGCCTGCCTGGCCCACCTCTACTCTAAATTCCAAGTGATAGTTCAGAAATCAGTATGTGCAGCTATACATTTAGCAATGCAGGATGGAATCTACCATACTGTGATAAGAGGTAGCGTTTCGCTGTCAGGAAACAGTTTTAGTTTGTAGCTTTCTCTAAGGGGTCCATCAGGAAGCTCCTCAAGATTATAGTAAGTCCAGTAAACAAGACAGAAAGAGTTATAGTCAGTTTGTTCTTTGTGTAAAGTGGATTCATGCTGACAATGTTCCTTGCATTATAGGCCCAATGTGGAGGAAGAAAGAAGAATAAATAAATAGCAAAGTATAATATAGAAGGTTGTCTCATGGAAAGAGATACTTCTATTGTGCCCAGAATCATAGTATCTAATCTAGATAATTATTTTACACTCAAACTTAATTACTTGGGTGCTTCTTTCATTAATAGGTTTTAGCTAAATTTTCCAGAAACATTTATACGTTTTGTCAACTGGATTTAAGCAGTTCTGGAAATTTTAGCTTTATGGTTTTCCATCATTTGTTTATTGTTATGAACAGAATACCTGAATTTAAGACTGCATACTACTCAGTTGATGTGAATCAAACAATGACATGATCAGTGAAGAATCAGGGAAAGGATCTGAGAAGACCTTCATTATGTAGTCAATGCAAAGTTAAAATGTTCAGGCTAAATCTGTTTCAGAGCAAATGCTTTTAAAACTTTTTACTCCTAGTTAACTATTAGACTCAAAAGAAAGCAATCTTTCTGAGATCCCATGGGAATAAGACATCTGCCTACTAGACAGCTCCAGATAAATTGTAAATGTTTGAAGAGTTAGAATTCAACGTATTTAGTTAGTGCTCTGTATCTTGTTTTATGTGCAATGGTTGCGATGTATTCCAGCTTCAGTCTGGATGATGTACAAACTGTGGATCTATTTCCAAAAGTCAGTTCTCCATAGAATCACACACAATGTGTGTCTCCTTTATAGCAGGATGTATCTGAACACAAAATGGCAGCTGACTATACAAAAGATCTTTCCTTTTTGCTTATACATGCACTGCAGGTATGCACAAAAAAATCTCCAAGTCGTAATAGATACAAATTACATATACTACAATAATATTTTGCTCTTTGCTATGCAAAACCTAAATATGATTTTTAAAGAACTGCTGTCATTGGGAATAGTACAAGAAAGATCATTTGCAAAATACACAGTATAGCCATAAAACTAAATCAGTTAAGACTTTCCCCAGTGGTTTAATCATTTAATTGGATCTGTCAAATGAGATTCAGAATTTTTTACACTTGTTAAATCACAAGAGAATAACAATCTTTTGAAATCTATGGGATACAGGATTAGGCTGGTAGTGCCCCTAAAATTATTTGCAAGGTTGCAGACAAGCAATATTCCAACTAAGTCAAAAAAATTACTGTAGAATTAAAATTTAACTATGTCATTAGTTAAGAGAGAATTTTACTTATTTCCACAGAAAAGATGCATTGTAGAAACTGAAAGAACACACTCCTTGGACTTATTAAAATAAATGTAACACATTATAATTAAAATGGATGCTAAATTGTAATAATTACCTAGAAACACTGAACAGATGAGCACGGGAAATGGCACACACATCAAAGCAAATGAGAATAAATACTCCCTCTAGTCAATGTTGCAGCTCTACATAAGCAGTGCAATGTCAGTGCAGTCTAATAGTGTAGCTGATGTAATTAAACAACACAATACAGGTTTATTATATAACCAAATGGAAGGCTGTAGGCAGGCTGGAACAGCACTAAAAGAAGATTCAATTAAGTTTGCAGAAGATCTAATTATGCAATGCTAGAACCAAAAGCATAGAAATTGGATCAGCTCAGTTTTAAAACTTCTTTCCAATTGTTGAAAAGTTTAATTCTACACCCACATTCCACAGATTAATTTGTGTGTCTTTTTTAAAAAAGGACAAAAGGTGAAAAATGTAGCATTACCTTTGGTTTTACTGGTCTGAAAGATACTGTATATTAGATATTGCAAATCATCACAAACAGAGAGTTGCAACAGAATAAACTCCAACTAGACTAGAGACAGGATTTGATATTTCATTTCTCCACAGACAGAATATTCATTGGACCTGAACAAATTAAGGTGCAATTAAACCAATTAACATTTTATTGTTAAAATGCAGTCTATTGAGCACATTGCAGATTGATAAGCATGTCCCCAAAGTCACTAATATCTGATTAACTGTGCTGATATTCAGGCCTACTGTTGACACCCTGAGTTTTCCAGCCTTTTTATAACTTTTCTAATTGTTAAACCAAGACTAATCACTTAATTACCATCTCCAACCTCTCCATTCCCTTCCTACTGCCTGTCAGTGTCTGAATGAAATCATGTGACCGCTCCACTCCAAATGGGCAGATTATTCCCTGCTCCATACTTGCTAGCCCTCCCCCATGGTTTTACCTCTCATCAAGCTATGGGTTCTCTGCCATCCCTAGTCAATAATGCACTTTACAGCCAGCTACTCACTCCTGTCTCCTATCCTGAGACCAGGGACAGAAGTGGCAGCCTGAGAGGGCAGGATACCCAAGCAAGATATATGAGTATTCATGTCCGAGAGGGACTGGCTTTGTTTAGATGAGCTATCTATCTTCTGTTGGGCAGCCCCTTTCAGGAGTTCCTAAATCCTGGGAAGTAGGCCAGTCTTGAAAGTTTAAAAGCCCCTCAGGATTAACCAGTATTTGAAGGGTCAAAACACATAGCTAGACTGTAGCACATCTTATTTGAGATTTCCTTTAAAAGCCACTTATAAACTGCAGCTATAGCAGAACATTGCAGCACCTCAAATCAAGGCTTTCACTCACATCAGTTCATGCTACCAATGCTGCTATTCATGCTTCGTGGTCTCTCTCTCTTGATATATAAATGCAATATATCTTAATAATGTAGGGCCAGGCTAGCTGTAGAGCTGCTTGTTACCCTGTATCCTGCTATGCATGCAACCAGAAGAATCAAAATGGCTGATGAATGTCCCATTTTTAAAATAGGGAAAAGAGATAAAAGATGAAAAGGCATGAAACACTAACAATGGGACATTTCTTAGAACACATTTTCCCAAGAAAATAGAAGGAAGGGAATCAACGGGTTTTTCTTTGTAAAGGTTTAGTCTATGCTATGCCTTATGTAGCATAAGCACTTCATATCCTATCAGTGTAACTACTACAGAAAATTGTAGCCACATAAATGTAGCCACAGCTGGAACCTACGAATTGTCTAAGAGAAGTGCCAGCTGCGGGGCTAGTTCACCTATATGGCCACTCAGGGTCTACTGTTTTGAGGTGTGCTGAGTTGCATACCTCCTCTGTAGCCATATATACCCAGCAAAGCACATTGCTGGCAGAGGACTTTCTTTCCATCACCCTGACGTTACCCTGATTCTTCTCACACAGCACCAGAGATGGAATTCCAACATCAGCTCCCAGTTTGGCAGGTGCCATGTGCTATAGGCCAGCCTGCCAATATGCCCCAGCAGTCTTTGCACTGAATTTGACTGCAAAGTGTTAGTGCAAAGGTTACTGGTAAATACAAGGAGAGGAACATTCCAGAATTCAGACAATCCTGCCTGCCTGTGTTTGTCCACTCTATTTAAAACTGATTTCTTCTTCATAAGTCTTTTCTATTACAATTTGCCAAGTGCCTCTGTCTTTGATCTGTGGTTTTTTTATACCCTTGTCCCCTTTCTTTATGCAGTGATACGATTAGACATTGGAAAAAATCAGAGGATTGAACTGGAATAGACATGAAAGGAGAAAGAATAAGACAACTTTCAGTTTTCCTCTCCTCTCCAGCAATTCCTTAGTAGTATAAATCATCTCTCTCTGATCTTGATAGATTTTATTGGGTTACAACATCATCTTTGATTCTCCACAAGGTTCTTTACATCAGTTTTCTAAGGTGCCAAGTAGCAATGCCCACCTACACAGTTTCCAAATCTTGTTTAGTGTCACACAGTGCAGTTGCAGCACTGGTAAAAAGCGGATTAAGGGAAAATCATTACTGTTTGACTGGTGCTTTAAACTGTTCCTTTTAGGCAGAGTTTCAACTGTCTACTAGAGAAGTATGTTCTGATGAGTGAAAATAATTCTGAGATATACAACAAAAGAGTGTTTCATACCATTGCTAGTCATTTCAGAATAAAATAGCAAACCCCCCTAAAATACAGGAATAAAATATTAAAGATCTGATTGAGTCATAAAAATCCGAGATAGGGAAAAATCAATTAGATGGACTTACCCACATCCCATGATTTTTCCTCAAAGAATATTTTCTATCTGTCTGAAGCAGATAAGCCCTAACTACTCTCTAAATGGTAACACACATTCTGTTATTACATATGATTCTTAATACATTAAGTAACCATTGAAAATTGTGATCCAGTACTTTCAATTTATACTGGAAGTCAGGAACTTCAGAATGCAGTCTGGATCCTATGCTCTTTGCAGCCAATAGGAGACTTTTCACCAACTCCACTGAGAATTGGATCAGGCCTGTAAAATTTAAGCCCTAATCCTGCAAAGACATATTTATGAATGAGACTGCTCATGTGTGCCAACTGGGGCCTTAAACTGCATCTTTTTTTTGGCTAATTTGTCACAGGGCAATCACCCAGACAGTAGGTGATTTTCCATAAAACATGGGACCAAACTCCTCGGCCATCAAAGCTCATTAATTAAAAGGTAGAGCCTTCAGTCCTATACATGATGTAAAACTCTTATTCTTCTTTCACTTTCATCAACATACAGAGTTACTATAAGGTATCTCTTAAAGAGCTGTTAGCACTTCGGTGTGTAATGTTAGACAGGCCTCTGGTCTTTCCTCTCTGCTGGTCTGATTAACGAACAAGTTCAGATAAGCTAGCAATTCTGGGCATAAGCGTGAAAGTCACCGAATATGGTTGACATGACCTAAAGCTCAGTGAAGTCAATGGGAGATTTTCAATGGACTTCAGATCAGGTCCTATTTGTCTTCAGAGCAAAGTCAAAATTTAGGGATAGATACAAGTTTTAAAAAAGATATTCCAAATATAAATTTCTCATTAATTTGTTAACAAGCAGTTCCCAATAAACAGATCAGTGTTCAGCAGATAATGTTGGAGACATGAATGCCATTAAGCTCTGTAATAAAGACTTTTTCAAAATATTGGTAGAGAAGGCTCAAGTTCAAAGATTTTTCTGTTTCTAGAAAGATCATAAATAAAGGATCTTAAAAGCATGAGTGATCAGATTCATTAGGCCTTCAGGGACCTGGGAAGAATTCACTCAGCTGAATTGAATTAGATCTTAGATGATCACACATTCCATGGTTGTTGCTTCAATTGTATTTTCTAGAATGCTCATTCAATATAAAGTGATAAAAACTTCTTTGGCAATACTTTTACAACCACAGTAATGTTCTGTGAATATCATTTAAAACGGTTCACATTTCAGGTGTTCATTTCCACCCTCTTATTTATAGAGTGACTAATACACTGCCCACGCAAAAGTTCATTTTATGGGGAGAGAGAGAAAATGATTTGATAATCATCTAAAAAATTATGGTGTACTGCTGTTTATACAAGCAATCTCATTAGTTGTGGAAGGAGATTGTTATTTGGGAGGGGGAAAGTAATTATATTTGTAATGTCTAAAATCTTTGTCTATTATTCTGCTCAGAAACACCAAGCTATTAAGAGAAAGCAATGCCCTGGTATTGCTACATGCTGCACCTTCACAACATGGAGATTTTCTCCATGCAATAACCTTATGAACTCAAAGCCCATTAAAAGCATCCCTGTAAGATCACAGGAAATCCTAAGCTTTTAAGAAGAACTAAAGTGGGAAAGGTAACACGTAATTTTATTTGACATCTTAAAGACAGTTACTTTCCTTTTAAAACAAACAGCAGCATGATGCTTAATCAGATGCTTTATGTATTAACCTCCTATGTTTTCAAGTGTGGAACTGGCATTTAGCTGGGTAACTTGTCTAGACTTTAATGGGAACAGTACAGACTGATGGGAACAATGCCAAAATACCCTTTGTAAACTTAGGAATTAAGTGTTAGTGATTGTGAAATAGCATGTGGTAGAAGGTGTAATTAAGTTTTAATTTTTTACCATTAATTTTGCATCGGTATGGCACCCCCTGTGGACCAAATATCCATTCAGTGAGTGCACATAAAAGATTCAAGTTTCTGTGGGTGGTTTTGAAAGTCTCTTTATAGATAAACTGAGAAGAAGGCCATGCCTTTAAAGAGAAGTAGTATAGCTGGACAGACAGACAAGCACAAGCATTAGCAAAGGCTGTTCAGCAACTTGAACTCCTCATTTCAAATCCATACTATATGAAGAGTTCAACTGATAGGGGCCAGGTTTGCCCATTGACCACAGGAGTGGGTTTTGATCACAGGAGTCAAACCTGTGCCGCTGTGAAATAGGATTGCTTTTGGCTCAACTTCGATATTAAGTTAATAATATTAACCTCGCCTCCTCTTTTTTTTGGTATGGCAAATTAAAGTCTGTTGGATTTTTCATTGGAAGACCGGCAAGGTGCTTATTGTGTGAATTTTACAGAATGTGACTGCTAGCATGGGTCTTTACGTGCATTTTACCATCCATGACCAACAAGCATAGCAAAATGGAAACAAGAATCAGAGGGGTAGCCGTGTTAGTCTGGAATTGCAGAAGTGACAAAGAGTCCCATGGCACCTTAAAAACTAACTAAAGTATTAGAGCATAAGCTTTCATGGGCTAATACGCACTTCGTCGGATGCATGCAGTGGAAGTATCCAGGGGCAGGTATGGACTGCATGCATCTGACGAAGTGGGTATTAGCCCATGAAAGCTTATGCTCTAATACTTTAGTTAGTCTTTAAGGTGCCACAGGACTCTTTGTTACTTCTAAAATGGAAACAGTAGGACTAAGCTCAGTTCATTTGATAAGTATTAGAACTAATATTGGGCTTTAGTGCTGCGGATAGGAGCCTAAGGGGACATACACAAAGTATAAGTGATTCAGAATTTGCATTGTCTATTTAAAAATAAATAAATAAAGCTGTCCTAGAGAAGAATACTGGGCACTAACACCACTAGGACAAATCCTTTAACTCAGGCTACGCTCCCACAGAGGCGTTTTGTCTGAAAATAAAATCAGAGTACTAACTGTTTAAGGATGTTAGGACTCAATATATTGTTAGATGGTAGTGGTGTGTGCACATACAGTGACAGTAGTAATGCATTACTCATTATGCCCAGGAACATGGTACAGAAGCTGACCAGTTTCATATCAGGAAAGGAAGAGGCAATATAAAGTTAATTTCTCATTTAAATAGTAAATGTGTCCTTGTATTATGAAGTGACCAGTAATGGCATTTGAAAACCATGGCACTTTAGATAGCTTTAGTGAGAACTCTCCCAACTAAGCATACAAGCTTATTAACTGAATTACAAGTCTACAGTGGACAACTGGTTGGAAAGTTCAACACAGACAATACCGAGTTTACCTGCTAAAGGTAAGACTGCAGAAGTTAGAGCAGAGGGGGGACAGAATTCACTAAAACAACAGGGTAAAAAAAGAGCAGAGACAGGGATAAGAAAGAGAAAACCATCCTAATGAAAAAATTCCATGCATAGGGAACTGGTTTCTGCCAGTTTAAGTTTTGGGCTTTCTTTCAACCTCAGCACAGAGCACTTTTTCCCCTTTTGCTAGAGACTATTTCAGGCCTGATCCTGTTCTCACTAGTATCACAGTGCGGAGTGAAATATTGCTTTGCTAACCTGAGCATTAAAAAAAAAAAAAGAAATCATAAAATTGGCTTAAAATCCTGAGTTATTAAAAAAAAAAAGATGGTTGGATTCCTTTTATTTGCCTTTTCATATTTGAGCCTTTAGAGTTCAAGTTTTCCAGCTTTTTTCTGCCACCTCAAGGGCCAGAAACTTACTTTTGTTTACAAATGAAGGTTGAAATTCCCACATAATCACAGGTCTCCTGCAGATGGTGCTTTAAGGAAAAAAATAAGCCTGATAAAATCCAAAGATCTGACAAAAGTGGCAGGGAGCCCTGATCCCCAAAGTTCTTAAGCATGTGACTAAGTTTACTCATGTGTATTTCCATTTAGGTCAAGAGCACAACTCATTTGAGTAAAGTGCCCATGTACTTAAAGTATTTGCACCATTTGATGCTAAATATCTAGCGGACGTATAAGGCTACGTCTACACTACATCTGATGTTGGAATAACTTATGTTGCTCAAGGGGGTGAATAAATCCCCCCTCTCCCTGGGAGTGGCATAGATTACACAGCCATAAGTGCCGGTGTGGACTGAGCTATGTTGGTGGAAGAGCTTCTCCCACGGACATAGCTACTGCCACTCGCAGGGGCTGGAGTAGTTAAGCTGATGGAAGAACTCCTCCGTCAGCTTAGAGTGGCAACATTAAAGAGCTTACAGTGGTGCAGCTGCACTGCTGTAAACTCTCTATCTTAGGGCACAGCTACGCTAAAGGAAAGAGATATACTTCCCGTTGATATCAACAGGAGCAGTATCAAGCCCTCCAAAAATAATTTGTCCTTGAAACACAATATGGGTTTAAATAACTGGACAAGAAATTTCACAGGATCAATAGTTTTGCAAGCTCTGCAAATCAACCAACAGTTGTGCATTTAGCCTGTGGTTTTGAAAAGTTCTCCTTCACCCCTCCTTGCTTAAGTGATTTTTTTTAAAATCAATAACCTATATTTAACTATTATGTTAAATGATATGCAACATTCTGTCTATTTTAAATGACAGTAAAAAACACTTTTCTTTTGATTTGCAATCCATTTGAATGCAATATATTAGTAGAAAGGTTGCATCTATTTTTATACAATAGCACTTTTATACTGTAGCACTTTTAATGCCTTATTTTATTAAATGTTCTTTATACAAGCTATTTTTAATTTAGAATTAAGCTTTCTATTTGAATAAATTTTATTATAAACAGTGAAAATGGAAAGCTTCAGAAACTTAAAGACTATTAAAGCCCTTTGTAACCTTTAGATATCAGACATACTGTGCTGGGGAAAAAAGCCCTTCTAAAAATTCTCTGATAGTTATGCAGGGTTACACAGTGGAAGTACTAGAATGATTGTTTATAATTCTTCCACAGTTCCCATAATTGCACGGACTGTTATGCTAGTTGAATTTAAAATAACTCCTTGCTCTTCTAGGGTTCAATCTGCAAGAAGCTGAGCACTCTACATGTGTGCACATGTTTAAAACTAAGCATGTGAATAAGAGATTTGCTAGATTGGTAGGATTATGCCAATAAGAGACTTTGCATATGCATATATACCAAAGCACTTTTGAGATACTTACCTTCCTCTTCTATTTTATAGATGGAAAAATGGAAGTCTAAATAAATTTGCTGAAGATCATACAACAGGCCAACAGCAGAGCCAGAACCGGAACTGAAATCTCTTGAGTTCCTGTCCAGTGCACTGTCCACAGGACTACATTATATTGAAAATTGTCTTGTCTGTGCCCAGCTGTTCTCTCTCCATAACTACATTAACCCACTCCTCTCCAGTACCCCAGATTGCTTCCCTTTGGTCACTCCAAAATGCAGCTAAAATAATCTCTTCTCCATCATTCAGACCACATCACTTCCCCCTTTGAATCCTGGGTTCTTCCCTGCTTCCCATATCACATTTGCACTTCTCTGCCTTACCTTCAAAGCCTGGCAGAACTGCTCCAGCCTCCATCCAGATCTCGTTTCTGACAACATCCCTGCTCATGCCCTTCTCATCCCATTCATCTCCCACCTCCTCCTTTGTGCCTCCTTTCCATACAAGTCCTAGGCATGGAACGATCTTCTGATCTCAGTACACTCAAGCCCCATCCACTCCTCATTTGAGTCTCTTCTAAAAGCGTTGTTGGTTTGATGTTTCACAGGAGAAAAACACTTTCTCAACACTAGCTTCATATCAGAAAGAGATAGTGACAATCAGAAGAACCAGGGTAATTTGTCTTCTCTGTCTCTCCAACACTGTGCCAGCACATTTTTGTTGCTTACTATATAGAAGAGCTTATGGGAGCTCAGATTTTAATATTACAAAGAGCAATATGATTTTGGTTATGAATGCTACAAAAGAACTATTTCTGTTACAAACCTTTGAATCCTATCACACTCCTTTCATTACCTGATATTCCTTATTTGTAGAGATTGTCAAAACTTGCATTTTACTTAAGAGGATGAAGTTTTATCATTTGAGGTTTCTGGCCTCCCCTTGAGAATGTGGGCTGTATGCATTTGGAGTGGTGAAATATAAATGTGCGCTGAAATCAACTGCTCCGCTTGCAGCTCCACATAAATTCTGATCCCATGGCCCCTTATCCACAGCAGCCCTCTGTTGTGATAATCCAGTGGAACCATACACGTACTGAATTGATCTACCAAAAACACTCAGCACCTGGCAGGATCTAGCTCTTGCATAGATAAGGCAAAAAAGTCCCCATTATTACTGCCTTAAGATAGCAGTAAAAATTCTTCATTTGAAACAGAAAATATGTATTTAGCCCTGGGCTTTGTGTGGGTAAATAAACTTGAGACCAACCATGGTATCAACTGCTCTTTTAGTAATAATACCTTGAGCATAATTTTATGGCTGGCACTCAGACCTCCTGTCAAAAGAGATGTTATAGATAAAGTAAAAAAAAAAAAAGAGAGACAGTAAAAACAATATTGATTAAATTGCAGGAGCAGTGAACTGTGAAATAGATCTATTTTCCTGTAGGTTTTTGTTACCGACTAACTATAGAGCCATTAGTGTGAATGTGCTTTTCCTAATGGTTTAGCAGAACTCATATCTGAATGACAATGTTCTTCCACCATGTTTATACTGCCCTAGAAGTGCAATGAATGAAGCAATTTTACTGGACTTCACAGAACAGAAGTCTCATTAATTTGGGAGCCTCAAAAAGTTCCCAAAATTCCTTCCCAAAATAAATCAATTTTTTAAATCAGAAAATTCTATTTTAAACTTTTTTCAATTCCTTTTTTTTAAAGTTGTGAAAGTAATTTAATAAGAACTTGTGTGGCTTTGACTGTTCACTCATTCTTTCCTATGGGTTTTAATCAGCAATAGAGCAATAAAATAAGACGAATATAAACTTACAGTAGTGTTCTGCATTTTTTCATGTTCTGTATGTGTCTTTTATGAGCACATTTTATTTTGTATTTAGTCAACAAATAGCATAACAGCAGCTCTAGAATGGAAGCATGCCTGGGCTTAAATAGAGGCTCTTTAAATGTGGAAAGTAGATTAAAACTTCAGTAAATATTATAAAGAACCGAAGAAAGCTTGGAGACAGGAACTGCAAATGTCCAAGCAAAACAAAATGATATAGCACTGAAAGGGAATAAAAAGATCCTTTTCAACCTGGAAATTTGTTAGTGTACAAAGACTCCCTACTATTCGGTTTGCACAAGAACTCCTACTCAGCATACCAACACAAAAAACAATAACGGAGCTATCATCTGTGATAATAGAAATCTGTGGAGGTGGGGAATCCACACAGTGAGCAATTACACCTAGCAGAGTTTACTGTAACCTACAGAATAATCTATGGCCCAAGCCTGCAAATACTTATGCACGCATGTAAATTTATATATGTGAGTAATTCAGAGTGCGGGACTTCACCACTACAGCTTCTCTGCACTCCACCCACACAGAGCCCAAATATTCAGAGAGTGAGAGGGTAGTATCTCAGTTTAACAGCAGACTGGCACTGCTGCTAGGTACCGGAGACCTGTTATAATAATACTCAATGAATTGATGCTCTATTTACATCCATAGATCTCAATATGCTTTACAAAGGTAGAGAAGTACCATTGTCCCCCATTTTACAGATAAGGAAACTGAGGCAAGAAGCGATGACACATTTCCCTACAAGTCAGTGCCAGAGTCAAGAGGAGAAGTTAGGTCCCCTGAGCTGACCCCCTAGTGCAGAACTCTATTCAGTGCACCACACTGTCCCCAGGTCCAGTTAACATGCATATATATCACATTCTGATGCTCTATTCACTTGAAAGGGCACAGCATTAGAATACAGCTTAATGTATTTACACAAAACCTCTAATAAGTCACTGTCAATAAAACTGCAGGAAAAACTAACAGACAGGAGAAGAGAGAGAGTCTGCCAGTACAAATTGCTGTATTTGTGTGGATTAGCTTGTGAAATTTTATAGGTTTTCCTTTGTCCAGTAGGAGTAGTTCAATTTAATAAGCTAATAAATATTGCTGAGTGACCCTACTTGCATCTTGTCTTATGATCTCTGACATAAAATTTTAAGAGTAGGGGAAAATAAAATAAAAATTAAAACTGTCCATAGAAACTCTGTAGATTTGGGGGAGTGGAAAAACCTGACTTTTACCAGAATTCCCATCACCTTATTGTCTTAACCAATAAAGCCTTGTTCCTGGGGGACAGCATGGCTTTTAATATCAGAATTTTATTCACAATTTGTCTATGTTCTTCTGTTTATTTTTTAATCCAGAGTATTTGATAGCTCAAACAGAAAAAATCCATTTCCCTACTAGAACTCACAAAATGCATATCTGCCCTTCTTTATTTGTAAATGCTTGTTTGTTATAGATTTTATTGCAGGACAAAATAAAACATTTTTATAAAAACAACCACCACCACCCACACTTACAGATTAAGCTGTTCTGTGACTGCCATAGAACCACTGTTAGGTGCCGGACAGCGATACCAGAGGGAACACTCACGGTACACTCAAGTCTATTTTGTTAGGACAATTCTTTTGATTAAAATGTAAAAAAGGGGAAAAATGGAGGTTCCCTTCAGTTTTAAAATATGCTTCAGGCTGACAACAGTGCAGTTATGACACATAATATTCTGCTTTATATGTGGATAATGCCTTTCTTGCCAGAGTGCTTCATAAGTGATTCCCACACATCAGAGAATCACAGTCACTCTATGGTGGAGGCCACCAGCCAAGTGAAATACAACGTCCTACTCATCAATCACAGGGTACTGAGGCAAACTCTTAGGAAAACTGACAAGAGACCATTAATAGCAATTAAGAATAAAGGGCCTTACATTTTAAAGTTCTTATCCAAAATATCTTATGACAACATGGTAACTGAAATGGAAGCTTTTTTTCCAATAGCTTTAAATTTAGATATCTCCTTCCCCACAGGCTGCTTTTCAGACCATCTTGGAAAGGAAAGGATTTTGCATGTCCAAACACCTGCAAATGGCAGGCTATATGATATACATAGAGAATGTCCTAAACACAAACACAATAAGGTTTCCCCTCAAAGTTGAAATCAAAGGTGCACAGCATGAATCTCATTTCAGCTAAGTACCTGACTGGAAGGAGAACCCTCTCCTCTACCTAACCATCTTCCTAGAGATCCTACTCTTTGATTTAGCTTTCCCATAAAAATCCACCTAATCACAGCGATATCCCTATACCTGTAAAAAATAAACCTCAATCACTAAGCTTGTTCCGAGTGGCAAGGCTGAGAGATATTTATGTGTTTATTTCATATTAAAAGAGCTGAGATACCACAAT
This sequence comes from Dermatemys mawii, assembly GCA_007922305.1. Taxonomy (NCBI): domain Eukaryota; kingdom Metazoa; phylum Chordata; order Testudines; family Dermatemydidae; genus Dermatemys; species Dermatemys mawii. The sequence goes on along the minus strand of ML677343.1, from coordinate 16,061,345 downwards.
GATGGGTGCTCTATCAATCAGTTGAGACGTCCTCCTTGACTCTCCCTGTCATTTCTTAGTAGGTTAGGGAGCATAGTTAGCTTGCATTTATACCAACATCCTTCAGCTAAAAAAGTTCCCAACGTTCTTTGCATACTTTGCACAGATCCTTCATGGTACTGAGGACTAAGTGGGAGCTGAGAGCTTTTTGGACCTTGGAGAATCAGATTCACTGATATTCAGACTACACATGGGATGCACTTTATTCACCACTGAAATGAAATCCCCCCTCCGCCAAGGAGACGAAATAAAGAAATGGCACCTTAGTTTTTCTTTTTTGTCTCCAACCTCAAATGGAGAAACAGACATTTAGAAAAAATACTATTTTCTGGTGATTTGCACGTTTCTCAATAATTTCCATTGCCCACCTCACTCACCCAAGCTATGAAACCTTGGGAAAACTTTCAAAACTCCAGGTTCAATATTCAAGCTGCTACATAATTTGAAATGTTTTTCTTATATGGCTGGCACTCAAATAGAAAAACTTATGACTATACAAAGGAAAAAATACAATTCTGAAAGCCCACAAGTGACAAGAAGGCTAAGAAATTTGATGAGTGCAAAAAGAAAAATGATCAACAACCCTCAGACCAATGAAATTAGGCTCAGCTGGCTTATTATGTATGATTTTTGAAAGCACAACTAGAAAGTCCAATCCAATATATTACAGGAATATATGATTGTATAATATGAGATGCAAAAAATTACAAGACTGATATTTTATAATTCCCTTAATGCTTTGTCTCTCATGAGTTATGGGTGAGTCCCTGACTCAAGACCTTGGAATATGTTCTCTCTTTGTTATAATGGCGCATTATGCTCTCCTGGAGTTGAAAGTGCTGACAAACTATTATACAGCCCTTATTGGGGTTCATAATTTGGTCATAAAAAATTTGCTCCAGGCTGAAACTTGGCTTGCACGGGTCCAATCTTGAAAAAGGGGTGTTATTGTTTAGACTTTTCCAAAAAAATATGTTTCTTTGAAGTTTAGAAATGCAAGAATAAAAATTGCTACTGGAATGGGCTGATTAAATCGATATTACACACAAAACACTATGTTAGAAGAGCATTAAGGTTGAAATGCCAATCATTCAAAAGTTAGGAAATGCCCATGCAACCTTAATTCAGCTCCCTGGTGTGTATGCATCATGCTACACTATTTAACTACAGGATAGCACACTAATGTTTCCACAGGGTTCTGTACCTCATTCAGTGCAAGCATCTACAAAGCACTGTGATTTCCCCCCATACTGACCTCCAGGGCTTATAACGTGGCCAGATATGGGCGCATTTCCTTGGAAATGACCAAGGTACATCCCTGACACTAGGGAAGCCCTTGTGCGGAGTTTCAAGTCCCTGTCTGCAGTGCATAGAGCTGAAGAAAATTCTCAGTGAAATTAATGTAAGCACTAACACTGGCAAAACAATGCACTATTCCTTAACTTCCTTCTCCACAATGGCTGAACCATTTTTGGTAAAACTTTCCAAACCAAGGCGGACACCCAGCAGAGAAAATTTGAGCCTGAACTCTTCAAGTAGGGGACGGTCACAATTAATGGAAAACAGCATCTTCTCTGTTATGTCTTATGCATCTTATGTCAGTGTTAGGCCATCTTAATATAAGCATTGCTGCCAGGACTACCTATAATACATGGATATATATGTACAGGCACACACACTATTACAAAGCCATTTTAAATGTAATGCATAAAATTTAACACAAGTCCATAACTTATTAAAATGCTGGAGAGAATCTGAACATATAGGAAATCAGAATGAGTTACATTTACAAACTCTTTCATCCCACAGGATCTTGTGGTACCTAAAGCAATGTAGATCCCAATCCTGCAATTGGGTCCACACAGGATAGATGTGAGTGCAGGAACTGGTCTGCCTGCAGAGTCCCATTTGTAGTATTGCTGTAACCCAGACTGCAGGAAAAACCGGAATCTCATCATTCACACCTAAAATGCAGCCCATCATTCATGAGTTCACAGCAAGTGATAACACCCTAAATATACTGGAAACCACGAAGAATTTAGGAGAATTTGGCCAAAATGCTGGGATCATTACCCCTATTTTTAGGTACTGATTCTGTCTCAGATCTAGGAGCATGTGCCTATTCAGTTTACTACAGGGCAGGGATTGCCTGCATTTCTTTTATGCCACTGAGCACATTAAATAACGATAACATTATTAAAAAAGACAGTTTGGTACATTTTCAGTACTTGCTTAGAAATGACAATAGAATAAATTCACTCTACTGTTTATATGGAAGTTGTAAGGGATGGTTTCAAAACTGATCTCTGTTTATACATCCTAGATTTTGCATATACAGTTGTGCAAACCTCAATTTTCAGCATACCATCACTTGTGACAAACCCATCTTCATGGACATATAGAGGAAAAAACAGAATGCAAAAAAGCAGTGCAAATGATTGCACATGCTGAAACTGAAGCTTTGTATGTGGAGGCCCCTTTGAAAACCTGGCTATTTATGTCTTGGATGGACTTTGTTTGTACAGTCCTTGTTCTCAGGAAGCCACAAACTCATTACAAAAGTTAAAACATTATACAATCAATTGTGTTGGTGTGCTGAGCTAGTCCGATCTCTACCATGCAGACCCTCAGCAAATGCATTGGAAAAACAGATGTCATGTGTATTTATTTCATACAGGCTTTTTGACTTTGAATAGTTGATTACACATCTTACTCTTTACAATGTAACAAAGCCTTATTCAGTTGCTTTGTTAAGAAGGCATGGTTCTTACAAAGAACAAAAAGTCTCCTTCTGATGGAGAAGGCTCTAATTACTCTCTCTCTCTCTTTGACATAGGGCTAGTGTTCAAAGATAAAAGAGCTCAGTTTAAATACTTCACGCTGATAAAGAGAAGAAATGAAATACTGATAAGCTCTAGAAAGGCATTCCATTACATTCAGGTAATCCAATAACAAAGAATACATTCCATAATTGGTATCAAAATAAAAATGGATTCTCCAGGTTTCAGTCTTTCATCATATAGATCAGGGGTCTCCAAACTACGGCCTGGGGGCCGCATCCGGCCTGCAGCTTTGATTTGTATGGCCCTCCAGCTGAGCAGGCACACCAAGCAGGCACATGGAGAAGCCGCCGCTGCTCTCATGCCCCCCCCTGCCCTCCTCCCCGCGAGCTGCTGCTGATGGCCCCACCTGCAGTGGGGTGAGTGCCCCCCTCTGCAGCGGCCGGAGGAGCAAAGGAGGATGGGGGCATGCGCGGCAGTGGCCGGAGGAGCAAAATGGGGGATTTTGCATATATTGAATTTTTTCAGTCACTTCGGTCTGCGAAGCCCTTTCAAAAATCTAATATGGCCTCGTCTCAAAGTTTGGAGACCCCTGATATAGATGATGAAAGCCTTTCAGTGGACTGGTAACCTGGTACTCTTTTTTCTTTCTTTTTTTTAAAAAAAATAGCCAGTCTGCTGCAGTATCAGGGATACACAGAGGGATTTGTAAAACTCGTATATACGATGCATGGCCCATAAAATCCTTGTAATGGAGTCAGCATCAAGATCTTTTAAGGCCAGACTCTGCTGCCACTGAAGTCAGTGGAAAAATTCTCAATTGCTTCAGTTAGAGAAAGCATCAGGATCTTAGCTGTTTTCCTTTCTTACTATAGTTATCTTCTCATGAGCCTTCTGTATAGGGGTTCTTGAGGAACATACCACCTATAATTTCAGAGTTTTGTATGGTTTTACTTTTTACCTGTTGTTGTGCTGAGCCCAGATTTATATGTAAGTTTTGCTTCACAGCTTTAAGATGCCACCAGCCTCCTCGGAGGGAGACCAACTGAAAATACACATATAAAGTATTAGTGAAAAGACCATAGGGATCAGTTATGCATTGGTGAGAGATGAACATGTCTTTTCCCCTCTTCAGTTTTCATGATCTCTATTAGAGAGAAACATATTGATATAATATGTTGGGAATGCAAGTGCTAAAGTATTTTACCTTTTTATTATTCTCATTTTAAATCATATATGCCAGCATTTTGAAACCACTTATTTTTAGAGTTAGTGAATGAACAGGGATAGGAATGGATGTAGGTGGTCTTTAGCAAAAGGATTGGAGGATTTCAGATAGATTTTAATGACAGTGCTGTCTCATATCAGTCCTATTCTTTCCCATCCTGTGTTTGGGTAGAACAGAGAATCTTAAAAAGGATTTTCTAGATTACAAACTCAAATGCTAAATGCAACTTTATCATGTTACATCCACCTTTCAGTTTAATAGTTATAAGAAATTAAATGTGCCACTGTCTGTTTGCTTAGAAAAAGATGAAGTTCCATTAAAATAATAAACATTCACAATAACCCGAGTTCCAAATTGGGGTCAGCTCTCTGTACAGTACGTGCAAGATAATTTTATTTTTGATGTAGACTTGTGGCAGACATCTCCTGGAAAGATATGTTGAGAGGTTAAAATGGCATTCATATAAAGACTTGACCCCTACTTAGCATAGTCCTATTTGAAAAGGGACTGGATATTCATATTGTTGGCATGTTTTGATAAAGGGTCTTATGAAGATGAAAAGAAAACTGTTCCAAGTGTGGTGCATAGGCTTCATGCAAGTGGCCCTGCATAATCAAATGGGATTTGGGTTTTGATTTTCAAAAGGTACACTCTGTAATTGCCTTGTAATTGGACTTGCACAGGGGATGGATCACTTAATGGATCACATTCAATGGGAGAAAATGGGTGCCCAAGTGACCAAAGCATGGGTGTCATGTTTAATTATGAGGCATGTGATATAAATGCTGGACTCTGTACTGCTCTCAATCCATAGCAGATCTCCCACTGATATCAATGGGAGGACTGAACTGATATGGAGAAAATACTGCACTTATGTAGTAACTACATTTTAATTTTTTCAGTCCCTTATTGTTGAATTCTTCACCACTGGTGAGGTCACTTCTGCTTTTGCCTCTCTGTCCCTTCCCCTTCCTCTTTTCTGTCTGTCTTATCCCCTGTCTTTGAGAGCTTCCTCTGCCCTTCTCTTCTGCATCTCCTTCCTTACAGGAACTCCCCATCCCATCTCTTCAATGGCTTCACCAGAATACATTAACACCAAAGGGTTATCACTGAGTCTTAGCATTGATGGTCCAATGAGACGAATGAGAAGTGGGGCAGTTCACAGCCTGAAACAATAGCTCACAAAGGTATCTGCACATTCCAGCAGACATCACTGAGTTGTTTAACTCTCAGTTCACATTTGGGAGGTTTGCTTCCAACCATGTGAAGCAAACCATGTTTGCTACAGACTTCCTTTTAAAAAAGGTGTGTGTGTGAAAGAGAGAAGGGAGCTATATAAATCAAAGCATATCTTGAGCTGAAGTAGCAAGTTTTTTAAAAAATAAAACAAAATAAATTAATGCTTGTAAATATATTGCGTGTTTGTGATTAGGAACAAATGTTGGAGAGGTGGTTGTGAGAATTTGGACTCTAGCAGTTCTCTACACTATGTAACAATTAGTGTTATATTTAGTGATAGGAGTGTACTCATCTCTTTTGAAGGAACCTTCACCAATTTGACTGGTTTAGTGTTTTGATGGATTTCTAAAGGGACTGAAGTGATTGTGTTAGGGATAGATTTTATATACAATTAACAAGATGTGCAACTTTTACAGTGTTTGTGTCTGTTGTGTTTACCATATTTATCACTTAAATGTTAGACTAAAACTGGCTTGTTACCTTGCATTCAAATGGGCTTTTAAAAGTGCATTTCACTCAACACAGCCATTGCACAACATTTGCAGGTAGTGATACATCACAAATGCACTGTGGTGATCAAAACACCTGTAAATGGGACTGTGTATCCCGCTCCAAACCTTAAGAAATAGCAGGTTATGGTATGCTGCAATATATTCTTCAGGAGAAGTGGCATCTTTTAAAATATGTGCTGCAATACAACCTCAGATATCAGTTTAGATTAAACTACATAGGAGTAGATGTCACGACATAAAGTCTCTTGATCTGACCAAATTCTCAAACTCTGATTTGGGGGTTTTTTTGCACTGGGAGACACCTGAAGCAATGCAGTAGGAGATTACCATGCTGCCCAATTAGAATATCTTTCATTTTATTGTGAATAATAAATGCATAATTCCTTTCTAATGGGTGCTGCAGTCTAGTGGCTAGAATGTAGGCCTGGTTTCACATGAGTAATTGGACATGGGTGAGGTTTTATTTCTTGGGAGACAGGATTAGGGAGGTAAATGGATCAGCAGGCTAGAAACAGAAAGTCTCTACTAGCTAAAGTAAGGGCAAACAGCCAGGGAACCATTTACAATGGACAGAAAAACAATAGAGAAGATAAGCCAAATCTGGAACATAAATTGAGGTAAAGAGTAAATTGTGCATAGACAGTGCACACTGTACAGGGATCGATTCTACAGAGTGACCAAGCCAATCTCAAAACTTGTGATACAGTGTATGGTAAATGCAACATAATGTGTAAATGTATACAAAGGAAGGGGTTTGCTGTGCAGCTTTGAATGTGCAGTATGCCCTGAACCCACCCACTATGTTTGAGCCCAATCTACTCAAGTGTAGTTTGGTTGGACGCCAATTAAGAAACCTCAGTGACAAGTCTGAAGTGGAGCTGAGTTCTTGGCAACGAAGTAAATATGGTCATGGAGGTTACTGAGCGGAGAAGGTCTCAAAAGCTACCCCAACATACAGCAGAGATCCAGGCAAACCAGGTTTTGTTCTTCAAAGAGACTCATTAAGATGTTTTGTTCATTTTTAAAACGATTTGTGAATTATGCACATAGCTATCCAGGTAACAATGTGGATCTTATTACTTACTGTTGCCCTCATTTTCCTTCACCCATTGGCAGCTGTTTGTTACACACACTTTGCATCCTGCCCTTCACAACGAGAACTCGTATATTTGTATAGTGCTTCATACAACAAGACCACAATCCTAGGGGGAGTCTCTTAGTACTAAAACAAATAACACTGGTCTAGAATTTTTTAGAAGTCATCTGCTTCAGAGATAAAATGTGATATTTATTATGTATTTTGATGTGCTGAATTCAAATATGACAATTAAAACAACTGATTGGCTACTGTTTCTAAGATATTTAAATTTTTACATTTTATGTCTATGTATATTGTGTAGATAGTAGAGTTTTAATCATAAATTGTAAACCTAGGTATTTTCATGTGTTTATGGTTGCTTTACATGATAATATTTCACCTGTCCTGTTTATGTAACACTTTAAAAAACAGCAAAAGGGTTATATAAATAAAATGTATTATGAAACAAAAGGCAAAAAACTGTTATGTACATAGTTTAGTCCTATTCAGTGTCTACTCGGCGCTTCTTGGCTTGTCTCTTGTATTCATTAAATGGAGCATCTCTTGTCACTGTCCAGCAATAGTCTGCAAGCATTGATGGGCTCCATTTGCCCTGATAGCGTTTCTCCATTGTTGCAATGTCCTGGTGAAATCGCTCGTCGTGCTCATCGCTCACTGCTCCGCAGTTCGGTGGAAAAAAATCTAGATGAGAGTATAAAAAATGTATCTTTAGTGACATGTTGCAACCAAGGCTTTTGTATGCCTTGAGGAGGTTTTCCACCAACAACCTGTAGTTGTCTGCCTTGTTGTTTCCGAGAAAATGTATTGCCACTGATTGGAAGGCTTTCCATGCCGTCTTTTCCTTGCCACGCAGTGCATGGTCAAATGCATCATCTCGAAGAAGTTCACGAATCTGAGGACCAACAAAAACACCTTCCTTTATCTTAGCTTCACTTAACCTTGGAAATTTTCCATGGAGGTACTTGAAAGCTGCTTGTGTTTTGTCAATGGCTTTGACAAAGTTCTTCATCAGACCCAGCTTGATGTGTAAGGGCGGTAACAAAATCTTCCTTGATTCAACAAGTGGTGGATGCTGAACACTTTTCCTCCCAGGCTCCAATGACTGTCGGAGCGGCCAATCTTTCTTGATGTAGTGGGAATCTCTTGCACGACTATCCCATTCACAGAGAAAACAGCAGTACTTTGTGTATCCAGTCTGCAGACCAAGCAAGAGAGCAACAACCTTCAAATCGCCACAAAGCTGCCACTGATGTTGGTCATAGTTTATGCATCTCAAAAGTTGTTTCATGTTGTCATAGGTTTCCTTCATATGGACTGCATGACCAACTGGAATTGATGGCAAAACATTGCCATTATGCAGCAAAACAGCTTTAAGACTCATCTTCGATGAATCAATGAAGAGTCTCCACTCATCTGGATCGTGAACGATGTTGAGGGCTGCCATCACACCATCGATGTTGTTGCAGGCTACAAGATCACCTTCCATGAAGAAGAATGGGACAAGATCTTTTTGATGGTCACGGAACATGGAAACCCTAACATCACCTGCCAGGAGATTCCATTGCTGTAGTCTGGAGCCCAACAGCTCTGCCTTACTCTTGGGTAGTTCCAAATCCCTGACAAGGTCATTCAGTTCAGCTTGTGTTATGAGGTGTGGTTCAGAGGAGGAGGATGGGAGAAAATGTGGGTCCTGTGACATTGATGGTTCAAGACCAGAAGTTTCATCCTCTTCCTCTTCCTCGTCTGACTCAAGTAAGAATGATTCTGGTGCATCAGGAACCGGCAGTTCTTCTCCGTGGGGTATTGGGCATATAGCTGATGGAATGTTTGGATAATGCACAGTCCACTTTTTCTTCTTTGACACACCTTTCCCAACTGGAGGCACCATGCAGAAGTAACAATTGCTGGTATGATCTGTTGGCTCTCTCCAAATCATTGGTACTGCAAAAGGCATAGATTTCCTTTTCCTGTTCAACCACTGGTGAAGATTTGTTGCACAAGTGTTGCAGCACATGTGTACGGCCCACCTCTTGTCCTGATCTCCAATTTTGCAGCCAAAATAAAGGTGATAGGCTTTCTTAACCATAGTGGTTATACTGCGCTTTTGTGACGCAAAAGTCACTTCACCACAAACATAGCAGAAGTTATCTGCACTGTTCACACAAGTACGAGGCATCTCAGCTCACTTTGGCTAAACAGAAATGTGTCCCTTTGCAAAATCAAACACTGACAAATAAGAGAGCACGACACTGTATGATTTCTAGAGCTGATATAGGGCAATTTGTTCAGCAGAGTGATGTAAGCTTCGTTATGATTGCATCATCCATGACTTCTAGGAATAACATGAAGCAATTCATATAATGTATGATGCAATACCAGCTTCAGATTGCATCATTCATTGTTTTGCCTAAAAAGCAAGTACTGTCCAAACCCAGTCATAGATTTATTCATAGATCCAGTCAAAGATGTATTTTAGTCATTTCTGGTTTAAATTGAGATCCCTTCCCTTTATAACTCACTTATCCTCCGCCATTCCCATGTCAAGGGTTGTATATACTGACCCAACAGCATATCTTGAAAACTAGAGCCAATCAACAATTTTAAGCATTATTTTCATTCTCAGTGACCCAGAATTAGTAAAGTTTGATTAAATTTATTTCAGAAGCATTTTGGCTGTAGAGCAGTGTAATAAATATAACATTCCCAACTCTACTGCTGCTTTGCTACATGAACCGAAGCATGACACCGAACGCCTGCGTTCTCATTTACAACGAGTCCGACAATAGGAAACAGGGGTGCTCAGAACATTTCCTCTCCCTCACAGGCAGCCATAATTAGTTTCCATGGAGTTGGGGAGTATTAGCAGAGCCTGATTGTACTGTGGACCTCACTAGCAACCAAAGTTGCCCAAGAGATAGTACTTGCTACATCGATTGAAGAGGTGTATCTTCCTGTGCTCCCCAACACCAAGGCAGGTATGTCTATGAAAGGCATAACCTCTCCAGGAACTGCAATTCCAGCCCTCCCTCCTCCCCTTTCCTATTATGACTAACTTGGTAAAGGCTTTATTTGCCCTTAATGTAGCTCTGTTTGCAAAGTCTGCAAAATTTTGTTTTGGCAAGACCAAAGCCCCAGGAAACCAGCTCACCATGCCTCAGTAGCTACTGCCATTTGTCTTCTAGCTCCCACTCACTAGGGCAGACTGCAGTCCATAATGGCCACTCATCATCGGCAAGGGGGTAGGACCTGCTGCTTATCTCTGGGCTGCTCCAGTACTTTTCTTGGACCTGTAACAAGGTCTGCAGCCTAAGGAGATGCCAGGCTGGAGCTTCCCAGCCCCTCTTGCCTTTCCCCAGCCCTGCTCCACTTCAGGTACCCTTTTCTCCCAGGCATCTAGGTCCTTCTCCCTCCAAGTCTGGAGAGAGACTCCTCCATCTTCTGGCCCACAGCCGTTTTATCAGGGCCAGCTAGGTCCTAATTGAACTGGCCACAGCTATGGTCAGCTACTCGCTCAGCTGCTTCCATTCTTTTTCCCAGGTGCAGCCCTCTCCAGGGCTGCTTTTATACCCTGTTCTGCGGGAGTGGGGCAGCCACCCCGCTACAGGCACAGACAGATAAAAAGGCATACATACATCGCATACATACATCACATACATATCATGAAGCAGCATCACCTGAAGGAAGTGCTAAACTAAAAAGATCAAAATGAAGTGCAGCTGGTTTACCACATCGTACCAAGCACAAAACATACATATTATGGTGATTCAATTAATGCTAAGAAGCTAGAGCAAATGCAAGACTCAACATTTAATTACTTTTCGGCTATGCCAGTAGTTAAACTGTTAGCAGCATGGGTAGAGGAGTATAGAGCAGATGCCCACTTAAGAGTGGCACACACACTAACAAGGCTGCATGCCACAAACACAGCAAAAGATTCAGGAGCTGGTGTTTCCTCTAAGTACCTCACACATAAAACTGTTGCTACAAGTTACACACCTGCCTTGGAAGAAGCCAGTACTGGGAATTTTCCCTTTAAGCATGTGACTAATCACTTGAGAGCGACAGAGAAGACAGACCTGGGTGCATTGGTTGATCACAGGAGGACTGCGAGATGCCAGTGCTGTGATCATTAAAAAAAGCTAATGCAGTACTAGGATGCATCAGGTGAGGTACTTCCTGTAGAAACAGAGAAGTGTTAGTACCATTATACCATGCATTGGTGAGATATCATCTGGAATACTGTGCACAATTCTGGTCTCCGATCTTGAAGAAAGATGAATTCAAACTGGAACAGGTGCATAGAAGGGCTACTAGGATGTTCACAGGGAAGCCTACCTTACAAGACTCAAAGAGCTTGGCTTGCTTACCCTAACCAAAAGAAGGCCGAGGGGAGATATGATTGGGTTAAATAAATACCAGGGAGGGAGAGGAGTTCTTTAAGGTAGCCATCAATGTGGACACAAGAACAAATGGATTTAAACTGGCCATCAACAAGTTTAGGCTTGAAATTACATGAAGGTTTCTAACCACCAGAAGAGTGAAGTTCTGGAACAGCCATCCAAGGGAAGCAGAGGGGGGGAAAAATATAACTGGCTTCAAGACTTAGCTTGAAAAGTTTATGGGAGGAGATGATATGATAAGACTGCCTAGAATGGCACGTAGCCGATCTGTGACTGCTAAGAGCAAACATCTCTGATAGCCAGTGATGGGATACTAGATGGGGAAGGCTCTGCATTACTACAGAGAATTCTTTTCCAGGTGTCTGGCTGCTAGATCTTGCCCACATGCTTAGGATCTAACTGATCGGCATATATGAGGTAAGGGAATTGGCAGAGACTGCGAGGGGTTTTCACCTTCCTTTGCAGCCTTGGACATGGGTAATTTGAAGTTTTAAATTAAATAGTGGATTCTCTGCAACTTCAAGTCTTTAAATCATGATTTGGGGACTTCAGTAACTAAGCCAGAGGTTAGGGGTCTATTGCAGGAGTAGGTAGGAGAGGTCCTGTAGCCTGCAACATGCAGGAGATCAGACTAGATGATCATAACAGTCCTTTCTGGCCTTAAAGTCTGAGCCCAGCATAGAAAATTTCAGTCTAAACAGTTAGAGTTTGGTAAAGTCCAAAGCAACTGCACACAAGGTCTTATAATGGTAAGTGTCAGTCAACCGTAACTACAGGCAGGGCTACTGCTCCGCCATAATACTTACCACAGGCCAACATTCTTTTGCAGAGAATAATTGCAGTAGTGCACTGAGGGTTATTACACCACCTTTCTTATTTCTATGCACAGGACTCAGAGTGTGTGGTGCGTGCACATGATGCAAGACGTAAGAAATACTACATTGTCTTGTATAAGCCACATGTATATAATACAGTGGGCACTGTAAACACTTACAAGAAATTGTAAAAACTTCAAATGATAGGACCTATCATTTGTAGAATTACACACATGACAAACTAACTATGTCAATCACATTGCAAATATTACTGCATTCTCAGCATGGATAAACATTTGTGAGGTCAACCAACCAGCAGCCATGTAAAGAGCAGTTCAATGGTCTCTCAGCTGGTACTGCTATCGTGTCACCTAATGATAAGACTAGAAAACAAAAATGGATGTCTTGTATTTTATTTGTAGATTGTTTAATTATTGAATTGATCAGTGATCTTTTTGCCATTGCAATTCAGAATATTTTAATCCTACTTTTGGCTGTTAAGTACACTGTGGAGATTTATGGCAATTGATAATAAAAGGGTGACTTTGTAATTTTGTAGGAAAAAGCTGAAACTTTTTGTTCCTTCTTGTCAAGTCTTCTGACCCATTGGACTTTTTACTGTAAAGGAACCCTTAGAATTAGTTTAAAATAAAACTGAATTTGCCTTTAAAAAAAATACACACCATTTCTTTGTACGTCTGTACTACAAGGTCATGCAACCATTTCCAACATACTATCTATTTCTGCATAACATTTTTGGCCCATACTTCCCAATGTAGAATCAAGACGGAAACATTAAAATGCAAGTTATTTTCACAGTGCTTTCAATGCAAATAATTTGTCTGATGGGCTGTTCTCCACATTCCAATATTTCCTGTGACAGCCCCACTGCTGCGCAGAGTACTGTGTATATCAGCATTATCTTTTAACAACTTGACAGGTCTACCTATTTCACTGTGATTATTTTATACCAAATTGGAAGCATAATAGCTCCTTTCTGACATTTCAAATCACAGGATATGTAGCACTGCATAAGGCCTATGATTTATTATCAATATTTTGATGACATATTACAGCACAATACTTGTGTTGCTAGAAATGTTGCTTCCTTCTCTCTGCACTGCTCAGAAGTGCAGCCAGACAGTATAGCATCCTGAAGTTACTATCAACATTATCAACAAAAATAGAATTCTAAAGACCTGACTGTGACATCAGAAAACCAGCTGGGAATCACTGCTATGGGGATACAGCAACTTATAGGACTATAGGGTTTTATAGGACAACTTCTTGAAAGAAGAGGGGGGCTGAATGTTGGAGGGGCTTTGCAGATGTTTGTTTACAAACAGGAAGTCCTTTATAGTACTGGATACATGTATTTTAATATACATAAAACAGCGAGAGACTAGAATGGACAGCTACAGAGACTTGAAGAAAAGCATAAAATAAAAAATGTATAGTACAAGAGGGAATATATGATACTATACTATCATGCACATTAAGTTTTTCTTTAAAATAAACAAGAGACTGTCTTAAGTAGGAGTGCATTTTTTTGTGTACGCGCGTGTGTGTGTGTATGTGTGTAATTTTGCCCCCTGTAAAAGAAACCAATAACAACTTATTCATAGATAACATAATTGTCAAAGCTGGGAGAAAAATTCCTTAACTATTTCCTGGACTAGGAAACCTGTCTTGTTCTTTGGATTGTAACTGCTAGTACTATTAATTGTTTTCACGTAGATTAACAGATTTGTTACATCAATGTATTTGCACCAGGCATGCATCTCAGATTTTTTCTTGAGCTTTATTTATTTTCTCAATTATTGCATATTCTGAGAGATCAGTAAAAACATTTTTTTCCTTAGAAGGTACATGTACTTTTCATGGCAAAGACTGTTTCCATGAGACAGTTAGGAAAGTGTTGATAAGCAGGGTCTGATACTATGTAAGTGTTCAGAGAGGTAGCTGTGTTAGTCTGTATCAGGAAAAACAATGAGGGATACTTGTGGCACCTTAGAGACTAACATATTTATTTGGACAGAAGCTTTCGTGGGATATAACCCACTTCATCAGATGCATGGAGTGGAAAATACAGTAAGCAGGTGTAGACAAATCTCTATTTTTCTGTAATTTTTATATGACTTTTGTGTTAACTGTTCATATAACCTTGTGTTAGAAACTCTGTGTTAAACATTGGTAATATGTTAAAGCCCCTAAAGTAGGATAATTAAGGCAGAAGAAAAATGTCTTTTTGCTAGGAGTAGAATAAGATCTTCCTCCACTTTGTAATCAATGGCCCTGTTGAATGAATGAGGTGTGAATGAGCAAAGTGTGGAAGGTAGGCACCTCCAGAGAGCTGCAGAGGTTGAAGAGGGGATGGGAGCCAGAGGCAAGAACAATCAAAGGTGTCAAGTGGGCTGATTAAAGAAGATCAGACATACCGATGACCTCTGGGTTAGCAGACAGCACCTTCTTTTGGGAACACCCTCTCCGCAGCATTGGGAGAACACTCAGAGAAAAAGCAGCCTGAAGGACCAATGAACACAGAGACCAAGATTTTGAATCTGGGACAGATCTGCATGAGAGGGAAGCTGCTATAAAAGTGAGGTGTCTTGCAGAGGACCCCAGGTCTTGTCTTGTCAACATTGGAGCATCAATCCGGATTGGCAGAAGCCCAGCTCCACCCCTCCCACATCTAACTCACCTGGCCAGTGCAATTAAGGGGAGCAACCAGTTGGTAACAACAGCAAGACGGTGTGTGTGTGTGTCTGTGTGTGTGAAAGAGTGCATGAGTGTGATATATATATATCATATGCATATGATAGTATTGATTATTGAATGTATTGCTAATAAATAGGGTGTTTTGCCTTACTCCCCTTGAAAAGATCCTGTACAGTACTTTAACTACAACACAGGTATAAATATACCGCACATGAAAAGATGGGAGTTACCTTGCCAAGGGTAAGGGATGGTCAGTGCTAACAAGGCCAATTCAATTAGGGTAGGTGTAGCCCATTCCCAACAGTTGACAAGAGGGAATGAATATCAACAAAGAGAAAATTACTTTCTGTAGTGTTAATGAAGCCAATTCAATCAAAGTGGATGTTGCCCATTCCACAAAGTTGACATGAAGGTGCGAGTATCAGAAGGATTTTTTTTGTATGTAAGTGCTGTAGTTCTCATGCCTTCATTAACCATCCCCATCCACCCGTTTATAATTATGCCTTGATGTTTTATGTCAACATTTGATTGTAGAAGTGACAAAGAGTCCTGCGGCACCTTAAAGACTAACTAAAGTTTTAGAGCATGTCCATCTGTTTGCATTTGGAGAGAAAGATTATATCTGTCTGTATTTGTGCAAGTTTCTTCATGAGGTTGATGGATTTCCACTCCATACAGCTAAATGCAGTGCCTTGCATGTTGTCAAGAATCTGAGGGGTAGCCGTGTTAGTCTGGAATTGCAGAAGTGACAAAGAGTCCTGTGGCACCGTAAAGACTAAGGGTATGGTTACACTTACAAGATTATAGTGCTATTGGTTACAGCGGTCCCCTTAGACAGTAATATGAATAGCGCTATTGTATGTCCACACTGAGATGCTCCAGCGTTATAGCATGGCCACATTTGCGGCACTTAATATGGCATTAAGAGCAGCGCATTAGGGCATGTATCCCACAGTACACCTCTTCCTAATCTGGCGCAATGCCTTGTGGTGGGGGGGGCGTCAGTTGCGGGGCATTCTGTATCCTGTTTCAACTACTCATGATGCTTTTTGGCATATCCCAGCAATCCCGGTGTTTCCTTCCACCTCCGGCGCCATCTTTCAAGGGTTTCCGCAAGGCGCGCTCCGTCTTCCATTGTCGTGTGCTGCAATGAATCCACAACTGCTGAGGAACATGCTGACGACTGTCGCCGGCACATCTCTGTGTGCAGTAGAGTTAATCCTTGACATGCAGGATGACAGTGATGAGTCTGAAGACGAGATCGAAGCAGTGAATGCGTTTGACACAAAGCTTCTTGTCTCATTAACGGACATGCTCACGGCCGTTGAACGCCGCTTCTGGGCACAGGAAACGAGCACTGAGTGGTGGGATCGCATCGTCATGCAAGTCTGGGACGACGAGCAGTGGCTGCAAAACTTACGAATGAGAAAAGCCACTTTCATGGGACTGTGCTCAACTCGCCCCCGCCCTGCGGCGCAAGGACACCAGACTGAGAGCTGCCCTCCTGGTGGAGAAGCGGGTGGTTATCGCGATCTGGAAGCTGGCTACACCACACAGCTACCGATTGGTGGCCAACCAGTTTGGGGTTGGAAAGTCGACCGTTGGAGTTGTGCTGATGCAAGTGTGCAGGGCCATTAATCGCATCCTGCTACGAAAAATCGTGACTCTGGATAACGTGCAAGACATCATGGCTGGCTTTGAAGAAATGGGTTTCCCTAACTGTGGAGGGGCGATAGATGGGACCCATATACCTATTCTGATGCCCGCCCACCTAGCTGACGAGTACGTTAACCGAAAGGGGTACTTCTCCATGGTTCTCCAGGCACTTGTGGATCACCGTGGGCGTTTTACTGACATTAACGCAGGCTGGTCTGGAAAGGTGCATGACGCACGCATCTTCCGCAACACCGGCCTGTTCATGAAGCTGCAAGCCGGGACTTTTTTCCCAGACCAGAGGATCCCCATGGGGGAAGTGGAAATGCCCATAGTGATTCTTGGTGACCCTGCTTACCCTTTAATGCCCTGGCTCATGAAACCCTACACAGGGAGCCTGGACAGCAGTCAGGAAAGGTTCAACTACAGGCTTAGCCGGTGTCGAATGACTGTGGAGTGTGCTTTTGGGCATCTCAAGGCGCGCTGGCGCTGTCTTTATGGGAGGCTAGACTTGGCCGAGGGTAGTATCTCTGCGGTTATTTCCGCATGCTGTGCCCTACATAACCTTAGTGAGCGGAAGGGCGAAGGCTTCACTCAGGCATGGTCCTCGGAGGTTCAACGCCTGGAGGCCACATACGCCCAGCCAGAGAGCAGGGTTCTTGGAGGGGACCAGCGCGAGGCTGTTAGGATCAGGGAAGCCTTGAGGGAGCATTTTGAGGCTGAAAGCCAGTTCTAAAGTGAGGTGCAGATGGAGGGAGGGAGGGAGGGAGCATTCTTTTAATAGGAACAGGCATTTGCTTTTCTGTAGCCTGTAATAATGTATGTACACTTAATAAAGAAACCCATTTATTAAGAAGACAATTCATTTATTGAACAGGTACTTCGGTTGCTGAAAGAAAATATTGTGATGCATGTGAGGGGGAAGCCGGGGGAGGTGCAATGGGGGTGGCATGGGGTCAGTCAGAGATCGGAATATGTCCGGGTCTCTGAGTCTCCAGTGCCCTCACAGTGGCCATGTCCCCCGAACCCCATTTGCAGAGGGCAGTAAGGCATGTTATTAGGGGTTGACTGCAGTGGATAGTGGTCTGGGGTTTGGGGGTTGTTCGGTGAAGACAGAGGGGTTGGAGGCAGCTGTGGATGGTGATAACCATTTGGCTGATGATAGTGGCCTGGAGGGTACTGAGGCACAGAAGGGGAAGGGATTTGGGGCAAATGATAATTGGGGTGGTGGGTGCGGTGCTTCTCCTCCTGAAGGGTGACAATCCGCTGCATAGTCTGCAGTCGAAGCTGCAGTAATGAGAGCAGCTTATCGGTGCTTTTCCAGCGGTGAATCGCATTCTCCTTCCGCGCCTTCTCCCTCAACTTGCTCTCATTCTCCCTCCACCTCTGTGCAACTCGATTCTCCGTTACAGCCTGTTGCATTACTTGCTGTACAAGATCCTCTTTGCTCCTTCGTGGCCGCTTCCTCAGTCGCCTCAGCCTCTCAGCTGTTGATAAGAGCGATGGCGCAGGGCTGAAGGACGACCCTTCTAAAATAAAAAGATACATTTAACAGTGGTTCCCTTGTAAAGAGCAGACATGCCTATGATTCCCCCGCATTCCCCGTTTGCCTGTCCCGCAGAGAGCACAGATACAGCAATGGAGCCCCTGCCATGGTGAGTGCACTCCAGAGGCAAGGGAAATGATTTTTTCCCTGCCCCAGAAAAGCTGTGCCGGGGGAGGGGGTGGGAAGTGCCGGTACATTGCAGGAGCCCCAGTCTGAGCAGCAGGCAGGGGGAAGGATTTCTTCCCTGCCCTGAAAAGCTGTGGCGGGGGAGGGTGGAGTGCTGGTAAGTTGCAGGAGCCCCACTCTGAGCAGCAGGCAGGGGGAAGGATTTGTTCCCTGCCCTGAAAAGCTGTGGCGGGGGGTGGGGGGTGTGGAGTGCCGGGAAGTGGCAGGAGCCCTACTGTGAACACTGTCCCAACATTCTCCGTAGGTGTTTGTCCTGGAAGATATCTCGTTGCTTCGAGTCACTGAGGAACAAAGGGAAGGGATTTTAATGAGATGCGGCTTCCGCCCAGGGCCATATGCAGCTTGCCTATGTGCAGCAATGCTCCCCACACCCATTGTAGCACAGTGGCAAGGACTAGTGACCATGATCGGGATGGGGACCACGCTGGCTCTCCCGGGAAACCTGCGCAGGCGCATTGCAAGCGCTCTTATTGAGACCTTTGAAGAGATTATTGATGATGACTACCGCGAGGTGATAGACTACATCAGTGCTCTATTCCACATGTAGGCAAGCATGCAAGCATCCCTTTCCACCCCAAGCTGCCTGCCTTCCCCATAGAAAAGCAGCTTTACCTCCGCAATCCTCTGCTGAGCTGGCCCCTGCAACTGCCGGGCACTGTGGCTGGCCGCCCTCCTCCTGGCTTTAGAGGAGAGCTCCTGACTGCATGCCCCCCTGCCCCCCTCCTGGCTTGAGAAGAGCTCCAGGTGGAATGCCCCCCCCATCCCTTTCCACCCCAAGCTGCCAGCCTTCCCCATAGAAAAGCAGCTTTACCTCCGCAATCCGCTGCTGAGCTGGCCCCTGCAACCGCTGGACGCTGTGGCTAGCTGCCCTCCTGGGTTGAGAAGAGCTCCTGGCTGTATGCGTCCAGGGACTCCTCCATGCCCTGGGTCGCTGCCGCCTCGTCCTCATCCTCCTCCTCTTCTTCATCCTCCTGGTCTTCGTCCTCCTCCTCACCCCCCCCCTTCACTGGTGGGCTGGGAAGTGTCCATGGCGGTCGATGGAGTGACCGTAGGATCACCACCAAGTATCGCGTGCAGCTCCTTATAAAATCTGCAAGTCACTGGGGCTGCCCCGGAGCGGCCGTTTGCCTCGCGGGCTTTGCGATACGCATTCCTAAGCTCCTTTACCTTAACACGGCACTGCAGAGTGTCCCGCTCATGGCCTCTTTCTGCCAAGGCCCGTGATATCTGCCCATAGGTATCAAAATTCCTGCGGCTAGACCGCAGCTGAGACTGAACAGCCTCTTCCCCCCAACAGCTGATGAGGTCCAGCACCTCGCTATTGCTCCATGCTGGGGATCACCTATTGTAAGGAGGCATGGCACGTGGAGTCATGATGATCAATCAGAATGATCACCTGCAACGATTCCCTGAGACCACGCCACGCAATCAATCAGATCAATGAGAATGATCACCTGCAAGGATTCCCTGAGAGCACGCCATGCTTGGCTGGAGCAAACAGGAAGGGGATTTTCAAATTTCCCTGGAACTTTAAAGGGCGGGTCTGACGTGTGGTCACCTGAGGACAGGACAAAAGAGTTTGCAAGTGATGACCAGAGTGGCTCGAACGGGAATTATGGGACGGGCTGGAGGCCAATTAATGCGCAGTGGGTGTCCACATTCTTGCTGTAGCGCTACAGCAGCTGCGCTATAGCCCTTATTCACCATGCGGAGGTGGATTAACAATAGCGCTATAACTCAGCGGTTATAGCGCTCTACGTGCCTTGCCAGTGTGGACGGGGAGGAGGTTATAGCGCTCGTGGGGGCTTTATAGCGCTATAAAGTGCCAGTGTAACCAAGCCCTAAGGGTATGGTTACACTTACAAGATTACAGCGCTATTGGTTATAGCGGTCCCCTTATACAGTAATAAGTATAGCGCTATTGTATGTCCACTCTCAGATGCGCCAGCGGTATAGCATGGCCACATTTGGGGCACTTAATGCGGCATTAAGAGCAGCGCATTAGGGCAGGTATCCCAGCATTCAGCTGGGTGCAACGTGCTTTTTAAACGAGGGGGGTGAGGGGGGATGCGTTGTGTGTATGTGGAGGGACAGAGCCAGTGATTTTTCCGTTCTTCTGAAAGCCTGTCAGCGAGCCTCCGTTCACAGAAGGCTTTGTTTTCACACAGGCTCCCTCCTTAAACATTTGCATTGCTTATCTGCCGAGTTAAGAGAGAAACTCTAAAGAGGTACTTCCGCATTCCTCCAGCTGAGTTCAAAACAAAGGGAAGAGATGTCAATTGCCTTAAATGGCTCTAGGCATCTCCAGAGATCACTTGTAGCGCAGTGGGTGTCCACATTCTTGCTGTAGCGCTACAGCAGCTGCGCTACAGCCCTTATTCACCATGCGGAGGTGGATTACGAGGAGCACTATAACTCCGCGGTTATAGCGCTCTACGTGTCTTGCCAGTGTGGACGGGGAGGAGGTTATAGCGCTCGTGGGGGCTTTATAGCGCTATAAAGTGCCAGTGTAACCAAGCCCTAACTAAAGTTTTAGAGCATGCTAATGCTAATGCTGTAAAACTTTAGTTAGTCTTTACAGTGCCAGAGGACTCTTTGTCACTTCTGCAATTCCAAACTAACATGGCTACCTCTCTGATATTTGATTGTAAGCTCCTTGGAGCTGGGATCTATCACTATATTTGTCTGTAAAGCACCATATACCCGCCTATAGCTGTATAAATAACAAACCAGATTCTTAACATTATGTAAGACTGTTCAGTAAATGCAGTGAAATTCTGTGCTACACCAGAGCATGTAGGGCCAAATTCTCAGCTAATGCAACTCAGACTAGCCCTATTGCCTTTAACTGAGCTACACTGATTTATGAAGATCTGGCCCAGAAAGCAGAGATGATCAGCTATGCTATTGGTGGATACGCTAGTCAGGAGTGAGAGGCCAACCTTTTCAAATGAGGGTACCTGACATCCATACTTGCGCACTTAAGTAAAAGGCACCGAAGTTAATGGAAACTGTGAAGGCTCAGCATCTCTGAAAAAAATCAGGTCACTTATATCTGTATATAGACATCTAATAAATACTTCTGGGCTAGAATGAGGCAAAGGCACCATAGATCCATACCTAAGGGCCCAACTCCTAGAGTCATGTGCTGAGGGTCACTTAGAAAAATAGTTAAGAAGGTAAGTGTCTAGCCCACGTGGCTGTGAAGAAAAGCTTGAAAACATGACCTCAGTGCAAACCAGTGCAGTGATGAAAGCCTGGACTGTGGACAGCCTAAGACAAAAGCTTGAAGAAGTGTAAACTCCAGCATGTATCTCCACACTGCTCTGGGCCCCTCCTACCAACACCATCCCATTCAGAGGCAAGAAAAGAATAGAGTTAGCTCCACTGAGTCCTCTAGGCAAATACCTAGCAGAGGGGTTGTAATTACTGCAGGACTCTGTTGCAACCCCTGGCTCTCCATGGAAGAGCGGGGATCAGGGATCTTCATGCTGCTGAACACTGACATGCTGGTGGGTGGGTGGATGGGAAAACAATGCAGACGTGGGACTAGGAGGCTCAATAACATGATTTGCCTGAATCTGAACCTGATAAGTATTTAGCTGCCCTCAGTTTTGATTACAATAACTAGACTGCAGTAGTTAAAGTTTAGGACTCGTAAAAGCAGAAAGTTATCCAGGGTGGGAATATCATCCTTCTAAATTCTCCAACCTTCCCTGCCCCAACAACATTGAACAGTTATATAAAAAAATTGAACAGAAACAGATATGACTTGTGTCTACACATGTACATTTCCTACCAATATCTGGAGTAATTCCTCTGTCACTGTGGGACCATAGCTAAACCAAACAGCCTTACAATGGGGGAGTTGTAGGCTAAAGTACCAAGCTCCAACAGAACTAGGTCCATAAGCTTGTTGGCAAAACGCAGATGATGGCAAAGGGACAAGATATTCTGCAGTGAGCGGGTTAAGTCTTTGGAGGCACATTTATATAATCCACTGGTTTGCTATAAAAAACCCTTCAAATCCCCCAAAGGATTCAACTGGAATAAATGTTTCACTTTTTGGGTACCCCATTGTGTCTATGGACCATATTGTAGCAGATTTGTATAAAAGAGTATGTGCTTTCTTGGGACCTTCGCCAGTTTTTTTAAAAAAAGGCATACAGGGTGGATAGAGTTTGCAAAGGAAACTTTTTTGGTGGGAGGGGGCTGCAGGGGAAATGTTCAGAGTCACAAAAGGGAGTTAGATGCCCAGCTCCCATTAAAAAAACTCCCCCTTTAGCTTCTGCCTTTTCATAGATCTACATTTCTATACACAGAGCACAGATATGGCAAATGGTTACAGGTATTTCAGTTATTGTTCAAGAGTTGATTCCAAGGATATTTGAAGGGGACTGGGCAATAGCGTTTCTGAAAAGCGGGTGGTTACCAAGCTAGGACCCTCATGCCTTGGAACTATGAAACTATAGGCTATGTCTCCAGTTGGAGCTAGGGGTGTGATTCACTGCTCATGTAAACATACTTGGGCTAGCTCAGAGCTGTAGCAAGGGCAGTGGGAAGAGGTGGCATGGGCTAGCTGCCCAGAGTACATACCTACAGGGTTCAGGCTGGTTGGTATATGGGGCGGGCTGCCAGTCTCCATGCTGTGGCTACACTTCTGTTTTTAGCCCACTAGCTTAATGAGAGCTAGCATGAGTATGTCTATGCGAGCTGAGAATCACACCCCTATCTTACAGTGTAGATGTAGCCATCAGCATGGAGATCCTCAGCAGAGTGAGGATTCTTTAGTAATAAACACCCCCGAGACTGCAATGACAAGGAAAACATTAATTGGCCAAGACAAGTATCTTGAAGTATCACCTACATTTCAATCAGAAGAATTCACAATAAAGCCTAGCTATAAATACTGTAACATGAAATGAGCTATTAAATCATTTGAGCATCAGGCTCTGAAAGCTAAAAGCAGAAGATAAATGATGCATACGAATTTTATGATCCATAAGATCAAAGGGTGCTGGTAAATCAGGGAAAACTAATTATAGATCATGAGATTTAGCAGAAGTAGGGTAGATAAACTCTTAACACAGTTATTTCTGTTGATCTGATACCAAACCAATATGAATCAAGCATATTTTATGATCATAAAGAAACAAAGGTAAAATTGTGGGGAGGACAACATAACTGAGCTACAGAAGGAAGTAAAGGAACAGGGGGAGTGCTACCAAGAAGCTATGAGTCTACTGAAGTAGCTTGCTCATCAGTTCTCACTACAGTCTCCCTAATAAAAAATATATTGAATCTATATAATAATAAAAAATCTATTGAAGATAGAATGATAGAAAACAGAGGCAAAAATGCAGAATCATAGATGAGAGAAATGCCACCCTCTACTAGTGTGAAAGATAATATCTCATGTAAACTAATCATCTTTCTTTAAAAGAAGATGGAAAAGCTATCAAGAGAAAAATAATTCATTAACACCAGCTATGCCACCTGCTACTCTGAGTCAGTCAGATCTCAAATTAGGCAGTAACTCTAGAGCAGTGGTCTTCAAAGTGGGGTGCACGAGACCACCCATAGGGGTGCCGCAGATCCTGCCTGGGAGACCGCCGAACTCGCAAGCAGTCTATTTTTGTCCTGCCGAAATGCCACCACAGAAAGCGGAAGCTTTCTATTTGGCGGCATTTCGGTGGACATACCCCAGGGGCCATGAGTTGAGGTGGGACAGGGAAAAGGGGCTGCAGAGGAAAAACTTTGAAGACCGCTGCTTCTCGAGTACTTTGGTGGGAGAATGCCATAGGACATCTGGGCTAGGTGCCATGGGAAGTAGAGCTGGCAGTTCACGAGGTGGTACTCTCTCCTTCTGAGTCACAGCTAAACCAAATTACCTTGGTGCAGGAGGTGCTATGCTTCAGAGGAGACCCAAAACAGAGCTCCTGGAGAAAACTGAAGCATTAACTGTATTGTCCTGGACACATACTCCTCTGGCTATTACATCCAATAGCTAGGGTGCTAGCCTGGGATTCAGGAGACCTGGTTCAATGCCCTGCTCCAGACTTGCTGTCTGATCTGAGGCAGGTTATTTACTCTCTGTGCCTAGTTCTCCATCTGCAAAATGGGGATATTGACACTTCCTTACCACAGAGTGTTATAACCATGAACACATTAAAACTGTCAGAGACAATCAGATACCATGGTAATTGGGCACATGCAAGAACCTCAGAGATAGATAGATGTCCCCTGCCCTGACATAATTTCTTCGTTCCAATTGGATAAAATATTCTTCCCTATGTACTCTACGAAGTTATTCCATTTCATCTCAAAGGTGGTTGAACTCGCATTAGCTATAGTTGAATACCAGGCAAACAGGCACAAAGGACATAGGACTGAAAGGACACTTCTAAGTCACAGAGTCCAATCCCTTTGTGTTACAAGCAAACTGATCAGTAATCCCAGCTGCAAATGTATAAAGTTCCATCTTAAAACTAGTTGTGTTGCTTGCCCCTCTCTGCTTGGGAGGCTGTTCTAGAACCTCACTCCTCCAGTGATTAAAAATGTCCTACTAGTTTCCAGCCCAAAATTTATTCAGACTATTCCAAGTACTTCAGAATCCTTCAGGACAAAAAGTGATTTAGGAAACATCTACTCTTACCAGTTCAGTCAAGTGAGTATTAAAATGCTGCGTTGTTCAAATTATACCACTTTGACCAAGCAAACTGTTTAATATTCAAAATTATGTCATGAAAATATGAAGTGTATGAGTTAGATATATTCAGGGTTTGTTGTCTAAAATCATCACTGTGATCTCTTATTTGCGATATACCATGGATGTTGCAGAATAGTTTGTGCACTTTAAGGAACTGCATTTTATAACTGCAATAAATTATAGATAAATATAGCATGTGTTCTAACGCTTATTCTTTTCTGGCATGATAGCTGTCATCAGCAGACACTGAAGTACATCTTAAAGACATAAAAGAACATCTTCCAATTTTTCTTAGGGCATCTTCAGGAGCATAGATGGATGATATTGGTTCTGAGATCTGTAACTAATTGCTTCTGCCATCCTACCATCCATCTTCTACGTACCTGTGCAGGGCATGTGGTCCAGGACTGTTAGATTACTGTTTGTCCTTTCAAATTTGTTGGGATGTTTTCCTGGAAAACGTTAAAAGTTATCTACACAGTTACTGTGCAAAACCTCTACATTGTAATTGCAGTAATAACATATTCCACTACAATTTTGCTTAGAATGATGCTTTAAAATTAATCTTTTCATTGCACCTCCATCCATCTTGCTTACTTCTAAATGCCTACAAGAAAAGCAGATGTGAAGGACTAGAATTTATTCATTTAGATGCACAGAAACTCTTTAACAGTGCCCTTGTGACGTTTTGGGTGCCAAACCCTAAATTTAGATAATATTAAGAACTGTTCTTACATAATTAAATATCCAGAGCCCTCCACCAGTCCTCAACACACTCCCATCTTCAAAAGCCTGGGGAAAGAGATTGACCATACAGCATAACTAGAAAGTTAACACTTCTAGATTCTAGTGGCCCGGGGGGGCGGGGGGGAGAGTTCCAAAATTTACAGTACCTCACAGAGAATGCCCTACCATCAAGTCCTCTTTGTTAACAGAGAGAGCACGACTGTCTTGAGTGGAACAGGGAATTGAAAGGTGAGAAAAGAAAAAGCTATCTGAACGAAGGCAATCTGAAAAGTTTAATGTAAACTTTGTAGGCTAGATCGGCTGGGCAAAGTACAGCATTTAGAGTTACAGTTAGCTAGTGATTCTACCAGTGAAAACAGGAAACACGGTTCAACCTCAGTGTCTATTGCCACCAAACTCTTCTATGAAAGAAGATCATCCATTTACTCTCTGGGGATGCCTACAAAGCAAAGAAAAACCTGCGGCTGACCCCTGCCATCCAATTCAGGCTCACAAGACTCGGGCTGTTTCATTGCTATGTAGATGTCCAGGCTCGGCCTAGAGCCTCAGCTCTGGGACCCTCCCACCTCACACTGCTGGGTAAACTTCCAGTCTCTAGGAACAATGAAACAGCCCCACAGCTTGAGCCCCACAAGCCCGAGTTGACTGGCATGGGCCATCTGTGGGATTTTCTTTGCTGGCTAGACCTCTTCTGTGAGATTTCAAGACGTTCTGTGAATCCACACACTATTATAGAACACCATTTATCCAAAACAAGAGGGTAAACAGGCTCTGAGAAGGGAGGAAACCATGACTTGGTTGCAAGGGAGTGGAGAAGACTCTACTTCACTAAGCCAACAGAATTACTGCTGCCATTTCTGGTTACTCTCATACGCTGTCCCTTACATGTAGGATATGCCTGTATTGCAATCATAGGGTGTGTCTGCAGCTCGAGCAGACATACGTGAAGTAGCTTTAATCTAGCTAGCTTGGGTCCCTGAAGAGTTCTGGGCTAAGTCTTTATTGTTCAGTGCCAGAGGATTTTCTGGGTGCATGTGTAAGTATGGCCATACTATGATATATTAGAAATATAGCCATGGTCGAACCCACAGAATATTTCTTTTGTTGCGTCTTTTGTTTTTCTAGGTATTTTCGTTGGTTTGAACCAAAACTGAAAACTGAAAGAGTTTAGACATGTTGAATCACATTTTATTTCAACATGACAATTCAATTTGACATTTCCAAAATGGTTTGTTTTGATTTTTGCTTAACAAACCATTCTGACATTTCAAAAAAAATTCTTTTTTTTTCAGTCGAAATTATTCACCCAATTTTTTCCAAATTCACAAATAGTTTTGGAGCCTGACAAAATATATTTTGTCAGGCTCCAAAATTTACTCATTGCAATAAGTAAACAAATAAATAAATTATAAATTTACAAATGTGTACAAATTTTGCAAAGAGTAAATTTGTAAATTTACAAATTTAAAAATTTACTCTTTGCAAAAAAAATTCTCAGCTCTACCCTTGGGTACAACACATTTCAGAGAACCATAGTTGCTGTCCTCACTACTCTGATTCCACTTTGGTGACTACCAAATACTTGCCTGTTGGCTTGGAAGTGGATATTAGGAATCCTGCTTTAACAATTACTTTGGTAGGACAGTCCTACTAAAACGGACATCAAATCTAGAATACTGTGTCAGGGAGCAGGGTCTTAGGGTGTGGATCAAGATCCAAAGAGCTGCTTTACCTCTATAAGAGATAGGGACATTTTTCATATAGGCAGCAGAGGCTGCCTGAGCTCTAGTGGAATGAGTGCAAATGCACCTGGAGGGATACAACTTGGCTAGCACATAACACATTCGTACACAGGCAGAGACCTGCTTTGATAGCCTCTGTAAGGCACTTGCTTGACTCTTAGGCCTGTCAATAAAGGCCACAAATAGTCTAAGCACATTCCTGAATGATTTTGTCCTGTTGATATAATACGAGCACTGCCTTTTACCTCAACTATAATGGACACTGCTGGCCAAGAAACATCCAGTCTAACATGTGTGGGGTGCAAATGCACCAACAGAGGAATCCATGTGGACAATCACTCACCGGAGGAGGTGCAGCTGCCATTTTGAAACAATTCCTTCTGGGAAGGAGAGTCCTAGGGCTTTTAAAACATGCCTCTTTTTCTAAAAAATAAATCAGCCTCTTGTTTATATAGAAAAGTTTTTTAAATGGCTGGAAACAGCCACTCTCACAAGAATAGCTGCTGAAGCTTGACAGCTGGCTGACCTGACTAGTGAAGTGTTTAAAAACTTTTTTTAAAAAATGAAGTATGTCCGCTTCTAATGCACAGTATAAGAAACCAAACACTGGTTTGAAAACTAACCTTTACAAAAGTGTTCAAACATAGCTCTCTCTAGACCAGTAACTTCTCCAAAGTGTTTTGGATCAGTGTAACTTTCAGGAGCTGCAACTGCTGCATTATGTGGTGTCACGGATAGATGTCATTACTCCCACCTGACGCTTCATAATCTCCTTCCCTCCAAAATGGAATGCTTTAAAAAAAATTAGTGTTTATACTCTGGCCATGCCCAGAGATCCCAATCAGGATAAAGGCTCAATTGTCCTTGATGCTGTTCAAACACATCCAAAAACATGGTTCCTACCTTGAAGAGCTTGCAATCTAAACTTAGATATTTAAGGTATGATGGAAGTTTAGTTGTCCAATAAAAAACTTTTCAAAACAAAAATACCAAGTCAAATGCACAGTACAGATCTTCACTGTACCTCTCAACTCCAGCATTCTACAAGCTCAAAATCCCTTTGATGCCAATAATATGGTAGCACAGAATATTAAAGTGAAATGGGGAGCTGAAATGATTGCCCTCAAATCCTCATGATCTGGAAGGAGAGATATGGAACTGTACTCTTACTTGGAACTGGGCTCTTCTCAGGACTATAGCTCTCCTTTATACGGAGGAAGAGTTACAGGACCAAGATACCTTGAGAGGGCCTTTCCTTCTTACACTTGTTTTGATCCTTACTTTTGTTCTACTGTTGATTCTCTTTCTGTTCCGCTAAGTAACCTCCGACTCACAGAGCCTCCTGCCAGTCAGCAACAGGATGCAGTATGTCAGAGGAGCAGAGAGCCATTTGGCACAACATCACAACTGAACTCTCAGTCTCACACACCAGCAGGACTACATCCATAGCATACAGGAAATGATGTTAAACTTAAGTCGTGTTACTCACGATGAGTAACACATCAGATAAACATAACCATTTTCTGCTATGCAGTATTTGCAAGCAGATCACTGTTTCCTCAGATTTATTCATACGTATTCATCTCATTTTTCTGGTTGGTCAACAAGAGTTCTCATTATTCAGTGTCAGAGTTATGGTGGGTGATTTATGGTGGGTGACTTGATGGGCCAGAAAAAGTCTGTTATTGTCCTTCACTGCACATGAATTTCATGCAAGTGAATTTGAAACACTTTTTTCAGGTCAGTAAAATCTGATTGCTTGGAAAATTCACAGAAAAGGGGCATGAAGACAGGTGAAGAAATTAAAAAAAATCAATAAGTATTTGCAGGAATTTTTGGGCCTCATTTCCCCAGATTATACTATTCATATGTGCATGTGTATGTATGAGATATATAGATCACATTCACATATATAGTGCATTCAGTACTAAGAGCCCTCTAGAGCATGTACTCATTTACTTAAGTGGTTTCAAAGGAAGTAGTAAATAGGATCTTCAGTTACAGAACATTGTGGTACACTTTGTGCCACAGAGATACCTACACCTACAGTGCTCTCTGTCAATAGTAACGAGAAATGGAAATGGAATACATTTAACTCCATTACCATTAAAGATTTAAGATTATTGCACTAATCTTCCACTTCTCCTTGGCTCTATAGAACCCAGCCAAGCTGATGATACATTACTATGTATTTCATTCATTCTTGTTGATGAATGGCATACAGTATGTAGACAATGTTGACATCTAGCCCCATAGAGAATTACATAAAAAGAGAAGATAAGCAGCTGCAGATGACGAAGAGCCAATTAACAGAAACTCTCTAGCTTAACCACATATTTTATATAGCAGGTGGCTTTCCAATTGAACGAACCAGTATTTCTAAAATCCAGAAAATGTTGAGGAATTGACCTTTCTAAAAATGAATCTTAAATAGTTGCCTTCAAGATTTATTCCCCTCCTTGAGCTCCAGACAAAAACCAGTAGCTCCTTGAATTCCATTATTTCTGGGTCACATTGAGTCCATAAACTGTTTTGGCCTCTGCAATTGCTGCTTTTGCTTCAGTTCTCACAAAAGGGCTTTGAACAGATCAGGCAGCACCACCGGCTTCACTAACATTTGTTCTCAGTAGGCTCAAGTGAGTAGTGATGTAACAGAGCTCACATCTTCCCCTTCATGAACTAGACATTAAGAGGCAAATCTTCAGCCAGTGTAAATGGTGCCCAAGGTCTTACGGCCACACAATGGAAGAGAACACGTCTTCGGAATCCCAATCCAGTTCTTTATCCACACTGCCTCATCTGAATATATTTTCTGGTGATTCCTTGACTGAAAGTCTCATTGAAAATTTAAGTGAAGGAATTTGGAGCCAGGACTTGTATAATACCTGAGCTGCAGTGCAGTAAAAACAGCTAAATTGAAATTGGAAATGGGCTTTCACATAGTCCCACCACCAAGACTTACTCCAAGAGATGGATTATTTGGCAAGGACAATAGCCAGGTTGCAAGAAGACATTGTAGCAAATTGATAGACAGTTACCTATTTTCTTGGAGCAACTATTACAAATACTGTTTTGGTTTTTTAAATTTCCATCTGTTCTTGAGACAAGTGAATTTATGAATGTTCAAGCACCATCTGTGACAAACTCCATTTCAACATTCTTCACCCCACGCCACCCCCACTGCAGTATGCAGGAAGATGTTTTATTACTACATGGAAAGCAGCAAATGTTTCATTGCCAGTTTTCTGGAAGCCTATCCTTTGTTTTCTTCTGTTAACTACATATTCAGGCTTACTAAAATATTTTTAGATCTGGATAAATTTTGAAAGCTGCTACTATTTGACTAGATTTCCATACAATGGCTCTATTTTAGGCTTTACATTTGCTTTCTGATGTGATAGGTGGTGATGCCAGATGAAATTAAGTGCATTTTCATTTAGGATACTGCAATAATTAAAACATAACACCTTATGTTACATTACTTTGTCATACAATAGGCTGTCAATATGACATGGCAAATAATTGCCCATCAGTGAGGCACTGAAGCAATTAAATGCTTTATATACGGGTTCTTAGAACCATGTTGCATCCAAAACATCTGCATTTTGTTTTAGAGGACACAGGCTTAAAGTTGAAACCAAAAAGGTCTCCTTGAAAGGCTCAGTGAACTGATTCAGACCCACAGCACAACGGAGTCAATGGAATTCACACAGAAAGGCAGCAGGATATAGTGGTTTGATCAGGTAGCTCCTGTGTTCTAAGCCTGCTTATGTCATTGACTCTCTGGGTGACCTTTAACAAGACAACCTCCTGTGTCCCAATTTTCTCTATCTGTAAGATAGGTATTACCATCCTTGATATTCTTTAGTGGTTTGTGGAGTGTTCTGCAGATGTGTATTGCATGAAAGTGATCAGTTAACATTTCTGATTTTCATTTAGAGACATTTGGGGGATTGGCTGGGACCATGCCCAGAAGTACTGAAATTCCATGAGAAATTCTATTAATTGTTCCTCTATTCTGCTCAGTATCTTCAGTCCACAGGAACTGGAGAATTATTAAAAGTATCTTGAGAAAGTCTATTAAAGTTTCCAGCCTGATTTTGAGACCAAAAGAGATTTAGGTAACTTCATCGAAACTTCTGGATATGTACAACATTTGAATATAAGGATGCATAGCTCAGATGAACCTGAGGTTCATCTATTAATGTAAGAAACTAGCTTATACATCCCTACTTGTGTCAAGCAAGATGCATTCCTCTACTAAAGAAGCAACAAGGGATATTTTGAATTAAACCAATTACCTGTATTTTATTTGTTTCAAAAAGTAAACGAAAAGCTAATTTCAACCTACCCAGGGAACGGCCATGAAGTTCTGACTAACTCTTCCACTGGGTTACTTCAGAGGAAGACATATGGATAAAAAAACACAGCAGGCACACTGATTTTCTAAGGCCAGGTCCACACAAGGAAAGTTATACCAGTATAATGGAGTCAGCTAAAGTGTTTGCAGTGTGGGTCTCAGGATATGAGGGAAACAAGGATCAAGATGCGTCTGTAAAGGAGATAAGCTTTCCTCAAAGAAAACCTGCCCAACACTGCCTTCAAAAAGACAAGCCTGGAATCTTAATTCATAACTCTGTTAGAAAGTAAAACTCATGGACTCAAGAGAGATACTGTAAATCACTAACTCTCCTTTGTCCTGTTACTGCAGAGATGCTAATTGCCCACTTGTAGGTATAGCCTAAACAAACTCCTGCTCTTATCTCCCTAATAATTATAAGAAGAT
Organism: Dermatemys mawii; assembly: GCA_007922305.1. Lineage (NCBI taxonomy): Eukaryota > Metazoa > Chordata > Testudines > Dermatemydidae > Dermatemys > Dermatemys mawii. The sequence goes on along the minus strand of ML677343.1, from coordinate 16,029,146 downwards.
TGGACTGACATTTTGATCATAAATGGTGTTCATGTAATCAGGTTTCCTCGACAACTGGAAACAAATAGTTTGCAAGCATGAGTGGGTACATATTAAGGTTCTCAGTTTGCCAGTACTCCAATATATTCAAGAGCTAACTAATTTTCCTCAGACAGAAAAGGGAAGTGCATTTACTTGTGCTAATAGACTAAGCACATTCACTGTAGCACTGCTAAAGTAATAATGCCAAGTTCCCAACTCATCTTTAAACATGCACTGAGATGAAACTACTTGTTTATCTTAGGAACCAAGCTGCACATCACAAACACAAAGGCTATAGCTTGCAACAAAACAAACCACTACTGAAAAAAACGCTAATTTAATAAGAACATAAAACTATTATAGGGTCCAATTCTAAAGTCTTTAGTCAGGGTCAACAGACCTTTTGCCAGAGTTGAGGTAGCAGAATGAGGCCCATAACACAGGCCACCCCCAATGCCAGATATAAGAGGCCAGAATTTCTCTGCTGAGGGAAAATGTCCTCTCTGTTCTGTAATTAGAACTGTATGAATTTTTTGTTTTGCTGGCAATTAAAAAATTTTTAAAAAAGAGGTCAAACCAAAAGCATTTTTTTTTCTTAAAAAAATTTCAAGACATCAAAAAGTCAAAAGAAATTTCATTTTGGGTCAAATAAAAGATTTAGGCCAAGTTGAAACAAAGTTTTGTTACAATTTTGAGCATTTAACTTAATTTTGCTTTTTAAAAAGCAAATTTCAAAATGAGACTTTTTTCAAGCCAAAAGATTGATATGTCAAAATGATACATTTGAACATTTTCAAAAAAAATTTGGAGGGGGTTTCTGCCAACATGTGCAACTGGGTCAAAAAGACATGAATTTGTGAAACATTTTGGGGTTATGAATCTGCTTTTTTTCAGCAAAAAAGTTGCAGACAAAAAAATTCATCTAATTCTATTTGTAATACACTGCACCTAATGCTATTCCCATTGCAGGGAGAGACTTTTACTACTATCTTCAATGGGGCCAGATCTAGGTCAACAAGGAATGCTTTAGATTAGAAAATACCACTGACATGACAAGAATAACCCATTCCCGTTTTCTTGCAATTCATCTTAGGGCCCATACAATGTCTATGAGAAACGTAAATCTCAGAGAAGATCTATTTTGAGGACTGAAGTAGTGCATACCACAGCAGAAGACAAACAGTAGGTAATGGATGTAGTTTCATTGGGCCACACTTCTGTTCACCTAAATTTAAATATCTGGGAGCACTCAGTACAGCGTTGATCATTATTTCCTTATAATCCCCATCCTGTTGCTGAGACCCTGCTGCCCTCCCCTTTAATGAAGTCAAAGGCTATAGGAGGAGAATAAGCTTCTTGCTGTTGCAGATGTAGGAACCCAAATCCCTTCCTCAGATCCCTTAAGGGAGGCTTTCCTTCTAAATCCTTTCCCAATTAATTTTACACAATACTTATATCCCTTCCATAGCAAGTGCCTCCACTGGGCATTTGCCACTAAGAGGCATGAGCAAAATGAAAAGCCACTGCATGGAAATGAAATCATCCTTAAATAATATGCTGTACAGGAGAGTAAACTGGGAGTTCTATTCTACAGGGCTGCAATTAGCCACCAGATAGAATTTCCAACAGCCTAGTAAATAAACATGTTTGAAAATTCTTAAGATCTCTGTCATTAATCTCTTCAACTTTGAACTGGTGAATATTTTAAACTGTTTATGATGAAGCTAATAGAAAAGTCAGGCAATAGATATCTATTAAATCCATATATACATTATTTTAGAAGAAGATTTATTCAAGAGACCAGAATAGCTTTTTTTATAGAGTGGGTCTGGTTAAATAAGCTGCATATTTAGGATTGTGCTTTATATAATGAAATTTTTATTGAAGTTGGTGAGAAATACACACTGCATGGACAGAAGCTGTTTTTCACAAAACATCATCAGTCATTTTAAACTTGCCATTTTTGTCAAATTACCAAAAGAGATTAGACTATATTTTGGGCTAATAGCTTGTTATATATATTTAAGTGAAGCTGATCTTGAAATAGATGTGTGGAAATATTAAGCCAAGATTTACCCTAGAGCAAATTTTTACAGCAGTTCATACTGAAAATGCTGATGGCCCTCTTTGATAAAATGTTGCCAAGAGATACCATTAAACATACTGCCTGTATTAGAAATCCAGAAGAGGCAAAGTAATTAGTCCTCATTAAAGTCCAATTGCTTGAAAAATGTTTAATATATTAAACTGGTTTTTGAGTTATAGCACTGAAGAGATGCAATTTTAAAACCCAGAACTATTTATAAAATCTCTTGCAAAGAGAGCCCTTTGATTTCCCACCCCCCATACGTACTTTCCCTGGCTTCTCCCACTCACTTGGGCTGAGACTACGGGCCATATTCCACCTGGAGTAGACAAACGTAACTGAAATAGAGCAGGTCTCAATCAAATTTTGTGCTTATGAACAGTAGTGTAAGTTATACATCAGATGTCAACTAGTCTGAAAACAGATGCAAGGGCTTGTCCCAACTCACACTAAAGACAATGGAAGTTGGATCATACCCTTGGATAAGCCGTTAAGCACAATTTATACCTATTTGGCATTAGGGGGCCTGATTCTGTTGCTCTGCAGGAGCTCAAACTGGATGATTTAATAGCCCCTTCTGACCTTAAAAATCTATGAAGCATTCCCTGGCCAAACTCCCACCCAGGTGAACATGGGTACAACTCTCATTGATCTGAGCAGAAGTCATATTGCTTATGACCAGGGCTGAATTGAAACACCAAAGAATATCAGATAGGTGCAAGACTAATAGGTACAAGTTGCACTGCTTTCCAACTTTCATACAAGACATTTAGAAAATGAATGCAACACATAAAATGTATGCCATTAGTATCACCGCTGAATTTGACAGTTTCTGTGACAAATTTCTGATTTTCAGGATTATTAAACTGAAAACAAGAGGTTATGATAATGCTGGCAAATCTTACTAGTGTAACCACACAATGAGACATTCCATGCTATAAGCTTATGCCAATGAAATGTTTAAAATTTAGTACTTAGGCATATAGTTCCAGAGGTGCAATGGAGGTTAAACCATCAACTTAAATTCTAGCCCTTAGTTTGTATGCAATTATATGCTTTCTTTATATGAATGTATGTTTGCCTATGTAATAGATATAAGTTGTTATGCCATTTTACACACATACATATGGACCACTATGAACAACAGTGACATAGCAACATGACATTCACTGAAAAATGAGAATTTTGTATTTTAAAAGCGAGAAAGAAAGAAAACTAATGAAAAATCATGCAATTTCGGTACATGCATGTACTATGTAACAGCTGTACTGAAAGAAAGGGAATGTGAATTAACTATGTATGCAAAGATTTTTAGATATGTACAGAGTATTGCAGAGTTGATACGAACTTTACATCTAATGAATTTTCTGTGCAGGGCCGGGGAGGAAACAAGGTTTCCAATTTGTGAACATATTTTGGGAAGGGTTGGAATTTTTCACTCCAACGCAAAACAAAGCAAAGACAATGCAAAATATTTTTCATGAAAAAACAGGAAGAGGGAAGAAAACACCCATCCCAGCATAGCCAACAGTCCAGTGGGTAGAGCATTTACCAGGCCTATTGGAGATTCAGATTCAAGTCTCAGCTCTACCTGATTTGGAGCAGGGACTGTTGAATCCTGGACTGTCACATTGCAGGTGAGTGCACTATCCACTAGGCTACAAAGTCAGTCTCTCTCTCTCTCTCTCTCTGGCACCTAATAGCTATTTATACCAAGTGGTACAGCTTCCACAGAAGAGATTGAGAGACCATGTGTTAGATTTCCAAGGGAAAAAACACCCACACACTCGGCACCACCAAGTCTTTGGTTCACAGGAAATTTAAATTTTTGGCCAGTATTCAGTAATTACCTCTCAGGATCTTCATGCGGTAACTAAGGGTATGTCTATACTACCTGCCAGATCGGCAGGCAGTGATCGATCTACCGGGGACTGATTTATCGCGTCTAGTGTAGACACGATAAATCAATCCCCGAGCACTCTCCCCATCAACTCCAGAACTCCACCACCGCAAGAGGGGGAAGCGGAGTCGACGGGGGAGCAGCAGCGGTTGACTTGCCACCATGACAATACCCAAATAAGTCGACATACGATAGGTCGATTTCAGCTACGCTATTCGCGTAGCTCAAGTCACGTATCTTAGATCAACCTCCACACCAGTGTAGACCTGGCCTAAGTACCATTATGCCTTTGGGGAACTGAAGCACAGAGACACTATGTGGCACGCCAAGAGCAACACAGGCTATCTGTGGCACAGGAATAATTAACCCTAGGTACTCCATGGATCAAGCTAGCTCTGTAACCAATGGACTCTCTTTCCTCTCATCATCTACCCTCCTGATTGATAGTTATATAAAAAGAATCTGGACTCTTAGGAAAAAGCCTATAGGAAAGCTTTGCTTTTTTCCAACATTTGAATTCAGGTGAAAGTGTCATGATTTTGCTATCATCAGTATTTTGAATCGCTAGATACAAGCAGAGATGAACTATAAAGTGGTTTCATTCAGAGGAATAAAGGTGCTAATTAGCAAATCTAACACTTGTTTTTTTAATGTCAGTTTAGTTCCTCAGAGTCCCTTATTACAATTTCAAATATAGTAATGACATTGAGAATAGTTTACTGAAAATTTCTGAGGTAAGTGGGAAGTGATTAAGAAGATGAAGTTAAAAATCAACCTTTTCTATACAAATATAGCAATGGAGCTCAGATCAAGTATTGTGGATTCATATGTACAACCTTGAAGTAAGCTCCACATTAAACATTAATTGATTCAGAACAGAGCACGTACATTTTTGCCCCAACATTCTATCATCAGGTACAGAGGGTCGCAGGCAGAGAAACCATGCATAGGTCTCTGTGTATTAGCACAGAGGGAAATGTCAGGGGTGGGCTGGGGAAGCATCCTATGATTATATGTTTTAGTAACTGAAAGCCCTAATATTGAGGCCACAGATGGGTAGCAGCTGCTACTCCGGGCCACAGGCTAGAGTCAACAGAAGTGGAGCTTGCTCTGCCCCCGATCCAGTGCAGGAACAATCACATAAAGGCTAATTACTCAGGATTTATATAGCAGTCCAGATTTTCTCCAGCCACAAATTTGAGATTATGTTCAAGAGTAACCACGCTACAAAAAATGCCAGAAATCCATAGGAACCATCTTTCCTTTAAGGTTTAACATTTCTTCATACATTACCTTGCAGGTGCCAACTTGCAGGCTTTTCTACAAATCAGCTGCCTGAATCTTCTCCAAGCATCTCCCAAATGAAGTCTATTAATCTTTATGCCAATGCGTCCTGAACTGAATTTTCTAGTAGCGAAAGTAAAATAAATGGTGTGTGCAACGGCAAATATTCACAGAGCTTTAAGTGATCTCAAAACAGACTTATTAGAGAAGACATTTTAAATCTGAAGAACAGAAGGAAAATTAAAAATCTGACTAATTACTATTTTAGGTTAATAAAAGTTCTCTTTACACTGCATCTTTGCATATTAAAATACTAAACACTGTTGCAAAGTGCTGTAATTATCTGATCTGAGTGTATAACAACATCAGTTTTCCTGAGAGAGGCTGGAAATAAAATTAAGACCTGACAATTCTGAAGTTTTTGGTTCCTCTCTGTAATTCATGTTTACAGGGTTTTGATTCCACTTGACTCTCTTGCTCACAAACACACAAAGAAGGCAAATATTGGGGATGTGTACCCCGGGGAAGATAGAGATTAAATATGAACTATTGCTTGAAAGTGTCTTGTGGCACTGAGCTGTGCTGGGCATGAAAAAAGTGGTTGTCTCTCAGACACTGACCCTCATTCATCATTGCATTACTCTGGTTTTACACTGGTGTGTAACTCAATTTCAGGCAAGCAGGATTTAATAGTCCCAAAGCTTTATAGAGATGAAAGTTTTTCAGCTGACATTTTGTTCTTTTTTTCCTTAAATGTGAAATGCTGGATCAGAGTGTAAGCTTCATGGGAAAAGCCACATTCATTCACTTTGCTAATTAGACTATGTGAAAGTTTATGAACTAGAATAGGGCTGGAATGTAAACATTTTGAACAGGATCCTTTGACTACTTAGGAGATTATGCTTACGGGTGAAACTCATTTAAATATTTATGATTTATAAGTAATTAAGAGATATAAAATTATTATCTACAATGTTAATATTAAGACTCTTTACATCACATTGAGTAATTTATTTTTTTACTTTAGAAGTCTTAAGACATAAAATAAAAGTTATGTTTTGGGACAAAATCTCCTCTCAGGTCACTGCTCTCCATAGAAGACATAATGGGCTTAGTCCACAGCAAGGAAGATTTAGGTTAGATATCAGAAAAAAAACTTTCTAACTACCAGGGTTGTAGAACTCTGGAATAGGCTTCCAAGGGAGGTTGTAGAATCCCCATCATTGGAGGATTTTAAGAACAGGCCTGACAAACCTGTGGTGATGGTCTGGGTTTACTAGGTCCTGTCTCAGCACAGTGGGCTGGACTTGATGACCTTCTTCAGGGTCCTTCCAGCCCTATATTTCTGTCATTCTATTGACTTCCGTAGAGTTACTCAGAATTTACAGTGGTACAATTGCGAACAGTGCCCATTGCCTTCACCAGTACATGGAACACATCCTTTTGAGAGAAAGCTTTTTGGATTACAAAAACAGTCTCCAGCTAGGTATTCTGCTTATATAAAATATGGTAATAGCACATGTGGTTTAATGAACTGCAACAATTCCATTTGATTTATATATATATAAAATCCCTTTGTATACTGAACATGGATTTTTTTGCATTGATTATAGGATATTATAGATAATATGTGGGTAAAAATAATTAAAATTCTCTAGTACACAGAAATGTAGTGAAAGAAACATCCATAAGGTCTGGAAAGCATCTTTACGATAAGGGAGAAAAAACATATTGCTGTGTTTTGGGTTTTTTCAAATTTCCTGCTTGTATTTCAAACATTCCCTTCCATCGTGTGCACCCAGACACCGCAAGTCTGCGCTATGCACATGGCCCAGAAAATGAAAGTGCCGAGGAATAAAACTGAAGTTGACTAATCAGTATCCAAACTCAGTGAAATGCAGAAAGGAAACAAACACAGAATTGGTGAATGCTAAATTTGATAATAAATACAGTTTCAGTTGCAATAACTTAATATACTGGTAACAAACTGGGAACTATAGCTTCAAAAAGAAGCTTTATTTATGCAGTTACCATGAGTGTGAATAAAAATACATCCAGCTGGCCATGTGCGTTTACAAGCAACTAATGTAAGAACACAAGAACGACCATACAGGGTCAGACCAATGGTCTCTCCAGCCCAATATCTTGTCTTCTGGCAGTGACTGGTGCTTGATACTTCAGAAGGAAGGAACACAAGGCAAATTTCAAATGATTCATCCTCATCCAGACACAACTTCTGACAGTCAGAGGTTTAGGGACACTAAGACCATAGGGTTTTGTCCCTAACCTCCCTGGCTAGTAGCCATTGAGGGGCCTGCATTGGAATAGTCTGCAGTTGTGCCTTTAATATTGGCTCCTTGAGGAACTGCCAGCTCTCCTTTTTTTCTTAGATTTCCTTCCCATGAGACCTTAGCTAACAATTCTCTGAGTCTGATAAAGTCTGCTTTTTTGAAGCCCATTATCCTTATTTTGTTGCTCTCACTCCTTCCTTTCCTTAGGATCAAGAAATCCATCATTCATGATCACTGTCACCCAACTTGCCTTTCACCTTCAGATTAGCTACCAATTATGCCTGTTGGTCAGAAACAAGTCTAAAATGACTGTCCCTGGTTACTTCCTCCACTTTCTGGGTCACAAAGTTGTGCCTGATGCACTCCAAGAACTTACTGGAGATTTTGTGTTTTGCTATATTACTTTCCTAGCAGGCATCTGCAAAGTTAAAATCCCCCATTACTACCAAGTCCTTTGTTTTGGATATTTCTGTTTTAGAAATGCCTCATTCATTTCCTCTTTCTGATTTGGTGGTCTATGGTAGACCCTCATCATGACATCATGCCTATTTTTTAAACCCTTTAGTCTTTACCCAGACACTCTCAACTGGTCTGCCTCCTATCTCCTTCTGGACCTCAGTGTATATATCCTTATGTACAATGCAACCCTTTCTCCCATGTTTCCATCTGTCCTTTCTGAAGGAGCTGTACCACCATTTACCAATATTCTAGTTGTGAGACTTATCCCACTAAGTATCTGTGATGCCAATTAATAATAGTTTAACTTATGTACTAGTACTTCCAGTTCTTCCTGTTATTCTCCCTACTCCTTGCATTTGTGTACAGACGTGTAAACTGTTGATTCAATTTTCCCCACTGATTTACTTCGCGTTGCTCCTTTGACCCTACTCTAATGTACCATGCCCCCCCTCCAACATCTAATCCTCCGTTAAGGTCATTTTTTTATACCTACCTGTGGGGTTTTGTCACTTGCTCCCACAGAATCTAGATGAAAGCCCTGCTCACCTAGGCTAGCAAATTGGTGTGCAAAGATGCTCTCTCCTTTCTTGGTGAGTTGGAGCCAAACTCTTCCCAGAAGACCTTCTTGGAATATATCCTCTATGGTCAAAGAAGCCAAAGCCTTTCCATTGACACTATCTCCAAGATGCGGGTTTCTCTGCCTGGGCCCTCATCTGAGAAAATGGATGAGAACACAACCTGTACCCATCTCCTTCCCCCTAGTTCCCACAGCCCTGTAGGCACTGCTGACTTACTCAGGGTCAGACCTGGCAGCATCATGAGTGTCCATATGGATGAGCAGCATAAGGTAGCAATTGGAGGGACAGATGAGCATTGCAACCTTTCTGTAATGTCTTGGATGCAGTCAGTAGGTAGGTAGCACCCCTCCTGAGATGTCCTGTCAGGTGAGCAGATGGATACCTATCTTCTACTCAAAAGTGAGTCCCTGAAAACCAGCACCCTGCTTTGAGAATTTGAGGACAGATTTTTAATTCCCACTGGGAGCAAGTTTCTTTTGAAAAATTCCCCATCTGCATCTTTAGGCACCTAAATACCTTTTAAATATCAAGCCCTCAGACACAATAGTATCTGAGTAGTTCTGGCTATGGTAATAGGTGCAATGACAACCTTGAGAGATGAGTTAATGAATTTATATGTATGCTTCTGGTAATTGCATATGCCAATTAGTCCTGCAGTGCTGCCTCACCTGAAGATAGGTCTTGTATTTTAAAGATGTGATGCAAAGTGTATTCATTACTTTTTACAGAGAAAGAATCAATAGAATTGACACTTTTCAATATCTTTCCCTAAACAAGCAGATTATAGGAGCCTGTACAATACTCTCCATTTCTCTCAAACTAGTTTAAGAGAAACTCCTCATGTTTAAACACATTCACATTCCTTAATACTTTGATTTTCTGAAAAATAGGCCCATGCTGAATATTATGAATGACAATAATACAATGTATGGGCTCTGTTTACATTCAGAGGGAACTTATTAAAATAATAAAAAAAAGAAATCAACATGGCTACGCTATGAGGTAAAATAAATGAAAACTAACCTGAAGTGTAGTATCAGATGCCTGGCATCAGGGAACTGTACGTCTATGAAACACCAGTCCTTTTCTATAATAGACCTTTTCCATTTCTCATCTACCCTCACAAAAACACCAAATGAGCCTTACTCTGGAGTATACTCTTGAGATACTCGAATAACAAAAGTCTGATTATAAACAATACACTATCTTTCTCCCAAGTGGCCCTTTGTGCCTGGAGAAAACTTCCTTATAAAATTCAAACAGCCATCACCTTATCTTTCTTTCATCTCTTCCACGGGGTCCACAAAACCCAGCCTGCTGATCATGTCAGGCAGTGACTATTCCCCTTCTTTCTGTTTCCAACTCCATTTCTCCCCAGCAGTACTCCCATTTAAAAGATATACAATCCCTGTAACTAAACGCCGTGCAAATACTTCCCTAGAGTAATTTACTTGTATATCAAATCCTCTACTCTTCATCCATGTCTTTAGACTGTAAGGAATCGGCAGGGCAGGGATTGTGTCTCTTCTGTGTTTGCACAGCCCCCAGCACAATGGGCTGCATTCCCACCTGAACCATTTGTATTAGGGTTACACATGCAATGCTGAATGAAGGAGGAATGGAGAATGAGGCAGGGGAAAGAAAGGGCAGAGAATACTTGTATATACATAGAAAGGCACTAAACAAAGACAAAGCAAAGTAAAAGAAAGAAGCAGAACTTAAGACATGAAATAAAAAGAACAGTTACCACAGTTACCTACACCCCATTGGCCCAAGGATTCTTGTGTTCTGGTAGCAGCACAAGGAGACGAATGTGGAAGGGTATAGTAATGCGGAAGGAAGGAAAAAAAGATTGTCAATGAAAGGTGAACAGGACATTTGAAGAGAGGAAATGTGTAAGTGAGGTGGATTATTTCCACACAATAAGGCAGTACTGATGAAAAAAAGATCTTGCTGTAAAGAGTTACAATAAGGGCACAGAGAGGGAAAGGAAGAAATAAGTGAATGTCTATAACACAAAGCAAGTCCATAAGCTTTTCCCCCCTTAAGCAGGAAAGACACGTGGAATTAGATTAACTACCTCCCCCCACCAATCTATCCCAGAAGCCAAAGTGTGCCGTGTATGTGAGAAGATAAGTACCACACCCACAAAGTCAATTCATCTTGCTGACAGAGCTAATGCAGTGACCGCACATGTACATAAGTAACAGGATCAGTAGATTTGTCCCACCAACTTCATTCTGGGCATGCTGGTAATAGCCTAGAGCAGGAGGAAGGACAGTATTCAGCTTTACCTTTACAGTGGGTTGAAAAATAAAACCTAGACCCTTTAAGTGATTTTATTTTCCTATTAAAAAAGGCAAACACTGAAAATGTTAATGAAATAGTTAACCAAATTTTTAGTGCCAAAAGTCCTATTTTGGTAAGTGAAAACCCTATGATGTTTTTGATTTAAAAGGGAATGAATAAATCGGGGGTAAGAGCACAAAAGCTCTATCAAAACTGTTTTTGGAGAAAAGGGTTTGAGAAATTTTCAACCAGTCCTAATGACAGAAATTAACACTTACTCTTAATAAAGGCAGGAATAAGACAGCAAAAAGCATGAGGTAACAGGAGCAGGTATGAACTACAATTGGCAACAGATATTCAGATCCAAAAGGTATATAGATTCTGGAGGTTGTCTGACTCATCGAGCACAAGCCTGGCAAAGGATTCCTTAATTCTCACCAAAATCTGCAAGTATGATATAAAGCCAGGAGAACTCACCTGCCCATACCGCTGCTTTAAATCTATTAACATCAGTTCAGTGTTAATGATGGCAAGACCAGACTTAGTCTTTTTGGCCATCTAATAATATGTAAATCAAACAAGTATGTAAAGTACCTAAAGAAACATAGGGCAGAAACTAATGTAATATACAGAGAAGTCTGTGTGTCATTCATTTATAAATAAATATAAATCTAATGATGGCTTTAACCTGTATTATAAGTAAGAAACAAAATGTGACCTGGTTTGCTGCTGTACCAGATGTTCACGTTTTATTTCTGACTGGCACAGCCAGAGTTCATACTGTATTCTCGTGCCTTGAAATTTACTATTTATATTACATAAAGACTTTTTAGCTGTACAAGTTTAATCAATTACTAAGTGACTGTTTCAAAACAGACAAAAATCAAGCCCCAGGTTTATGAAAAAGACACACACACACTTGGGGTATAATTTGCTTTAGACCTATTTACATGCACACGTACCTGATCTGTGGATATACTTATAAAAGCAGGTGCTTAAGTGTCTGCAGTCCTCTTCTTTTTAAAGTTGGGCTTTGTTAACATTGCTGAGCTGTGTTTTTATAAGCTGGGAAGATACTGTAAGAATAAATAGCATAATTCCCAGAGGAACAAAGGAATAAAACATTTCACTTGTCACAATGCTGGCATTTCACCACCTAGCAAGTTACATTGCATAAAGCAACATAATAATGTAACAGCTTGACACGTCAATATTACACTACATGCCTGCTAGCAATTTACGGTGATATAACTGATGATTTTTTCTTTTAGTTAGGAAAGAAACTATCTGTTTATGCAGCAGCTCAGATGAAATATTTGGTGGAATGACATGTGGCAAGTGCACTAAGTGTTTTCCAACTTTTTAGATTGCTGAATCAAGCTTGTTCACTGTGATGGGTTGCAAACTGAATGGTTTACTCAGAGTTCTATACTTACTGTGATATTTGATTCAATCCATCTTGCAGCACATAAGCAGATAAATTAAGGGAAAGCTATTAAGGAATACACTGAGCTGACATCCAGAACGAGCTATGTGCTTTCAGGTCTGAAAGGAAGGCAGGCTTCTTGCATTTTTAAATTTCAAATATTCAATGAAATCCTGCATTAGGCAAAACAACAGATCACTACGTACATCTATCTACCCAACTAATAATGGGCACACATTATCTATGGAAAGCATTATATTTTCTCGTTACAATAACAAAACCCACTTCCATATCACTCTATTGTCATGTACACTTCACACACACACACACACACACACACACACACACACACACACAGCCAGCTGACCAGTTGTGTTGGGTGGCACCATGTCACATTTACCTCTCCCCTCCAACAGCCTTATTTTCCAGGAACTCCTGATAGATCCTCATCTAAACAGGGAGACAAATACATCCCAGCTCCTGCAGCTATTACCTCAGCCTCTGACACTTTTCTGTCAATGTGCATTGCAGGGTCTCCCTGTCAACCAGAGTCCATCACCAGTGGGGTATCTCTGCTATGGGGCAATTTCCTGCGATGAGGTGTGAAGTAGCTGCTAGGTCACTGGTCCATAGGTTGTCAGACAAAGGTATCTGCTTTTTTTGCAGGCTGTCACCAAAGGAAATTGATAGATGAGACAGGGCCAAGGGATGCAGGGAAAGGAGAAAAAGAGTGAGAAGCAGGAGTGTTTATTCCTATGGAAGTGACAACTCCCTCCAAGCACACAAACATAGCCAGGGTGACCTTTGAGGTTCTCTCAGCCTGACTGCAGCATAACGGCCCCAACCCTGGACCATCCGCAACACCCACCTTCCATGTTGGTCTAGGCAGGGCAGATAGGGATCTCCACAGTGTTCCATTGGTTGCCTCATCTGCACAGTGAGATGCCTTGAGGGCCTTGTGCTGGCCCAGTATATCGGGGTGAAATTGTATCACACTCAAAGCATGAAATTCAAGTCACACAAACTTCTGCTACAAATAAATCAATGTTGCTTGACTTGGCCCATCGAACTCTTACCCAGGAAGTTATATGAACTCAGTACATTCTGTCCCTGGCTGCATGTTGGAACTGAGATCCAATACAAGGGCAGTTTTCTAAAGTGAGGTGCTTGCAACTGCATGCACACATTTGCATGTGCCTGACCTATGTGTACCAATACCTAGTGCACGTGCAAACTAGGAATTTGCACACATCTGTGCCTAAACAGATATTGCTCAGTAGGGTATGTGCAAGAATGCTTACAAGTGGAAACATCTGGTCCCTGCGGTTATTTAAATATGAAGAACTCCAGTGCTTTGCTATATAATTTTTTGAACATAGATATAAAATCATAGAAACACTGGAAAATATTAAAATCAAGCCTCACGTTCTCTTGTGCATTTCAGCTCATGCCCCCATACAGTGAAGAACCAGAACTCAGGGACCTAACAAATCAGTATCCTTCCGCAGCTGAAAAAGAACATCTGTAATAATCCAACATTGATCCATGTGATAAGAAAACCTGAGAACCAACCAAGCACCTTTAAAAATAATCAATTTCATTAAAAGCCTTAAATGAGATTACTGAACTTAATTACTACGCCACATTGTATTAATGTATACAGGGTGAATCCTTGATAGACACATTAAAGGTTTCTTGCAATATTGAACAACATATTGAAATAACAGAAAGTTAATGAATGAAATCCCATTGGAATGATCTCCATCACAGTAAGACTTTTGAGTCAGATTTCCAAAGGTATTTAAGTACCTAGGAGGATTTTTAAAAATGCCAAAGCAGTTTAAATGCCTAAATCAATGGGAGTTAGGTGCCTAACCTGGGTTGGTATTTTTGAAAATCCCACCAAGCACCTCCTGGCATCTTTATGTGCCTAATGCATTTGAAAATCTGGCTCTGTGGGGCTTAAAAATACCAAAAACAAACATCAATCATGTTATTTTTGGAAAATGTCATGGATTTATAAAGAATATCCTACAGATGAAAACCTCCTACAAACAAAATATCAATACATGAACAGAAATAGTTTTTAAACAAACAAGGATTGCAGATTCTTTTTTAACTAGATTGAGCAGCTGTTAACATTACTCTTCTGCATAAGAATTTATACAAAACAACGGATAAGGGTTAACTGATCCTCTCTAAAGCATACTACATATGCACAATTTTGTTTCTTGGTAGTTAAAAAAAAAATAAGCCTAGCTGAGTAGGGCAATATGCAATTTTATTTCAGCCAGACATGCAGAACAATAATGTCAGGGGAATTAGAAGGAAGTCTTTTTAAGGTAAAAACGGATTTAAAAAAGTAATTCTACTAACAGTTTCCCTCAGCCTAAGAGCAACAAATGAGTGAACTTATTTAATTAAACTTAACTAGGTATACTTACACTGTATGTAATGTAATTAGGTATACTTACACTGTATGGTCTCCAGGGCAGGGACTTCTATATTTGGACAGCTCCTAGCATGTGCTGAGCACTACTGTAATTTAAAAACCCCTGAACAAACAAGTGTGTACTATATTTAAACTTATTACTAGTTTGATGCCAACGGTTAATAATGGCCCATATCTCTAACTGAGCTATAAATGATTTAATATAAATATACAATATAAATTTCAAATGTATGTTTATACGCGCACACACACTTAGAAAATGTAAATATTTGTGCTATTTTACAATATTTCTTAAGTTGCTTGGGAAACCTCTTTGGTTGTCTTGCCACACAGTCTTTATGAAGCACACTTTATCTTCAAACACTGCACAAACGGTCTCACACCCCAGCTATAGAACTGCTAGCTTTATTCTAAGGAAGAATTTCTTCAATAGGAGAGAGAGTGCACCCACCACAAAGCCAGTGGTTAGGGCACTCTCCTGAGTGGTGGGAATTCAAATCCCTGCTCTATATGAAGTGGGGGGGAGGATTTGAATCTAGGTCTCCCACATCCCAGGTGAGTGATAAAGGAGGTGATACCACCACCACTTTGCTTGAAAGAGAACTCATGTGTCTTAGGTGTCCAGCTCCTAAAAAGGATTCACATCTCTGAATCCTGAGTGAAGGAAGGCATCTCCCTCCAACCTGGACTTAAACAGCTAAGTCCCTTTGAGGGGTGGGCCTTGGGCCACACCCTCTGTGGCATTTCCTACTGGCATTTCCTCTTAGGCTGCTCCCTGCTCAGCAGGCTGGCTTTGCATATCCCATTCTTAGGCACTTCACTCTCCCCCTGCATTGTCTAGGGGAGTCTAGGCCCCTAATTCAGGATTGTGAATTCCACTAGGCGCTGTGGCACCTAAAAGCTAAGTGCCACAATGCTGAGCATTACCGCATAATTCCCACTTATGAAGCCCACCCATAAGTGTCTGAAGTTGGGCAGCCACAATTTAAGACACCCATAATTAGGAAACAATTGGAATCTTGTCCCTAACGGCCATGCTAAAGTCACAGAGGGAGCCATTGGAAGAGCCAGGAATAGAACATTGGAGACCCTGGCTCCCAGACCTGTGCACACACTGTACCATTCACTCAGGCCTCAATCTGAGTTACATTTGGTCTCATGACAATTAAGTATGCAATAATCCAGAATCAGTTTTACAGAATGATAAATCCTGCTGCAAGGCATCAAGGGACATCTGTCCAGCTGAAATCTTCTGAAATCCAGCTGGACGTTCATTATGTCAAAGGAAGAAGGGAATTTAAGATCAGCAGAGTCTGATTTGCTTTCCATACAGAAATCTAAAAGCACAGATCAAATTCATGGAAGAGGGGAATACATATGACATGGGTTATGAGCAGAAAAAAAAGAGTGCCGACATGGTGTCCGTACAACAGTATTCTTCCAACACAAACTGAGAAAAATGGAAATCCATTATGCATCTTAGAGAAATTCTCGAATATATACTGCTGAAATAGAGAGAAAAAAATCATTATTACAAACAGTAATCTATTAAACTCGCTGCAGAGTTGTCTAAAGTTATTTTAGTTTGAAGCTAACGGCAATTTTAGGATTATAAAAAGTGATTTCAGAGTGAAAGTGGAATGCAGCTTATCACTTCTCCACACAACAATCTGTACATATAAAATTTTAGTTTTCCCCCACATCTCAGCCAAAGTATAGTAGCTAAGTACTGTGGTCTCATACAAACTTACATGATTTTTAACAAACTATTCTGCAGTCCATGTTTATGACCATATTGTGAAATATAGATCAAAGCTGAACAAGAGCTGTCAACATAAATGAGCACCACAGTGGGCTCAGCTAAGGAAAGTGGGAAAGGAAAGTTTATTTACAAACCACTTCCTCTCCCCTGACCCCGGGCCAGCATCCTAAAGAGAAGCCTAAGGGCTACCCCTCAATTATGCGAGATGCAGTATCATCCTAGGGACAGTTTTACAAGCTGAAGATCAGGCAGAGCACTATAGAGGCCGACACACACCCTCCCTTCTGTACGCTGAGGAAATGATAGCATAGAACTCAGGTAGCACAAAGCATACAGACCTGGGGCAGAGGACAGAGCCCCTTATCCTTGCTTTCCCCTTTATCCTTGCAGAGCAGCTGATGAGGTGTTCCATGCAGCTGACTTCAGTTCAAAGTAGTCCACAGAGCTGAGTGTGTGCAAAGGGAAGGAGTGGGGGCTGCATACTCCCCGAGCAGCTCACCACCAGCCAGAGGGAACTGTGTAGCTATGGATGGGGAGAGCTGGATTTCAAAGCTTTGCTCACCAACTCAGAATGGGCCTCTCAGCCATTCACGTGGATGAGTGTGGTTCTGCTGTGTGCAGCTTCACAGCTCAGCACAAAATGAAAGACAAGCCACTTCAAAAGTGTGAGGACAAAACTAATCAAGACAAAAGAAAACAAGTATAAGAAATTAAAATACGTCACTCTTACCCCTCCCTTCATTGTACTGCAACCTCACCACTTCCAGAACAGGCCTTCCTTGTGTATTACAATATGGGCAGATTTACGTTCACTAAAACTCTTCTACTCCATTTAGCAACAGCCTGGGTCAGCACAGAGCTACAATATCCTCAGTGCTGCTGAATATTCTTGCTGATGGAATGCTCACTGGAGCAGAGCCAGCACATCTAATTGCAAATTGAGCAAGTATTGGCCAAATGATCCCTTTATTTTGCCAATAGCACAGACAAGGGTCAGCTCAGGAAGTTTATTTAGGTTCTAAAAGATTAGCCTTCTGCATGGTTTCAAGTATCTTATATTTCAGTCGAATGCCTGTAATAGTCAAACGTTGGGATTGTGGAAAGCAATGTTAGATCTCTCCCATGAAGGGCTACCATCAGTGTTTCATGTCCATGCAGCTAAGAGCAGAGACAATGTCTGTAGCTGCAGCATTGTAGGATGTGCAAGGAGGCTAAATCGTCACGAGGTTTGCCAAATCAGCTTTCTTTTCAAGTTCCTCTTGCCTCCGCGTCTACTGAAGCTAATCAAAGTTTTCCAGTGGAACAGTTTTCTGTCTGAAAAAGCTGATTTGACCAAATTGACGTATTCCTTTGGAATGCGTCAATGCCATCAAAATTTTGGTCAAGCCTGCTTGCCTGGTTTCCTGCCAATTCATCTTGGGCTCCTCTGCTCCCAGGTGGCAAAACGGCCAGCATAGCTCCCAGGTCCCCATGCCTGCCCATATCCCCAACAATCCCATGTCAGACAGCCTAAATAGGCCAATGAGCAAACCCAAAATATCTGGATTGACTTCACTCCGATGCAATTTCACTCCTGTGAAAACTTAAAAATGTTTGGCTTTTCATTGCAAAACATCTAAAATTTTCAGAAGAGGAAAATTCAGTTTTTCAGCCAGCTCTAACCTCTACTTACAGTTAGTATGTTGTCAAGATTTATCAGAATACAAAATTTAGAACTATGTGCATTGAGAAAATGCTCTTCAATGTGAATGCAGTTTTTATACCATGTTTCTGACATACAAAATGAGCAAACGAGTAAACTCATTTCACAGATTTTGAGGCAAACCACTAAAAATAGATTCATTATAATAGTTCTCTGTTAAATTCAGAGTTTAACAAGGACTGCTTTCCCCAAGTCCATTGATCAGATTTCTATTTCTGTTTTCTGTAATTGCTATGGCTTCTTGGGCACTTTTCTACTATAACAGCTGAAAAAGCCACTCTCAAAAACCTTAAAACCCAGAAACGATTAAATTGTGCGTGTACCTAGTCTATGTGACGACATGTTCCTATCACAGTTACCCTCATTCTCCATGCCCCATTCCCTCCCATTCTTATACCTGTATGTTGGGGAACTTTTTAGGGCAAGGTTTGTTTCTCATTTACTTTTGTCCTGTGACTAGCACAATGAGGCCTAAATTCTCATTGGGACATATAAACTTTACAGTTATTCAAATAAGTAATAACCAACAAGATAGACCTGTGAAAATGGGTTAGAATCCTCATCATCAATTGCTATACAGTCAGCTCTAAAATTGGCCAGCAGCAAAGTTGTTTTGTAGCCATAAGTTTAACTCTTCAGACCACGTCAATTTGATCCAGTAACATAAGTGAGGGCAAATAGACAGGGGAGGAGAGAGAGAAAACTTGCAGCTCATCTGAGTGATCCATTGGCCATTCAACATAAAACAGTGTTTAGAAAGAAGCTTAAACATTCACTTTATTGCAACAGAGCCTCAGCCAATGTTATACACTTCAAAAGAGCTATGTTGGTTTATACCAGCTGAGGATCTGGCGCTAAAAGTCTGTAACTGTCGCTGTTTCCACCAGCTTGTCTTCACACTTCCCACATGATCTAATTGCCTTTCAAGTCATACAACAGCTCCCAGCATTCTTTGAGGCAGAGTATTTGCTTAGTCCCAAGGGAAAATGTGCTTTCTTCTGGATTTTTAACAGTGCTGCCTTGACAGGTAACGAAGTGACAAAACTGCAAAACTATGCCAGGCTGGCAGACATGGCACTTTTTACACAGGAAATCTGTGTCAAATCCAAATTTAGACACTTGTTACTGGAGTGAAGGCTAGAGGTATGTCCCTCAAAATGCCTAAAGTACATACTACAAATCAGCGACTAATGAAATGGAACATCAGGTATTATTTTTGCCAAAATATATTTTCAGCTACATATGTGTGAAGCATCCTGATTCTTTGATTTTTGGAGAAGGCAGTACTGATATGAAGCATGACTAAATATTCCAGAAGTGCTAATATTGAAGGCCGTCCGCTATTTTATCTCTGATCAAAGTCCTTTCATTTCTAGCCCACATTTTCTAACAGCTCCACCACAGTAAGGTACCAGTGCCTGTTTTACTGCTTCGGATGAGAGACACAGGAGGTCTGGCTTTCTTTATCTATATGTTATTTTATATTTTCTACGTGCATATTTAACATCCTCCCAACATTTTCAGAGTGCAATTGTGCAGTTAGCCATGTTTACAAAATACTGTCCCAACATGCACACATCATGGTACTGTAATTGGTGTGAAAAGGACGGCAAATGTTGGACTTGATGTTAGGGTGACCAGATAGCAAGTATGAAAAATCTGGATAGGAGATGTGGGGTACTAGGTGCCTATATAAGAAACAGGTGCCTATATAAGAAAAGCCCCCCCAAAATTGGGACTGTCCTTATAAAAATCGGGACATCTCACCCTATCTGGTATTTGGAAGTTTGGCTTTTATAATATTGATTCTTTTCCTGGTAGAAAGAAAATGCTTCATTGAAGAACAAAACGAGGGATCATTGGGTGAATTTAATTAAAGCTCCGAATCAGAGGGGTAGCCGTGTTAGTCTGGAATAGCAGAAGTGACAGAGTCCTGTGGCACCTTAAAGACTAACTAAAAGTATTAAAGCATAAGCTTTCATGGGCTAATACCCACTTCATCGGATGCATGCAGTGGAAGTATCCAGGGGCAGGTATAAATAGGTAGGCAAGAACCAGGTTAAAGATAACAGGGTGGGTCCAATGAGGCTGAACCAGCTGTTATCTCTAATCAGGGAGGGTGGGGTATTCCTCTAGCAGCTGAACTGAAGGTGTGAACAGCGAGAGAAGGGAAACTGCTCTTGTAGTTAGCTAGCCATTCAAAATCTCTATTCAGTCCCAGACTGCTTGTGTCAAATTTGCAAATGAATTGCAACTCTGCAGTTTCTCTTTGCAGTCTGGTCTTGAAGTTTTTTTGTTGCAAAATGCTAACCTTTAAGTCTTTCATGGTGTGTGCAGGGAGATTGAAGTGTTCTCCTACAGGTTTTTGTATATTGCCATTCCTGATATCTGATTTGTGTCCATTTATCCTTTTTCGTAGGGACTGTCCAGTTTGACCAATGTACATAGCAGAGGGGCATTGCTGGCACATAATGGCATATATTACATTGGTAGATGTGCAGGTGTATGAACCAGTGATGGTATGGTTGATCTGGTTAGGTCCTGTGATGGTATTGCTGGTGTAGATATGTGGGCAGAGTTGGCATCGAGGTTTGTTGCATGGATTGGTTCCTGAGTTAGAGGAGTTATGGCGCGGTGTGCTGTTGCTGGTGAGAATATGCTTGAGGTTGGCGGGTTGTCTGTGGGCCAGGACTGGCCTGCCTCCCAAGGCCTGTGAAAGAGAGGGATTGTTGTCCAGGATGGGTTGTAGATCACTTATGATGCGTTGGAGAGGTTTCAACTGAGGACTGTGGGTGATGACCAGTGGTGTTCTGTTGTTTTCTTTCTTGGGCTTGTCTTGCAGCAGCAGGCTTCTGGGTACATGTCTGGCTCTGTTGATCTGTGTCCTTATTTCCTTGTGAGGGTATTGTAGTTTTGAGAAAGCTTGGTGAAGATCTTGTAGGTGTTGGTCTCTGTCTGAGGGGTTGGAGCGTGACAAAGAGTCCCGTGGCACCTTAAAGACTAACTAAAAGTATTAAAGCATAAGCTTACGTGGGCTAATACCCACTTCATCGGAGGCATGCTCCAACCCCTCAGACAGAGACCAACACCTACAAGATCTTCACCAAGCTTTCTCAAAAGCTCCCTGATTAGAGATAACAGCTGGTTCAGCCTCATTGGACCCACCCTGTTATCTTTAACCTGGTTCTTGCCTACCTATTTATACCTGCCCCTGGATACTTCCACTGCATGCATCTGATGAAGTGGGTATTAGCCCATGAAAGCTTATGCTTTAACACTTTTAGTTAGTCTTTAAGGTGCCACAGGACTCTTTGTCACTTAATTAAAGCTGTTGATTGGAAGACCTGTACTAAAGTCTTCCATCTAACCACAGAAAAAGGTAAGAGCAATATCATCTGTGCTGAAGTGTTCCCCCATCCAAACCCTACACCTCTGGACATGGGAACAGTTTAGACTCCAGGCCCATTCAGATCCTTGACCTTTCAGCTTGGAACTTAAAGGTGATATACTACTAATTTATTACAAATTCAGAACCACCACATCCTGTGCAAATAATTATTATAGGCACCATGGTTCCATCATCCTCTCCCAGGAGTAGCAATCTACTTTCTTAGTACTATACCAATTATGCTATTAACTGGGTGCCCACATCTTAAGAATCTATTTTCTGGACATCAGATTTAATATTTCCAAACAAGGCCTTCTGAAATAGATATTGGCTCTACAATGGACAACTGCAGAAACTTTTAAAAAATGTATTGTAATGAACTATGAAAGCCACATTCAAGTAGTTAGCAGTATGGTGGCAACAGCACAGGGGCTAAGGCACAAAAACTGTTCTAGTGAAACAATATGACTGCAAAATGTGTTATTTTTCCTAGCAATTACTCCTCCAATTTTAGTTCATAATAGTTGACAGAAAAATGAAGCTTACTTGTCATAAATGCCTGCTGAGTTACATTTCAGCTGTACAAAGTAATTCTGGACCTCTAACTTAAAACATTTCCTGCAGTTTGCCTCTCCACTTCTACATTTTCAAGCCATTAACAAGTGTCAGACAATACTGGAAAGTGCATGAGAATGGGCTACTGTTGAATCTGAAATCCAAGGTCTCCAAGTTGGTTAAGTCCTCCAAAGAAAAGGAGGAGGGAATTGTTTGTACATCTACTGAGATCCTGAAACACCCTGCTCATGTTAATAGTTCCTTACTCCATGACTCTTCAATGGGACACTGATGGTGCAAGGAACTATTCAACATGAGCAAAGGTGTCAGCATACCCTGCTCTGAGAAATTTTGGCCCATCTGTGTCACAATCACTATATTCATTTTACTATTTGCTATTATCGAACATCTAGAAGTGAAACAGAGTCATGAATATTACCCTGAAAAATTCTAATTGATTAAAATATATAGTGCGTAGGAAATACTTTGAAGACTTAAAGAGCTTTATAAATAAAGCTCTACAGAGCATGGAATGGAATTACAGTATTTGTATGTTGCAGGCTACTCAATATTGGGCATCACTGAGCAATTTCAGGGTTCAAGTAGAAGTGCTTTAATACATTATTTTTATCTATTGAAATCTAGAGAATGTCAGATGCATTCTTAAATATTTGTCACTTTCTAGAGAGCTATGTGAAACCTTCCCCCCACTTCCATCAGCAACATTTTTGTAGCGAAAGAGTTTAAGTGTCAAATTTTAACTAGTTTGGTTGTATTCTGTGGATACATCCTCTAGCATAATTTTCTTAATATTTCAAGGAAAAGTGGTTTTGTTTGCTCATGGAAAAGCTACATGGATGCAAAGTAGAATTTTTATTCCTTATTTTTGAAAAATCTAAAGCCCATATTTGAAATTTCATTTATGCCCCAGATGCTTTTGTGTTAAACCATAATGCAAGGTTGATAACAGCTTATTTGTGACATTTTGGGATTTTGATCTTTTTTTGTATTTATTAATTCTGACTTATCTGTTCCAATAAACCAGTTTAACTTTATTTTTTATCAATGGCTTTCTTATAGAATATGAGCTAAAAAATTTATACAAAGAATAAAATTTGGTTTCTGAAAGCTGAAAACAAGATGCATCTTGCAAAATTTACATTTGAATTGTTCCTCTCTCTCTCCCCGCCCCCAAACACACTGTTTGCAATGACAACAGTATGTCTTGGCGCACCATCTGTGCATTTCACTTGAAAGCTCTCTGCATCACGCCACAGCTTCAGTCAAACCTGAAATAAGTGATGCAGAAGTACAGCACAAGGGAAAGTAGAAAGAAAAAAATTACTTGATCAGCATAAGAGCTAGTTTGCTTTTATTTTGGTAAGCATTTAGTGATCAAAGTAGTCTTGGGCCTCTCTCAAACAGCTCTCTTATGCTGACCATTTGCTTCTTATGTTTGAATGTCTTGCTCATCACAAAAGGGAAGGGAAAAAATCTAACTGTAAAGGATACCTTAATTTACAGCCTTTATAATTTATGAGGACTTGCATTTCCTTTCTGTGGAGTTAGCAGTATCAGACCTAGATGTGGTGAACCATGGACCTGTCAAGTCATTACAGTTTCCTAGAGTCCTTGGTTTACTACCCTGTAACCAATGTGACTGTATTTACAGTTAGCAGTTCATATTATATACTGCGCTAGTTTCCAATGCGTCAAATGGGTCACTTTCAAACTGAAAAAAAAAATACAGTGGACTACGCGAAATTCCATAAAATTCACCAATATTCTGTCAATTCAAATTTCTACATTAATATTTGAATGTTATATTCAAATAACCTTTCTAGGTATGCTTAAAAAGAAACCTGAGTGTGTTGGAAATGTGCTTACCCTGTTCCTTGTGCCTGAAGCATGAATAATTGATCTTGTTTTACTGTTGTCAGCTGCACTGTTTGTTATGAGATGTTTACACGTTGTACTTGTTCTGCTTCCTTACCTAAAAGGGCTGGTCTTGCAATGCTCACATATACAAGTAATCCTTACTCAAGTGAACAATCCCATTGCTTTCCTTGGGAGTGTTCACATGTGGAAAGATTGCAACATCCATCTCAGATTTTCAGTGGATTAATCATTGTTCATTCACATTGCAGTGAACGGCAATACCCTTTTCCATTTGGGAACTGAATAGTCTTCCAGGGTTATCTACAAAACGTCCAATATGTATTCTCAAGGACATGACAGGCACTGCACTGGGGGGCTCTGGCCCTAGAAAATCTTCAGACTACAATGCCCAATTTCATTTATTTGCAGGCAAGAGGCTTTTCATGCAGTCTGTACTTGAAATGAAAAATGTGTTCCCCTTGCAACTGTCATTTTCACTAAGACATCTGTTATCTTGCATTAACAGAGTTTGACACTTTTCTGGATAAACAGCTGTATTCTATTTAGAACATTCCACTTTATTTTCACAAAGCATTAGCAGAGTCATGGACCTCTGAACATAAGTTTCAAGGTTCTTATTGTTGCAGGTTGTTTATTAAAAGGGGAAGCTGGCTTTGTGGGAATCATGTACTGTGCATAACTCCCAGTTACTCTTGCCTTTCTTTGGCCATGCTTTAATTCTAAGGTTTGCAGCTGAGTCTTACTAGAGCTTGCACAGGTGACTAAACAGATCCAGACATTATGTCCCAAACATGTTTTTATTTAGAATGGCGATTTAATAGCTACTTGGTGTTTATACAATAGGATCATTATAGAATAATCAAGAAGAAGCTGCAGACTAGTTATGGGCCTGAGCTGGAATTCTTGACCCACACACACCTGACAAGAGAACACCAAACCCCTTGTCTTCCTTCAGGGTGGTGAGATAGAAGAAGGGATGATCTCTAGTAAAACCCCAAATTCATTCAGATCAAGATACAGCAGCAAAGCTCGTGCATCTGAATACAAGAAATGATGACCGTGGATTTGAATTCCTTTTGCCACTGGCTGATACTGGAGAGGCCCATGCCCACGCCGAACAGTGCTTGGGCTCCTATACAGGAGCACAGAACAATGTGCAGTGACCTGAACTGGCCTAGTTTAGAGTACTGCATCTCAGCCACAAGAGATGATCAATCAACAGGATTCCCCGCTCCCCCCTGCACGAAGTGGACTTTATGATGAAAGCTTATACAATGCAGAAAGCTACACAGGCAGATGTTACACAGGGGTATGCCAAAAGAGTCTGTAATTATGCAAATCACTTGTTTAATCCAGTGCCAACGTAAGGGTTGCTGTCTAGCTAGCATGCCCAGTGACAATAAGTCATCTCCAACTTTATCCCTCCTGTCTTGTGTTTCCTTGTCCCCACACCAACAAGCATATTTACAAGAAACCTGCTCAGAACTCCCTCATTTACAGGAGTGCACCGTCCCAGGAAGCCAAGCTCTGATCCTCCCTGAATAACCCAACAACACTGGATGGCTGGTAGGCTCAACAGTAGCAGATCCACTGGTCTCACCCTAGCCAATCCCCTATATCACTCCCCAAACCTCTACTTTGTAGACTTCCTGAATCTTCCCCATCACATTGACTTTGGTGTGGAGCCATAGCAGTTCCACTGGATTTGCCCCTCCTTGAATAGGGGGAAAACTCAAACATGAAGGGATTGCAGAGTCCACTATGCGTACATGTGTAGGTAACCCTTGTTCTCTAAAATCAATGACTGTTGAGGCCCATTAGGGTAAAACTCAGGTATTTTACTTAACTGGCTATTATAAAAAAAATCCCATGGTACTACAGTAATGTCCCAACTTCACTAGCAGTTTTTCAAGTCACTTCTCTATTCAAATCCCTTGTAAAAACTCACTCATTTCTTATGGGCATTGCAATTTGAGTTAATGAAATTAAAAGCCTCCAAATTATTCCCTTACATTGGTTTCCAGGAACATCCTGTTTTCTCTATATCTGATGCTTTGACTATATTTCTGAATCTTGTACAGCATCAAGCACAACTGCAGATCTTGTTCGATAACCATAATGTTAATCTGAGCAACTACTATAGATGGGAAATACTAATGATTTTAGTGGTATAATCTTACACCTGTTCAAGCTCTGTGAAATCTGAAACAAAGTTCAGAGGATGTTTTGATGTGTAAGTTTCACAAATCAGGTGGGTTTTCAGAAGTGATTTGCAGGCCAAGAGGCAGAGTCATGCTTCACACATGTTATTCAGAGGACACTCCTAAGTTAAGGGACGACACAAGTTGCATGAAGTCAAGAGTGGGGAAGCTTGGAGGTCAAGCTGTAATTAAGGGAAGACATGTATAAAGGAGCAGCCTTGGGAATGCTTTGAAAGTAAAGAGGCTGCTGTAAGTGTTTTTAAATAATGGGACCCACCTTTAAGTCACTGGAATCATTGGCCAGGGTTGTCATTGCTCCTCAAAGAGGCAATCCCATAGTGGTATTCCCAGGACCATAACCACGTTACACAATGCTTGTTCCTCCTCTTAGGTATTTGGACATTTCCCACAGGAAATTCCATGTTTAGAAGTGTTGCCCTTTCATCCTCTCTCTTCTCTTGGAGGTTTATGAACATATACTTTCTACATCTGAAAAGATATTAAAAACAGAAAGAAGATTTAAGTGCATGCTTTCTTCAAAATAACAGCTGATTGAACAGTCATAGTCACATGTTTTGGAAAGTCCATGTACCAGTCAGTTAAACCACTTGGAAAGCATCAGAGGTGAGTGAAAAATTTGTGAAAAACACCTTTCTGTTCACAAATCGTCCATGAGCAGATTTTCAGTTTCTTGAATTTATTTATTTGCAATCGTTCACCAAAACACCTCTGTGATGAATTTGAGGTCTGTAGACTGTTCATGAGCAATTTATTCAAAATAGTATTCAAGCAGTGCTGACTAAATTAGATTGGATACCTAGGTCACATGACATTGTTTGTGTTCTTTATTACTATTTAGATTGTGAACCAAAAAGTGTGTGAGATAGTAAATGTTGGGCCTCATTCTAATCCAAGTTGACTATCATTTTATGATGCACCATGTTTCCTGAGGGCCAAAGATAATTCCCTAACAGCTCAGATCACAACATTGAACTGGTACAGAATACAGAGAAAATCTCTCTAAACAGGACACATAACCAACACCATAAACTGCAAGTTAGGAAGAGTTTTGAATATGTAACCAGTACTGAATGTGGATAAAGCTAGAATGAATATTACTGGAATCGTTATGCTAACTGTGGAACATGGAAAGCTCACTGTGACAACCAGTAAGCACTGATATAATAAGACTGCTCTCAGACAGTGGTTTTAGTTACTTCACTCACAAATGTATTGGCAGGAAATAACTTCAGATGACAGGCATACTATCTTTAGCTCACTTTGGTAGATGGGTTATGCTTAAATATTGTCAGTTACTAAATGGGCTTATCCATTAGGTTCCTAATACTGGGGACAAATTTTAGTTGCCTTATTCCTTGGGCAGTCCCACGTGAGTATGTTGAGCACAATTTGGGGGTTCATAGGCTCATGCTTGTGTATGTGGATGGTCACTAGCAAGCATCTCCACAATCTAACTAACTACTTCAGAGAACACAAGAACACAATCTAATACACACGGCTGCTTGAAGGTTTTTAATGGGATTTTCAAAGGGAACATACAGAGAGCTTTGGATTTGAGTGCAAGTCAAACCAGAGATAAGCAAACTTGTAGTTGACATATGATGGATATATTTCACTTTTTTATATTAAATGTCCAAAAATTTATTGGGATTTAAATTCATAATAGAAAAGAATACAAGTCAGGCACATATTTTGCAGTTAGAGCAGCCTTGCAAAATGTTATTAAATATAGCAGCCCCAGCACAAAACTGACTCACTGACCCTTGCTTTAAATCACAGAATAGAAAAAAACAAAAATGAAATCAAAACTAATCATATTTTATTGGTTCATACAGTACATGTCCCAGGCAAGTCCAGTCTTGCAAGACTCCATTATAGGCTACTTCACCCCTCAATAAAATTCTTCTTTTATCAGTCTGGTAGAACTGATCTGGAGAAGGGAAGGAGAGATAGAGGAGACAAGGGAAAAGAAGGATAAGGATAAATCCAGTGTTCAAGAGTGACGTACCCTAGCTGTCTATGTTTACCCTGCAAAAAACCCAAACCAACCCACAAACAAAAAACCCCATGGCAATAAGTCTCAATGGCTGGGCCAGCTGACTTGGGTTCACACTTCAGGCCTAAAAAAATAACCACGTAGCTGTTCCTGCACCCTCCTTCCTGGGTCTTAGAGCCTGGGCTCCAGCCCCAATGGAAATGTCTACACAGCTTTTTTTAAGCTCCACAGCACAAGTCCGACTCAGTTGAACCAGACTTTGAGCCATGTGTCCATCCCCACACCGCCGGCCCCTTGAGTGTAGGTATAACCTAGAGCTTTGAAGTCCCACTGTTTTGTAATTGAACATACAGCTTGTCTATGTGAACAATTTGTTTGTGGCCAGCTGGAATCTACCTTGTACTAGCCTGCCATGGACTAACTAATCATATTGCATTAACAGTTCATTAACACATTCTGATCTAGTTTCACATTAATAAACAGTTAGCACGCTTCAGCAGGGGCCCCACGGACAATTAGTCTGCAGCAGGCTAGGGTGGTGTGGATTCAGACCCCATCTTGCTGAGAACAAAGTGCCTAAGCCTTTTTTGAACATGGGTCATACATAACTAAGGCTTTGCAATGCTGAGCAGAGCAGCACCAAAATACTATTAAAAAATCTGAGCCACAATCCCTTGTTCAAGGTCACATAGGAAGTTAGTGGAAGAACCAGGAATGGACCAATTTTGAGTCATATAGTTTAAACCACAGAATCACAACCATGCCAGAATTTAAATTTAAAATTTAAAATCATTGTATTATGAAATTAAGCCATAATATAACCAACAGAGTAGAACTCTGCATATATCACAAGTATCAGCTGACAATTCCAATATTGTCCACCATCACTAACCAAATCAGAATTTTATTACTAGTATTCCTTGGTAATTGCATTTGGATCAAAGTCCCATAAGAGTTGAAGCTTCTTCATTCACTACTGCTCCCTCAGAGTCCACCTGTTAGGACAATCCAGAAATCTAATTCCAATCATTCACCTGAGAATGGGGGAGCCTGCAAATGTAATCAACTATGAAGAGCATTCTGTACCCACTGTGCGCTATATATACCGAGTACATCTATAGTAGGCAATATGGGGTAGTAGTTAAAGCAAGGGGCCAAGAGTCAGGAGATCTGGGTGATCTTGAAAAAGGCATCTAACCTTGCCAGCAGGCTATAGTATGTAATGTGGAAATGCCACCTTTGTAAAGCACTTCAGGATCTATTGTATGATAAGAGTTAAATATTCATATTGGTTTTTATAGATTCAATATAACCTTTGCAGAAAAAGCATGACTGGACAAACTAAGAATCTAGCAAGTGTCAGTCATGAATTTCAACAATACCTTCAGAAGTGTATTGCAGAAAGTAGTGAAAACAAGCAAAATCCGATCCTGCCAGATCTAGGAGCAGAAGCCTATACATAACAAACACATGCTGCTTTCCATATCATACAGACAACTTCTCATCACCGATATTTAATTAGTGAGACATTAATATTTTCCAGACACCTTGGGGAGGAGCTGCTTGTGCTTTCTACAGGGACAGATAACCCGAGCCTAAAAATCAGTTCTAATCCCTCAATCCTGTAGCAGATTCCTTGCTTCACCCACTACAAAGCAGCAAAGCCATACAGATATTTTATATTTTAATATATTTTCTGTAACTGTTTTTGTTCTTGACCAAGAGTAGGACCACCTGAGAGCAGAACCCTGTACTGCAGCTCACTGAACACTCCCATTCATCTACGGCTATTTTAAAGGCTTAGAGAGTCTTCTGGACTCAGGAAACCTATTATGGCAGAAGATGACATTCATTCATCATTGCCTTTTACCTTCTAGCCATAGATTAGTGACATTAACTTTGACAGCTCTAAACACTAATGTTATTACTGCAAAGCCCAGCAGTGCCACTATAGTTTAAAGTCTGTTGATGTTACCATTATAAACACCGTTTTTCAAGGGCTTTAACACTCCACCATTCGAAAGTGCATGAAGATGAAACTCAGGACAGAAACGGTCAGTCTGGCCGTGAATTTTCATTATTTTTTAAAGGGGGAGAAAATCTGGGGCACATGAGTCCGTCAGTACTCTTATGGTCACAAATCTTTTCACTGCAATTCCCCCCACTTGTGTGCTGGTTAAGAATGATGTGTGTGTTTTAATAGGTCACATGCCTCCACTACTTGTGAACAGTATCACCCCTAATATTTGAAAATTCTCACAACACTCCTGTCCTATGAGCTACTGAGGTAACTGGGTAGAGCGCAGTCTTCTTTATCACAAACACTCTCTGGTAGATTTATTTTGGAGCAATACTATACATACAAACAAAAATCAGGATGCATTTTATTTTATACCAGGCTCAAACTAGATCAGCTAGTGACTACTTGCCATACACTTTGAGGACACCGTATTTGGTTCAAAATCTTAGGTCAGTCTTCAGTCAGTTGTGAAGATAACCTTGCAAATGTGAACGGAGTGTAAACCATGGTGTGATGTTTGCCTGCGTTTGCAGAGAGCATAAAACAATAGCTCTGAGCTGGGTGAACTTCCCTGTTCATGTCAATTAGTTGTTGAATCATCACTGGGAATCTATGTTAAGTGTCAGCATTGATCACGGCATAATAAGGGGAAAGGACATCTCATTTTGGCAGACTCATGGAAGTCACTTCGGAGAGTCCCACCACTTACTTTTCTCTCCCTCTCTGGAAAGCCAACAAACCAGAAGGAAGGACTGGCGCACAAGGGAATATTATAGTCCCAACAAGGGGAAGCCAATCTCAGAGCAGATGCCAGCATCCACCTTCAAGCATGGCCCTTATCTACATTAGCTCATCCAGAGTTAAACAGAAAAAACACTTTCCAGCCTCTGACTTGTAAATGTACAATATGTGTCTGAGCTAGGCTATCAGTGTTGCAGTTCAGAGCAACTGCACCTTGTATTTCATGTCAGTGATCCAGCAAGGGCACCCACCCTCAGCTATCCAGCTCCCCAGCCATTTCTTGGGCAGAGACGCAAATCTCTCCCCCTTCTGACCAGGGTATGTCCAGGCAGCACAGTTCCCTGCCCTCCCACCTGAGGGAAAACACACCAGCTTGCTTTCTCTTCAAAAGACTGAGAACAGGTGTAATTGCTACAGTTATAATAATTGCCACACAGCACTTCCTGAGGAAACCTGCTTAATTCTTAAGGTAAAAGCACTACAGAGAAAACGTTAAACAATAAAAGAACCTACATGTCTGCTAATAAGCTTACTAGAGATCACACCAAGCCTCACATAGGCTCTGGCAGGAGCAGTCCTACATCCTTCCCCTCCCCCAGCCCTAGGGGGATTCCTTGTGGTTGCAAATTCACCACAGCTTCAGCTCAGAACACTCAGTCTTCGGGCTCCTCAGTAGGCCCCAGTCCTTCCAAGCATTCCCGAAGGACTGGGGCCTGTCTGTTGGATGGATCAGGAAAAAGACCCTGAATCAATCTAAAACCAAATTATTTATCCAAAAATCCTTTGTCTGTTGGTCCCTGGAGTATTCAGTTTCAACCTGGGGGAGTGTAGTTTTAAAGGGCTCATAATGAAAGAGGTCTATTAGCATTCCCCCATCCTACTAGAGAAAGTACATACAACACCACAAAATAGCACACACACACACTTGAATTTTAAATACGTCCCAAAGGTATTAACCTTAATTCAATAAGGTTTGACTTAATTCAGTGAAGTCTATCTTAATGCCATAAGGTTTGTTCCATTGGGGGCATTCAATCCCTCCTGAAGAGGAAAGAAACCCCAGGCACCCAGCAGAGCTCAGCATGTCCAAATCCCAAATGAGGGGGAGTCAAGCCTGAGGAGTCCAGCAAAACACACAAGCATGTTGCAAAGATTTGCTCAATCTACTGCAAACGGCATCTCATTAGGACATGGTTGGTGGACAGAGCTTGGAAGAGAAAAGTATGTTTTCCCCCAGTTCAAGCCTACATTACATGACACTGTAAAGTTGTATTGATACAGAAAACCCGAGAAAACCCATCAACTGCTGTGCAGAATATGTAAAAGGCTTAGTGTAGCAATATTTTTTTTTCTATATAGCAATGGGTGAACTAATGTACATAAGGCTCACGTTTCAAATGGAGTAACCATTTGAACAAAATACAATATATACAAAATATTCTTGTATCCTTTTATTTATAATTGCAATCTTATTCTAGTGAGACTTAAAATCTCCTTCTTTAGGACATCTTGGTCTCTGGAGAAAGTTAGCAATATAATCAAACAATTACTTAGTTTGCTTGTTTATGATGTGGTGATCATTATAAGCTGATTTGCCCTTTCCGCTACCCTTAAGTAGGCAAAGAGAAATCAATGCAGTTACAGAATAGCAGCATCTCCACTGAGTTAAAGACAGTAATGTGCACTAGTGCGTCTGTAAGTGCACAGAAATTTTAACCTCGGTGTGTGTGCGCATCCCATTCAGCAAATTGACGAAAATGCTCCTGACATCACTCCAGACAGTCATGTTTTAATAATTTTAAGGTGAACCCACATTTCATGGCCCTGTAGGAGTCATTCTGATGGTTTTCACTGGAGGGCCTGAACACAATTGATAAAAATGCCCCTCTGCAGTGAGCTACTATCTCCCAAACACTAGTGGAGGATTCAACAACACCGCCCCCCCCATGCCACAAATCCAGGAAACAAAAAAGCAGACAAATCCTCTCATCTGAGGGAACAAGTACCATCTTCACCAGTTTTCCAGTGGCTTCCTGCAACCCCATATAATAATTTCAGCCTTATTTGGATTATGGCTGAACCACTTCACCCTCTTCCAGTCCCCAAACCCAGAAGGTACCTGGGCGGAAGCGGGGAGACGGAATGAACATTTGTATCAGTACAAAGTCAGAACTGGGTGTCTTTGGCATTCTGGAAGCACTATAATACATACAGTATTGATTTCCCCAGATCATACCCTCATATGCATATGAAATAGGGCAAGAGACTAGGACCATGAAGTAACCCACGAGAGTCCTTGGAACCAAATATGCTGTCAACAGATATACTCGTTGAACTTTCCCAAGAAGAAAACACAACCACCACTCAGCATATATCTGCATCTAGAGTCCACTATACCAGTCAGATTTCTCTCATCTAGTTGATGCAAGATTCCTGGAATAAGGGCATTCCAGACAATTCTACAACCAGCCATCCTGACCATACAAACCACTTCACTGAACTGATTTTATAATAGTATTGAATGGGGAATAATTAAGGCAGTAACTGAAACTGCCTGGGAAACTTCACCTCTTTCACCACAACTTATGTATGAAATACCACAAGGATCAATTCTCTTTAGTCCTATTTAACACATGCAGCAACTAGGAGAACTGATCAATGACATAGACTCAATATGCAGATGACACACAGCTCTACTTATTCTTCACCACTAGAACTATACAAACTAGCACCAAGATGACAGTATTTCTTGGACGAAATCTCATGAAGAATAATGGCTGAGCAAAACAGAGGTTATGCTGGTGGACAGAGGAAAGCGCTGTGCACAGTCACTGTAAATTTCTCCATCTCCTTTGGTTAAAAATGTACAATCACAAATGGTCCATTCAGTCCCCTGTTTAGAAGTACCCTTGGATTCTTCACACTGATGCTAAAATCTTACACAGCAGCATCTGCAAATAATGCTTTTGGCCATCTCCGGGTTAGCAAGGGAACTCTGTCCCTGTGGCAGGCAGTGACCTGGCATCATGTACATCTGCTGTGTCACATTTTGGTTAGACTACAGTCATGCAATATACCTGAGCACAACATCACAAGTCCTTAGGAAACACCAACCAGTACAAAGCATACATTAGAAAATGCATACTTGTGAAATCTGACAATTTCTAATCTCATCTGGACCTTGTTGTGCAATTAGATTGCAATCTAGTACAGTTTTATATATAACGTGCCACAAACACAGCCGTGACTTAGCTATAAAAGCTAAAAGAACCTCCGCCCTTTTGGATGGGGCGGAGGTTCTGGAGGGGGCAGTCGGGGGGGGGGGGGAGAGGTGGATGGGTTGATGGTTCTGAGGGAGGCAGTCAAGGGGCAGGAAATGGGAGGGTGTCAGATAGGGGGCGGGGGCCAGGCTGTTTGGGGAGGCACAGCCTTCCCTACCTGGCCCTCCATACAAGTTTGGAACCCTGATGTGGCCCTTGCCCACCCCGATCTAGAAACTGAGGGTAAAACGCAGCAAACATGGGAACTTAAATACAAGGGACTGATGCAATGTTTGGCAGGCAACTGTAAAAAAACGTACACTTAATATTTAGTTACATAATGCGTCAAAGATCTATTCAGAAGGATTGATTTTAAAAAAAAATCACTACAATCACCTGCATTCGTGTCCATGCAAAATTGAATTTGTGAAACCTGCACTTTTACATGCGTCCTTTAAATAGTTTAAGGATGGAAATTTGCTCCTGAAAAAAAATACATACAGAGAACAGGCACAAGTTACTGCCCACACAGTTTTAGTAAGGCAGAGAGTTAAAAAAAAAAAAAAAAAAAGGCTACTCCTAAACGCTCAAGCTATATAATGCTGTTTCAGAATAAAAGTTTGCTTGGGATTTGGTATACTGGGTAAACTGGGTTTGTAATATAGAGGTTATTTGCCAGACAGTCTGAGACTCAGAACTGCAAATACTTAAGATGTTTGTAACTGTGTTCATGGGAGTAGTTCCGTAGGCTTCAACAGGATGACTCTTGTAAGCAAATTTATACATGTGCTTAAGTATTTGCCTGATCAGGGTCTAAGAAAAGCGGGGTTGGGTCCATAGTTTGTAATACGATCAAAGATGATTTGCTCATATTTTTTCCTACTCTTGGGAGAAATCTCTTCCCTCAATGCCATTCACTTCCTTGTCTCAGATATTCAGCTAAGAAGAGCTAAAGATATTTTTGCTATCAATATTCCCTTGTCACTACATTTATATATCTGCTGGTAGGCAATTATATGGTTCCCCATCAAATTAGTAGCTAAATATTGGAGGTTGACATGTCATTTATCTGACATGACAACTCAAATTAGAAGGGTAGGTGATAATATTCTACTTTTAGCCGAATTCTCCATTACCCAACATTCAATGTATTTCAAGGTGAGACTAATGAACACACTAGAAAATGCATACTTGTGAAATCTGACAATTTCTAATCTCATTTGGACCTTGTTGTGCAATTAGATTGCAATCTAATACAGTTTATATATAAAGTGCCACAAACACAGCAGTGACTTTAGGTACAGAAAATAACTACAGCCATAAAAGCTAGAAGAGCCCTTTTAACAGCCTATAATATTAACTCTCTCAGTAATTTAACTCAAATTAAGACTTCTTGACTGAATCTTTGTATTATGCAATTGACCAGGGAATATTTCCTTCTCCTGATTTCATACGGCATATATGTAAAGAATATCGTGGGACAGAAATGGCAGTGTTAACCTGCTATGTACTGTATGTTAGATGCCTTCCTATTATGTATATATATAAAAAAAAAATCACAATTGGCTTCAACCAATATAAAACACTTTAGTTTCCTTTATATTTACCTAGATAATGAGTATTTTGGCTACACTCTAGGTCTGTAATAGTGATTAAGAACATGAACCCACAAACTAAAGACAAATCAAGCACCAGCATATTTGGAAAGAAGAGATCACGCTTTTTTCATATTTCTCTAGCTCTACTCTAATTAATAAGAACATCTGCATTAGAACACATTTTGTTTTGTTTTGCTGTCCATGTGCTCCATCTGAAGTTATAATCTTATGTGATGTGTTAATTTCCACAGCAACCAGTTGCAATGTCACAGACAGGATAAGAACTGTTGTGGATAGGATTAACTAGTATCTCCAGAAACAAAGACACAGTTGTTATGCAAATTTGATTAGTAACACTGAGATACAGTGGAAGCTGGATTCATTTTATAATAGCAATAATTCTACCTTGCACTTCTATAACAATTTCCATCCAATTATTTCAAGTATTGACAAACTTAACAAGTTTTGTAACATTCCTCTGAGGCAGATGGAACAGAGAGTAAAAGTGGCTTGCCTAAGCCCCACGTCAGGAAGAGAATCCAGAACAGCAACATCCAATTCTGTGGTCCTTTAACCATTGGACCACACTACCTTTGGTCACATTTTCTTTTTTCTTTTCTGACCTGCCATCAATCATGACAGGCTCTGAGACTCCTCAAACAACTATTGCTCACCAACTCTTTATTTTTATTTAAAGCCAGGAGCTATTTAGAGAATTACAAAGTATCTTTAAATTATCTGCTACCATAGATGCAGCATTTACCAGGGCTCATGCAAACTTAAAAAAAGTGAAACCCTTTCTGTAATATTATCAGAGGAATTGGCACTGCAGCCGTTCACCATGAAATGTTCAAAACCACTGAAATCTACTATGGATGCTCTTTTACCTGAATGTCATCTTGATACTAAAATGCTGAATTACAAAAACAAAACCGTTACTAGATTAGATTGATAGAGGGATGTTTGACAGGAGAACGTTAGTAATATAAACTCATTCACCCTCTGTCGAGAAGCAGAACACCCAGTTACTAAGGTCAATGAAAGGAAGCACCAGGACTGCCAACTCAGCAATTTCCCATCACACTTTTACTCTTTAACTGGCCGTTTCCATCCAGCGCATGGAGAGGCAGAGAGGTTTTTCAGTAGCTGGGGGCCCCACCTAGAGTGGGGGAGAGGTAGGAGAAAAATGGAGTGGTAGGCACATAAATTCAGTGTACTGATGTTATAAAAACAGAAGAGACAGACAAGTCATCACAGAGAAAGCCAACTTCTTGCTGCTGGTCCTGTCTTTGTAATCCACACCCACTCAGTATGGCGCTCTGTCCCCTTCTAGTGGTGGCTGAATCACACATGGTAGTTGATGAGCCTGCTATAGTATTGGCTAATAGACCCAGGTCATTAACTTCAGACCGTAGTTGCTTGTATTTTCAACGTCCAGGGGTCTGAGATTCAATACCCACTGCTGGCCACCAACCCAGAGGTGTAACCTACCACCTAGACTGAGAAAGTAGGCAGCAGGACTACACTAGCAAATGGTTCAAAGAACACTGGGATCTAAACAGACAAAAACTTAAATGGGGGAGACACTGGGGACAAATGAAGGAATCAAAAGTTATTCAGGGAGGAAACTTAAAATGCTGCATCCCCCTTTCCTTTAGGGTAGGTAACACTTTACTTCTTGTTGAGGTTTTGGCTGCACCTTTCTCTGCACCTTTTCATTTTGTCACTCCTGCCATCTGTGGCTCCACAAAGTAACAAGACCTCCTTGTCAAACTCCTCCTGGCACCAGCCAAACTGGCCATATCTCAGTCAAGGAGGAGCAGGTTGTAGGGAGTGTGTGAAGTGGGGTTCCTTGTGACTGTGGGACCCGTACTTGCATATCTGTCCATTTGCGTCTTTAGGCCAAGTTCTTCTGGACAGAGTCCACCTGCTCCCTGGGCTCTTGAGGAGCAGAGGGCTTTGCCAGGCTCTCTCTGCTCAGAGTCCCCCTTCCGGAACTCTGATTTAAAATCTAAGACCCTCAAGCTGGTTCCTGTGTTTTCATTTGTTATCCCTCAGAATTAGTTGATCCCTGTGATTTTTCTCCAGTCCTCCACTTCTAAAAAGAGGGATGCCCTTTTGGTTTACCAGATGGATCCCCTTCAATTATTTCTGTAGGAGTGGCTGATTACTGATTTGACATCCTCAGCTTCCTTGCCTGTTTTCCCATTGTTCCTTCCCTCCCTTTTAAATTTACCCCCATCTTTTAGTGTAATAAAAATATTTATCCTTATGATCTATTGGGCCTTCTTTCCCTCTAATGAGGATTTGTAATATTTTATGGGTCGCAGGGGTTGTCTGTTTGGTTATGCACCCAGCCACTACGTAGAGACTCTGACCACAAAAACCTGAGATCTTAGGGGTTCTAGGGAAGGTGTCAGCACATCATGGAGGGATGAATAGGGGTTCTACCACACTTGGGAAGCAGGGATGCTCCACTTAAAACACATGAGCCGTCTCTGGGAACTACATGTTCTCAGAAAATCAGGACCCTGGTTTTTCACACAGGTCATACAAAATTAGCGAGCACTGCTGAAAATGTTAGCCTAACAGATTATCTGCAGACGTTATAGACAAAGTATAAAATTATTCAAAGCATGTTTGCACAGGGTTTAGGTGAATAGTCTAACCTGTTTATGACTCTCATATTTTAAAAAAACTTTCCTATAATAGGATAGCCTGGAACTTTGCATTTAAAGTATTTCATCATAAACCAAAGTGACTAAAATGACAAAGCAAGTAGAAAATAGCTACTTGGAGTTATTCAGAATGGAGGCTAGTATAGTTACTAATTAACATTTAGATTGCCTGGACAAAGGGATACCATAAATTTCCCACACCTAAAATACAATAATTCCCTTTGATATTGTCTTGCAAGGTTGCCAAAAGATCAGTTCTTAGCTTTGTGCCATTTCAAAGAACATTTGTACACCCTTTAGGCTCCAAAACAGTATTTACGCACATGGTTTGTGTGCATGAAAGTCAGTGCTTAAGATATTTCTCTCTCTTTTCCAATTATATTTGAGTTTCTCTATACACTATTTATCTCAAGCAATAAACAGAGGCAACCACAGCTCTTCTCCACATTATTCAAAATAAAGATATCAATTAATTACATTAAATGAATGCAGTGCTGTTAAGGTCAGGACATAATTTGCTACTCCTCTATCATTGTCTTACTTCTCCTGTAATGAAACAATACATTTAATCTTCAGCCTGCAACAGGCATCGGCTCCTCAACCACTGTGTTGTGCAAGGCAGTGAAAGTTTGACATTTATCACAATTTCATTTTGTGTCTAAGATTTTTGTGTGAGAAATTTCACAAAAATGGGATTATTGCATTAAAAAGTTTTAAATTACACCTCTGCAAAAAATGTAATGCAATTATATTTTTAGCAGACATTTAGCTTTTTCACTCAAAAGAGATTAATTTATACTTAAGATGTAAATTTTCATTCGAAAATGGATTTTTTTTTGCCATAGGGCACTTTTTGACGTGCAATGAAATACAAAAAGTGAGTTGTCTTCAGTTTTACTGTGCAATTTGATCCAGCTCTAGCATATGCAATGCCAACTGTTACTTTTAATTAAATCAGTAATCAAAAAATTCTAGGACTTTACATGTTCATTGTTAAAAAATAAAAAACTTACCCATTTAGAGTTCATGATTAACTGGAAACAACATTCATTGGACAAGATGCTCCCTAAGTCTGATGCATCATTGTCCTCTGGGCCCTTTATACCAACTTAAGTGGTATGATAGCAACAGAATAGTTGCTTCCAGACACCAGGGAATTCCTCCAGCACAGGACAAGTTCCTGGGCAGCACAGAGTTGCCAGTACTCCCCCCCAACCCAGTCTACAGGTTGTGCCTCAGGAACGTTAGTCCAATCAGGGGATTGGACCAATGATCCCAAGGAACAGGTTGTGCCTCAGGATCATTAGTCCAATCCCCTGCTCAGACCAGGACCAATCCCCAACTAAATCATCCCAGCCTGGGCATTGTCAAGTCTGACCTTAAAAACTTCTAATGAAGGAGATTCCACTACTTCCCTAGGTAACCCATTCCAGTGCTTCACCACCCTCCTAGTGAA
The DNA here is from genome assembly GCA_007922305.1 of Dermatemys mawii. Classification (NCBI taxonomy): domain Eukaryota; kingdom Metazoa; phylum Chordata; order Testudines; family Dermatemydidae; genus Dermatemys; species Dermatemys mawii. The sequence goes on along the minus strand of ML677343.1, from coordinate 15,989,083 downwards.
AAAGTTGTTCCTAATATCCAACCTAAACCTTCCCCACTGCAACCTGAGACCATTACTCCTTGTTGTCATCTGCTACCACTGAGAACAGTCTAGATCCATCCTCTTTGGAACTCTCATTCAGGTAGCTGAAAGCAGCTATCAAATCCCCCGCCTCCAGTCTTTTCTTCTGCAGACTAAACAATCCCAGTTCCCTCAGCCTCTCTTCATAAGTTATGTGCTCCAGCCCCCAATAATTTTTGTTGCCTTCCGCTGGACTCTTTCCCATTTTTCCACATCCTTCTTGTAGAGTGGTGCCCAAAACTGGACAGAGTACTCCAGATGAGGCCTCACCAACGCCAAATAGATGGGTATGATCATGTCTCTCGACTTCTGGCAATGCCCCTACTTATACAGCCCAAAATGCCATTAGCCTTCTTGGCAACTGGGTTCTCATATCCCAGCGCATACTGTTGACTCATATCCAGCTTCTCGTCCACTGTAACCCCTAGGTCCTTTTCTGCAGAACTGCTGCTTAGCCATTTGGACCCTAGTTTGTATCAGTGCATGGGATTCTTCCATCCTAAGTGCAGGACTCTGCACTAGTCCCTGCTGAACCTCATATTTCTTTTGACCCAATCCTCTAATTTGTCTAGGTCCCTCTGTATCCTACTCTAACCTTCCAGCATATCTACCACTCCTCCCAGTTTAGAGTCATCTGCAAACTCGCTGAGGGTGCAGTCCACACCATCCTCCAGATCATTAATGAAAATACTGAACAAAACAGGACAGAGGATCGACCCTTGAGGCACTTCACTTGATACCGGCTGCCAACTAGAGTTGGAGCCATTGATCACTACCCATTGAGCCCAACGATCTAGCCAACTTTCTATCCATCTTATAGTTCATTCATCCAGCCCATACTACTTTAAATTGCTGGAAAGAATTCTATGGGAGACCATATCAAAAGCTTTGTTAAAGTCAAGGAATAACACATCCACTGCTTTCCCCTCATCCACAGATCTAGTTACCTTGTCATAGAAGACAATTAGGTTAGTCAGGAATAACTAGCCCTTGGTGAATCCACGCTGACTGTTCCTGATCATTTTCCTCTTCTTTAAGTGCTTCAGAATTGATTCCTTGAGGACCTGCTCCATGATTTTTCCAGGGACTGAGGTGAGGCTAACTGGCCTGTAGTGCCCCAGATCCTCCTCCTTCCCTTTTTTAAAGTTCTACTGGATCTGAGGATTGGATCATACCACATATGGACCTGCAGAGCAAGTTGAAGATAATACTGTTCTAGGATTAAGGATAGAGACCACTTCCACTGTTTTAAAAGCAAGGATGTTGGAGGAGGAGGAAGATATATTGTACAGCACTTAACATGTTATTCCAATCTACAACCATTCATCACTACCTGCCTAAGCATCACCAAAATCACATTCATCAACAGAATGACTGGGAGAATTAGAGAATCTATAGTACCTAGGAGGTTAAAAATAAAAATCAAACCAGATAAAAAGGGAATCAAGCATAAATCCAGGATAGTTTATTTTAATTTGACTCTCTATTATCGAGTTACTCAGAATAGCCCACTGCCTCTCTCTTTAAGTAGTAATTCAGACCAAGGATAGTAGGTAAGTTACAAACAAAAGTTAGACTGAAATAGTGCAAAGCACTGTATTCTTATCTGTTCACATCATGCAGAAATGTGTCATTGCCAAGTCCTTTACAATATTAGTATCCCTATCTCCCCTCTGACACTTTGCAAACCAAAAACCCCATGCCTTTCAACTACACACAGCTTCACCTTCATACACTAAACATTTACACTTCTCAAGACTGAGAAAGATTGTGTATTGCAACTGAAGCCCGGAACCATAACCACACAGTAACGATTATCCTCTCTGATCTTGAACAAAGGAAATCGGTCAGAAATTTCTCTGGCTACTTTTATCAACCATCACTAGACCATTGGGGCCTAAAAATCTTCCCTCTGACTTTTGTGATCTTTGAATGAGGCTTTTGGAATGCCATGTAAAAAGGTGTTTATTCCTATAGCTGTTGCAGCTAAACATACAACTAAAAACCAATGAAATGAACATGTATGCATGTGCGCACACACCCCCGCTCCCAAAACTACTCTTGCAGCAAACACATACATAGTCAGGAAAGAAATTCTGTCCTCATCCCATCTCTACCTTGCAGGTACCCCTGATCCATATATTGTCCTTAATCTATGCAGAGAGATTCACACAGGAGAAGCTGTGCATGGATGGCTCTACTATTTTGAATCTATGCTCTTTTACCATTTGCAGTTCAGAACCCACACACAGTTTCTCTTTGGGTACACAGACACATGCATCTGCAACTGAAAGGTCTTTGTCCATAGGGATGTCTAAAAGAGGTTTTAGAGAAGGTGGTATGGACAATGTAACTGAAAGTCAGGCTCAAAAGATACCACAAATAAAGTTGAGGGAAATAGGACAACTATTTGCAAATGCTAAAAGCAGAGCCCCCAACCCTTGGGAAAGGAAGGGACATTGTTACAGGATTCACTGTGTGTTCCGGGTGTTTGGGTTTTTTTGGCTAAACAGCGAACATCATTTCAAACTGTATGTTTTCACCCCGCATAAACAAGTTTCACCAAGAGTGTGAAAAGATATTTAGGACTTGGCTAAATCCCTTAAGAGCATCAGCACTTACAGAGCATTTTGAGAAAGTAACTGCTTCTCTGTTGTACAGCAGGAATACATTCTGTTCTTTAGCGGTCTTAAAATGTACGATAATGGTACACTGAAATAGGTGGTGGAAAGTTAGCTTTGACTGCTCCCAAGCAGTTTTCCTTTTTGTTGTTGTTTTGATATAAAATAAGAATGTTACCTATAATAGTGGGGAGTTGTGTTTGTTCAGAGAAGTTTAAAAAAACATCTCCCAAAGTGATTTGGTAGTGTGCATCTTATGGGAAAACATTCAGATGTTATGAGAGGAGAGCTGAAAAGCAAACCAGAAAGCCTGCCAACAATTAAAATAGCCTGTTCCTACAATCTTCTGTAAGTTCACTATAAAGAACGGTAAACTCAGAGTAATTTATCATCTTTGCTCCACAGGCCATAACTGTGTATTACAGTAATGTAAAGGACACATTTAACACTATAGTTCCTGTTTATTAAGTGCACAAAAAGATCAGATATACCTGTAATATAATACAATCAGAAGGTGACATTCTAGCCCCCTTGAAGTTAATAGGAGTTTTTCCATAATTTCAGTGGGACTAAGATTTCCACTAGGTTGCCTAAATTCCAGGAATTGCAGTTGTTTGTCATCACAAGGAAGGGCCATGCGCTACACAGCTGGCTTCCCACTTCTCAACTAGCAGGAGAAAACCACCTGCTTGGGAACCCACAAGCCTCACACCTTAAGTGAGAGTGACCCCACAGATGGATTAAACAGTGACACTGCCCTGGTTCCAGATGGAGCCCGAATATGGGAGATTGTCACGGCAATGTGCATTCTGTCCACTGGGAGGTGGAATGAGGACAGGGGAGAAAATTTATCTTCCATGAAAGGGATTTGAAATGCCTCAGAGCCCCAATTCCAACTGCCTTGCTGTTTTTCACTGACTAGAAGGGGTGAAAGTAAGGCGGTGCGGGCGTACAGCATACCGGTCAAAAGTGGCCACCTGTGCCAATACCTGCTACCTTACTTTAAAGCGCTGCCGTGAAGGGCCACTGACGGAAGGGCACAAAAGGGTCAGGGATGTTAAAGAGCTGCCGCAGCAAAAGGACCCTGCTTAAAGTGCTGCCACACAGCACTTAACATCCCTGCCCCTTTTGCCCTCCCCCAGGCCGCTGACGGGCTGGGGGCAAAAAGGAGCAGCTACCCTGGGGCTGGAGCCCCGGGCAGTGCGGGCGGGCTGGCACAGGAACACTGATCCCCAGCCCTGCCCCTTCCACCCGAGGCCCCGCCCCTTCTGGGAGTGATGTGGGAGTGGGGGGGCAAAGCTGGCCCCCATACTGGTAAGAGACATTTTACTTTCACCCCTGCTGATGAGACACTATAATAAAGTACTGCTGGGAAAGGAGGAAGTGGATGAGCCGAAGAAATGGAACCGATTTATTATGCAGTTTATAGTCTTCACTGAGGATGGAAGAAAAAAATCTATTCCTATATCTGCAACATAACATCCTCCACTTCTGTTCCAGGAAGACTGCATTACATTAGGATTAAAAACTCAGCAAGCAACTGGTTGTATCTTAGGGATGGATTCTGATCCTACGCATCCTGCTGTTAACTCCCCTGATTTTCTTGGAATCACTCATGCTTTACTGGTGTAAGCAAAATCAGTATCTGACCCACAGATTTATGCTATGTTATGTTTGGCTCCTGTTCAAAGCCTTATTTTCCGAAGCATTGGTTTGTCCATTTTTTGGCAATAAGTATATTAGATTTTACAACAAATAGTTATTGTAACTAATTTGTATTTACATGAATAATTATGAACCTGGAGAATGCTGGCTTACAGTATCCTCTCACATGTGGTGAAAACCAGAAGCACAGCAGCAGCTGTCTGCATGTCATAATGAATTCACTGCTGTTTATTTACCGGCTACACGCTCCTTTCTTTTCTGATGATAAATGGTCTAATAGAACCTCATGCATTTCCCATTAGTTTGCATCATTACTTTAGTGAGTTATTGAACAGGAAAATCACATTCACATGACCACAAGAAGAGTAAACAAAGTAACTGTTCAATACATATTAATGTCTTCAAATTAATCAATACATGTAGCTAGCTACCACACACGGTTTGCTATTTTTCTCGGTAACGGCACCAATAATCAGTGATCACATTTTATCAGCTTGGAGTAATGCTGGGGCACAATACTTACATTATGTCTTTTAATATTTGGGGGGTGTCTCAAAAATGTGATAATCTCCGCTCACAGTTTTGACTATGACTATTGTAATCCATGATAAATACAGCGTGGGCATTTCTGAAATGCACTCATGCACATTTTAATGGAAATGCCACGGTATGTTTAGTATCTGATAGAAATTATGCAGAATTGGACAAATATTTTGCCTGTAGATTGACTAGTTGCACACATGCATGTGTAATAGAACATGCATGACAGTTTTACAAACACTGAACTAGGATTGCTTTCCTTTTAGGTTATTAACTCATCATGTATGCAATACATATTCTGGTCTTTCACCAGACAAATAAGTAGACAACAGCTTCAAGTTATACACATTTAAAATGGGAAAGTTACATGAACAATATACACTGCTTCTCTAAAGCATATTAAGAAATAACTCCATCACTAAGACTCTAGTATTTGATGCTAAAATCTGAGCTCTAAATTCTAGCCACACAGTTTAGGTCAAAAGTAACAAATCAAGCTGACAGAAAGCAAGATGATTGTGTTTTAAAATGATGTACAAACTCAGACTCAGAAAGTAGTATATACCCATCTATTTTCAATAGACTACGTCTGTGGTACCATTGTTTATGCAAATATCAGAGTTTATTGCTGTCATCCTTCCTCTCAATGTACTGCATTTTCACAGATTTTAACTAATCAGCACTATTCCATCCATATTTTCATGCATTTCAGTGAACAAGAAACTATCAACAATTTACTGTTCACAGTAAATAAGTATGCACAAAGCAAAAGAGAACATTCATAAAGGAACAGGCAACTTAAACTATCCTATCAAGTGAATGGCATTGTGCAAAGTCAGGAAGAGCAGGCATAGCTTTAAAAACAGCCACTAGTTAATGACACATGGAACAAACTTTTATATTTTATTACTTGTGGGTTTAGTACTCAGTCAACATAAAAATTTGCATTTTGATTTTGGACTTTCACATTTTGCCATAAATTTAAAGCAGCAGCTCAAGAATTGAGGAATCAAGTGTCATTCCTGTCAAAACCATAATAGTGTTACTGCAGCCATTCAAAAGTCAGGCTGAAGGCAATGTTGAATCGGAAACTTAAATAATTTTGAAAATTCTTGTATCACCTCCTGCTTTTTCATTAGTGGCACAAAGCTCCAGTCATCAGATCATGTGTCTTTCCTGTGCTCATTCATTGCCAGTCCTTTGCTGTAATTTATGGTCAGTCTTCCACTACAGTTTTCCCTCACTGTTTCATTACCTGGCTTACCATCCTACCCTGCTTCCATCAGGATTGGGGACTGGCAATTTTCTTCTACATTATTGTCAGCTTTGTTCTGGTAAGTGGCCAGTTAGCTTCCTCGTGCAAATGAGAACAGCCATGTACCCAGGAAAACACACTTGAAAAACAAGAGTCCTCAAGCATTTTTAGAACTTTTCATCTTAAGAGATTGTTGCATGAGCAGCTCCATCATCCGCAGTCACGTATAGTTCCTGTGGCAAACATACTAACTGCTTGTATCTTCACCCCCATGAAGCAAACGAGGGGTTTTACCCCCAAACGAGGGGTTTGACCTCAGTGAAGTAGGATTTCATGCTGGATGTTTTTGAGCTCTAATTTTTCAGGGTCTGAGTCCCTATTTCTGGAAACTGATAAACCCAGAGTTAATGCAACTGAAGTCAGTGGAATTAAAACAGTACAGAATTGGTATGAGCAGAAAATGAGTCTCAATACCATAAACGTTGTGCTTTACATTTCTATCAAGCATTTTCACCTCTCACCTCATAGGGCAGCTGATTAATTACTATAATTTATAAATAGAGATGGAAGAGATTTATTAGGTCATTCAAGTTCAGCTCCTTGCCCAAAGCACTTGTATACTATAGGAATCAGTTCTGTAGAAACCCCCCAACACCGATAGCACAGTATTGATCACCACAGTACTAATTTCAGCAATAGAAAATACACCTCATTTTAAAAAAAAAACTTCTATCCTATATTGTCCTGCCTGTCCAGCAGAATCATTTAAGAGATATAGTGGGACAGTATATAGAAGCTCAATGGTACTGAAAACATGCTCTCTGATGCTTATTAATACTTTATATATATATTGCAATTTACTTATGCAGTCCTTTGCTTCGTTATAGAGCTCCAGCATTTTCAGAAACAAAAGCCTTGCCACACTGAATGATGGCAGGAAAATCTGTGAGAGAATATTTTGAGCTAGGATAAACAAAAGCACTGAAGCGGATTGAATACCCAGGAGAGGGCAGCCATCAACGTTATTGTTTCCTGATGTTAAGAAAGCCATTCCACAGAACAGCAGTGTTGCCTCCCAGCCAGCCACAACTGCACAGATCTGATCAATCATTGTTTTTATAATCTCATTACAGTCTGGTTAATATCTCAATGTTTCCATTTGCCTGAAACAAGTCTCCTGACCCTTTGGTAGCTGCGTAACCAAAAAAGTTTCAAAGCAAATTACCAGTGTTAAATGGCATAATTTGTCTTCTCTACATTCATTATAGACATGCCTTGAGATGGTAGCTCAAATGAAAGATGATGTTTAATCTGTCGCTAAATTACATACACGTCTGCTTCTAGCACTTATTAAGTCTTAAGCAAATCAATATCTGATTGCATTTTAATCAAGAATAGATAAACCAGAATATGTTAAGATCTTAAAACAGCATTTGAAAAGCACTGCCAGAGTTTAGGCTAATGATATAAATGCACTGCTAAAGAAAATATTTTAGAATGTACACATCCAGTTCACGATCCTGTATAGTAAGAATTTTCAGTCTCTTGCTTTGGAGACCCTAGCTCTCAATAGAATAAAGCCTGCTGATAGAAGAAAAATGTTTTTTTAAAAAGACTCAATTCTCTAGTTCCCAAGTCACTTTATACACCTTTTAAATTCTTGTAAGCATTAAAAACTGTGTGTTAAATGAATAAGATTGTCATTTTTGGTGTTAACTCAATTTGCTTAGGAGTTGTTCTGTGTTTAATTCCCCATAACAAAATATTTTATGGCATGTCTATAGCACTTTTCATTCGGGAATTTCAAAGCTTCTAACAGATGTTAATCAATTAAAGTCAAAACATCCCTATCAGGTAAGTTTTACCTCCATTTTACAGAAGTGGCAGGTATCTGTGCCTCTGTTTCCCCATCTTGCCTAAGTTTACACTCCGAGTCAGAAGCAGACTTGGAAAGAATTCAGGAGCCTTGACTTCCAGTTCACAGCTCTAGTTACAAATTACCTGGCTCCCACTCCTAATCACAACTTTGATAGTTATGTAATGAGAACAAAGGGAGAACCACAATTTTGCCATGCAATGGGATAACATTGCCCATTAGCCAGCATGGAGAAATCTAAGCATCAGTCCAGATAGTTTCTAAAAAAATGGTAAAGAATAAAACTATCAGAATAAAATATCTTGGCCAACCTTTTTTTTTCCCCTCTTACATTATTTGCCATTTTTTCTGCAGCATGATTGCCTAATGATTAAACAGCTGCCCAACTCTTCCCCCTTTCCAGGGCAGAATTCTGGGAAGATACTCATGCATCAGTGGAGAGCTGGGAAGCATTGGGAAGGGATAGAGATTTCTGTGACATTCCAGTGAGGGCAGGTTCCTCGCCAGCAGGCTGGTATTCAACTGACAGGAGACCAAGAGAGACAACTCTCCCCTTGAATGATACCTGCAAAGTAGAACTCAAAGGATGGGAAAACAGGACTCCACACAATATGGCCAAATGAGAGCAAGACAACAGCGAAAGTATCTACAGTTCTAACCCACCCTAACGATTATTTAAATAGGGACAGAGGCCCATTCCTCCCCACACCTCTTTTCATTTCCTTTACTTCCTTCTTGATCAGTGCTGGGTTTTTATAACCGACCTGGTCCAGATTCTCATCTCTTTTTACGGAGGAAGGGAGAAGAGGCTCTTTTACATGATTAGCCACACTTCTTCCACTCCCATGGCTTTGCAGCTCCCTCTATCGAGCTGGGTCAGTTCCCTACCTCCTCCTTGCAAAGTGTGCAGACTTTTCAGGATACGTCAAGCCTGATACATGGCTTTTAAAAGGTGCATGCTGGGGCCTTCCATGCCTCAGCACTGCTTTATGAATTGGGTCTAAAACCTCGTCTTCACAGGGGTGTTTCAACCATCAGTGTAGCAACGATGAGGTGTAACGCTATTTCATGCGAGGGCTTCTGTGACTTCTGCTAATAATCACAGTATAATTGATTGTAACATGAGCTTTATACAAAAAATAATCTATGAATTTTTTAACAGTTTTCAGTGTTTTTAGGCTTTTAGTTAATGATGCTGCAAAGTCATCTTCTGAAGAGGGAAGTCTAATATTTTATTAACCCAGAATACAATCCAAATCAATGAATTGTGACTGTTACCAGTTGCTATTGGTATATCTGCTCTATCAGTTCCCAAGGTGTCTACTGACCAGTGACATCCTGAAGTATGGATAGTCACATGAAGTGCAAATTGACGGCTCAAATTACAAATCTTCAAGCGCTTCTTATTATGGGATACCTCATCTCTCCAGGTTGCCACATGAAATTACTGAATAAATCCGGCTAGCTGATTTTAAAAAGTACTTCCCTCCTTACAAATCCTTCTGAAATGGAAAGTTCATACAGTTAAACACAGCTGACTGGTGGTCAGAGTGCTATAACATGTAGCCAGAAATGACATTTTTATTTCCTACTGTAAGACATTAACTCCTTAACACCTTGGGTTTTTCTGAGCCATTCTTTCCTTGCCCAACTCTAATATCACAATTACCTGCAGTATTCATTCAGTTTAGCAAAAGTTAAACGAAGTTCTCAGTAGAAATTGGCTTGAATTAAAACCCCAGATCTTACCAGACCATCTTTGAAGGTCAGGATCAGACTTTGGATCCAGATATGAATTTTGAGCCAAATAGAAATCTTGGATCAGAACATGTGAAGCTCTGAAATGCTTGAAAATTTGAAATAGGAACCAAATTTTGCAGTTCTAGTTCAATCCCAATTTTCAGTATGGTTAAGACAAGACAACACTGGCTCATCTGTGGCACATAGATAATACTAGTACGGGGTAACTAAAATATTGCCGCTACACTAGTTCTGTTCCATTTAAAGAAGCTTAAACTCAGGGTTAGATGCATTTCTGAGCACGTAACAGAATAAGCCAAACACTCTAAAAGCATTGTAAGAGATGAATGATTGCTCCCGCTTCCTGAAAAATATTGAATATAGATTGCTTCAGACATGCTTTCCCACACACATTTTGTATTTTAATATGAATCCTCAATCTTCTGTTACTGTCAATTGTCTTGCAGCTTGTTAGGTTACAATATATCCTGTTTATTCCCAGTATTTTAAAAGCCACTGAGGAATAGTTAATTGTTCAGTCATGTAGTTGTGTGTACAACTGGAGAGTTGACAAGGTCTCTTCTCATTTTCCAAGATTGTTTTAATTATGTCTTTGCTTATTGGCGGGGAGGGTCATATTTTCCAATTTATCCAGCCATTTTCCTCCCCTTCAACCACATTTATCCTATATTTTGTTATAACTTCAACAGGATTGCACAGATGTTAGTCTGTGCAGAATCTAGCTCTTGCATTCTAGATGACTGAAAACAACAGCCCAGAGGCTGTCTGCGCAGGTGCATGGGTCCATCCCCATGAATATCATTGCAAAAATCAGTATCCATGTTTTCAGTGTATGAATGTTTTTCACATTTATGGTGTACAATTGCCTCTTTAAGCCCCAGGGTAAGCTGTGAGATCAGAGTGTTTTGTCTCATTGGGAATATTCCATGTACACACTGGAACTGTTTCAGCATGCTTACGGGTGGAGTAATTCTAATGAATTAGATTTGCCAGCCTCAAAACTATTACATTCTGTACTGGTTTTATAATACAGTGTGAGAGTGTGTGTAAAGAGTGAGAGCAAGCACGAATGAACATGGACAGAGGACTCCAAAAATAAAAACCATAAATTACACTGCACCCTCTCTATAGCCTGTGCCACTATAGAGCGAGTTCGCGTACAGTGCGGTCATTGACATGGACCCCAAATTTTAATAAATAAATTGGGATCCATGGCAACGCATCCTCCGCGTTAATGTGGGACCATGCATGGATCCCAAACCCCGGGCTATAGCAAGGGTCCAGTGTATATATTCTATGCAACCTTTAAGTGCAAAGTAAGCCAACATCGTAAGTAAAATGATCAATACACAGAGGTTTATTCCTACTATGCTAAACCACCATAGTAATCATGGCCCTAACAGGAGGTAAAATCCCCCTGCCCTCCCGCACCTGCTGTAAAGGCCCAGTACAAATTCTATGCTCCACTACTATTTGAGTGTTGAAGTCACTCTCAAATATTGCCTAACCCTTGTGCTGGCCCTCTGCAAAAGGGTGAATTTCACTCTTTAGACATAGTCTGCTGATTGAGGAGACAGTGTATAGTCTACTGTTTAGATTCAACACTGGGTAACTGCAGACATGCGGAGAATGAAGATAAAATAGGTGGTTTTCAACAGAGCACAAAACACTGGTTACCTCCTTTTCAAAGGTGCTAAGCACCCACAACTTCCATAACCCTATCCTGAATTTTTGAACAAATTCCCATTGATTCTGTTTATACCCTTTTCTCATTCACTTTCTGCAACATTCCTACAAAATAATTGTTACTAGTTCAAATGCTTGTGCAACACAGATGTCATCCTTGCACACTAGAATTCTTGTGCAAAGCAAATTTTAAATTAATTCTTCATGAGCATTCAGAACATAAAAGTAGTCAAAGAGCACCATGCATCTTATATGATGAACCACATTTAAGCAACACAATCGGAAATACATTTGAAAGTATTGCAATGTTCATAGACACTCTGTAAGCAGAGAGGTGAAATTCACTGAACACAATTCTTATTCATTAGTGGTTAAATTAAACACACAGATAATATTACTAACTTGCATGAGAGTGTGGAGTAGTTTGAGATCAATTAGTCTTTATAAAGCACTGAACCTTCCAGGTCCTATCAGCTCTCCATGGAAGTTGGTTGTATAACTCCCTTATGTACTTTTGAAAATGCAATTCTTTGAAGATATCAATCATTATGTAAATATTATTCCTATTAGGAGTAAAGCCTACAAATTAAGATGATTGAGAATTCACGGTGAGGCAATATCTATGTCCCTCAGAATTCCAAACCTATCAAAAAAAAAGAATTTTTTCCAACACAAGTCAGGGCTCTAGATGTGATGCCAATACTTGCAGGTTAAAATTCATTGGCAAGACTCAACTTGTTCTTTGCTATAACTGAAATGAGCATATTTTTACAGCAATCAGATGTATGACAGATAGGATAGTGCAGGTTAGTCATGAGAATTGTATTACTGGCATTTTATATTCCTCTTGTAATAACCTAACATTCAATAAAATTCAAGCTAATAGGAAAATCTATTAATAGTTTTGAGGCATCCATTCATGGAGAGGGAGGCCACAGTTTTTGATTTAAGAGTGGTACTGTACATTTGGTAAAAATAAGTTCTGAGCTATATATTCCAAAATAAAAGAGAGTCATCAAATACCGCTCTCATGCTTCTTCAGAAAAATATGCATACAGAGGAACATTGTGAGTTGATTGCCTTTTTATACCCACCTTTTGTTGTTAAAGCTCTCCTTGTACATAAATTCAGTTCTAATAGAGCATGAATAACTTCATGCTTACAGTTATCCTCATCTTCGCTCACCATTCATAGGGTTTCCTATGCTACACCTCATCCCAGTAAGAGATCAGTTAGTGGATTTTGTTGAATAATTCTGAACACCTAAAAACAAAGCAAAGACTCTAAAGAAACGGGCTATTTGTGGGAGGCTTAGCCCTTGAAAGCATTCTGTCACAGTCTCCTTCCCATGTTCTTACTATAGTGAGGCCCTGTATCCCTTTGTCACAGCTGAACTATTTCTATCAACTCCCAGCCCAAGTAAGTGTCCCAGTGCATCTTCTCAGACACAAATAAAATTTGTTTTGTTCCATCATCTCTCAAAGGATCCATAACTCATTAAAAAGGGTATGAAGAGAGCTGATTCCAATCTCCTAGGTTACAAATGGATTATCTGTACGTGGCTCACTTTTGTAGTAGTAGAATGGTGAATTTGTCACTTGTGAATTGAGACCTTTCATGTATTTCCTCAGACCTAAAGGTGGGGCAACCTGGGCCATAGTCAAAACTGTTCTTAATTAACATTTAAGTGGATTTATAAGTCCTGAGACATGTACTGGCCTAGAGCTAGCTTGGCAACCTCAATTAAGAGTCTGGTGTCACGCAAAATGGATGATGTTTCTCATCTTAAGAAGTTTAACATATACACAGTTATTGAAATAAAGAAATCATAATCCTCAAATATGGCAGCATTGGTTGAAGTCATTACCACCAAGAGCGCAGTAACAGAGACCACAAAGGAAACTACAGGCCATTCTTAACTGGCCTCAAAGTGGGGGGAGAGGGGGAAGGACAGACATAATTGTTCTCAGAATACTATGCAAGGGAAACCTCACACCTGGTCAATTAATGTCTTGACTTTAATGTCCTTCCTGAAAATAAATGTTGGCCCCCTGCAGTACTGGAGATATGCATTCACTAGTAAAGAGGGAAGTTAACTGAGGGAATCTTTCTTCGAGGGAACATTTCCAAGGCTAATATTGGAGAGAGAGAGAAAAAACACACTCCATTTTGAGAACAATATTACTTGAGGTTTGTGTAGTGGGTCAGTTTGGTCATGCAGTCACACCAGATAATCCACAGAGAAGATTAAAAATGTTACATTCTGTATTTTCCTTTCTGTAACTTGATATACAAAATAGTTTCTCAAATCAGGCAGTTAGGATGGTATGTTTTCAATAGACTGTCTCTTTGATAGCTAATTATTAGAAGCCTAATTTAAGAAAACCTCCAAAGTAACTGCAACATTTATTGTGGGGGAATGAACAATAGTCTTGGTACAGGTTATAAACAGGGATGACGGGGGTTTTCAGAAGGATCCATTAAGAGAAACCCTGAAGATGGGAAGTCACAGAGCAGCAAATCAACTGAAAGCTAACATTCTAGGTTTTCATTATGGTTTTAAACTTACATTTTTAGATGAAGGAAAAAACAGCAGCAAAACAAGAGAAAAATAAACTCTCCATGAGAGAGCCTAGCGTGTATATTTGTCCATTTCAGGCCCTAGCAACTCTGAGAATATGACTGGTGCTGTGTCTGCAAACTGACAGGGCTCTTAGATATTCAAAGGCACAGTGCATAGCAAACAAAAGGCATCAATTTCATAGCTTCAAACATTTTTTTTTTTAAACAGCATTTCAATGGATTCTCAAGGCAGCATGAAAGTTGTCAGAATCAAAGAATTACAGGGCAAACCTTTTAAGGAAGATATTGGTTAATGCATGGAAAGGAAGGTGGAAGTGGGGAAAGGTAAGACACCTCAAACAGTAACATACAATTTTCCATGACTATCTATTCCCAGCATTATTTTATCCATAAAATAAATTATTCATACTTAAAAGAAATCCAGCTCTCTTCCTTCCATATCAGACTTGTTTGCCAGTCAGCTCACTCTTCAGATATTTGAGTGGATAAATACACTGAAAGTTTCATTCAATTTATTCTTAACTTCATTCCCAAGAAATAGCACTTGTTACTATTTTGTAACAAATTATACAAGAACAGTCCTAAAACATGGTGTGAGCTGCACTGGGTTCCAGATAACCTATACTTTGGACAACAAGCAATGCATTACTGTATCAAAAGAAGCTGAACACTGATTAAAGTATTCTTGCAGCAGGTAGTATAGGGGTAAAATTTAGAAGAATGTCAAAGACCAGAGCTGCATATTTAAACCTGTTTCAGATAGTCCAATTTGTATCATTATTAAACATTTATGTTGCTCTAGCACCTAAAGGCCGCAACCAGGTTGGACCTGATTGTGTTAGACGCTGTATAAATACATAATAAATTACAGTCCTTGCATTTACATGAATGCACAGTAGTAATAATGATAATGAACTTACATTCCCATAATGCCTTTCACCCAACCAGATCCCAAAATTCTTTACAAAGATTTTCAAAATTGCAGACACTTATGTACAAGGTCTGTCATATACGCTATAACAGATGCACTTTGAAGTTTCCATGCACATTAATTGAACAAGTTTTTCCCCCCTTTAATATCCAACCCTAAACACTTAGACTGCACAATTCTCTGCTGTATTTGCAAATAATTTGGTCAAAGAAAAACAATGACAGTTCATCTAGGGTGAAAAGAGAAAAAGTTTCATTGCAATTAGCAATACCACATAGTGGTTTAGAACAGGAAGAGAAGATATCCTACCCGATAGAAATCACAAGCAATTTTAGGTGAGTGGGTATGTTTTCTGTCTACTTATCTTGCATTCAAAGAAAATGGAAGCCTACAGTAGGTCTATACATATAGCCTCAAATGCACCTTCTGTTATCTCAAAGGCTTTTGTCTTAACTGAAAGGAGAAAAATGGTAGTAGCTCCTTTAAGGTTGTCCCTCACTCAGAGGTTGGGAGATGGGGTGGTAGGTAAGGCATTATCTGAACTGCTGTTGCTCAAGTAAGCCTTCCTGGTACTCAAGGAGGGAATACAAGTCCTGTATCTTCAGGATGCACCCTCTCATGTTCTGGTTATCAGTACATGCTAGACTAACAGCTGGAGGCAATGCATAGTGCTAGACTATTGCGGGGGGAAAAATCCGACACACTGAATCTCAGAGTGTCAAAAAGCCAATGAAGATCTGCCAAGATGAGTCATTGTACTACAAGATCACAGAGAGGTTGGGATTTGCCATCAAAGCAGTAGAGGTTGGCCTAGTGCCAGGTCACTCTTTCTTCACAGGAAAGAAAGGTTTCCTCAGAAAAGAGCACTTCAGCCCATGGCAACATCAAAGAGCGCATATTGCTGAGGTTTCCCTGGTGAGCCAGGATCCTAATCGTCTGATAGTCAATGTCACATTCACAGCACAGCTTGGAATAGGAACACAGAGGGGTATGCTCCTCAGTGGTGGCATCCAAATGCATACAAGTACAGAGGCCCCTGCTGGAGGGAATAATTCACAAATGTGTGTGTGAAACACTTCTTATTTATCCCTTCCCTCATGACTACATGACCACGCCATCAGTGAAGAATGTGCTGTCATATTGTGTATTTGACCCACACGCAGGAGGCTCATTCTTTCTGGAAGTTCACTGCCGGGCCTCAGAGATGAGGCAACTATGAGTTGACATGGATGGTGGGGCACATTATAGGGAGTAAAGGAAAGATCATAAGACCCAGTGTTTGGATTTGTGGTATTCTCTATTGGGCTTACCAATAGAGAATTGGTAAGCCCAATAGAGAATACCACAAATCCAACTGGTAAGCCCAGCAGTGGCGCTGGGACATTTTTAATAGTGGGAGTGCTTAAAGTTCAGCCCCCTTACCCGTGTCCACCACCCACCCCCAGAGCTTAGGCCTGGAGCCTGGGCACATGGGGCCAGCATCCGGGAGCCTGGGGGGCACTGCAGCATCCCCCGTAGCCCTCGTTCCAGTGCCTGTACTTACAGACAGGCATTCAGTTCCCCTGGAGTTTCATAGCCAGGCCTTGGTGGCAAGGCAATGCTGAGTCAGTATGACAATGGGGCACGTTTTGGAACCAGCAGATGCCCCTGCTTACACTCATTGGCGGTCATTAAGCATGTGCCTGAAACGAATATTGCAAACCTGGGTGATCTTTGGTTTCTAGAGGGGGCTGGAGAACGAATTAGGGCAGATCTGGGACTTTTTAGTGGGGTAACAGTAAACTGATCTGAAATACTGCCATAGAGGGTATGGTGGGGAGCTGCCAGGCCTCCATGATTTGACAAGGCCAGAAGAGTGAACTGGGAATGAGGAAGGTCAGTCACTACACACCAAAATATATTTAGAACCTGAGTTATTCAGAGAGAAGGGATACACCTCGCCAACCTGGGAGCAGATATAGAACCTGAGTTATTCAGAGAGAAGGGATACACCTCGCCAACCTGGGAGCAGATATAGAACCTGAGTTATTCAGTGAGAAGGGATACACCTCGCCAACCTGGGAGCAGATATATTTTTGGTCAGTGCTGGGGAAGGAACTTGTACCGGGCTGGCAGTGGATGAGAGTCAGCTAAGCTAACTGTGGCAAGTGTCCAGGGCCAGTATTCATTCCATAAGGGGTCTGGTTCCCTGGTGACAGAAATTGGAAATGGACTTTGGGGGGCAGGCATCCCCTACAAATGCTGGGAACAGGTCTGGGGCTCCTAAAGTGTGGTACCATGAGGAGCCAACCCCCTTTCCCAGCCCCTTATCCCTCATGTAGTGGGACAGCAATAAGGTCCCAGCAACAGGCTGGCAGTCCGAGATAGTGATCTGATGGCCATCTTCCATCAGGTGCAATCGATTAAGGAAGGACTAATGACCTGCACTGCATGAGTTAAGTTAATAAAGTTGTGGCCTAATTAAACCACATCCCTTGCAGCTTGTCCTTCTTGCTGCTGGTCAGGAACAATCAACAGATACCAAGGCAATCCAAGCGGAAATCATTACACACATCCATAAGGAACTCAGGATCCACAAACAATTAGAGAAACAATATGCAAGTCAGTAAAACAAATCAACCTTATGGTTATGATCCTATCAGCTTAGCTTTTCACAAACATATTTCACATTAATGATATACATTTATGGTGTAATACTGACGTGGCTATTTTAAACACAGTAAATAGTGTCACTAAACTAATTTCTACAGGCAAACAGAATTGTCTGGTCCTTGCCTAGAAAGTCTTGCACTGTTGAAATTTTTTTAAGAGCACCATTCATTCCCTTCAGTGGTTACAACTGTGGAGTATTGGGAAATATTTGTATTATTTTTTATCAGGTGTTATATGCCTCTTACTGACTCTGTGGGATATTGGATTGCATGGATGTGAACTTGGATCAAATGGGATTGTTAAAAGAAACCAGGCAGGAAAGGTAAAACCAGGCAGGAAAGGTAAAACAATGGCTTTATTATGAAGAATTTCCTCAAACAATAGTCAGATGTATAGCCATGAAGAGGAGACTCCTCAGCTTTGGCTCTGCCATTGGGCTGCTTGCCAAGGCTGAGAATTTGGAGACCTAAAACCACTGATCTGTTAAAGGGGCCCCAACAGAATGGTAGCGGGGAACAGCATGTTCTGGGGCTGACACACAAACAAAGTGAGAGAACAGCAAACAGAAGCAAAACCAAGAAAATGGGGACCACCTAGGGGCTTGAGGGGAATGGCAAGCAGAGGTGACAATATGCTTTTAGATCTCTTGTTTAAAATCCACTGTGCAATGTTTTTGGGCAAAGTCAGTCATACTTTGTTCTGGAGAAGCTTCTTCTGTATCACTGCATACTGTCACTGTCCACAGGCTTCCAGAGGGAGACCCTTGCAAGTGCCAAGCCTGTAGGGCCTTCAGAGTAACATGGATTCTCAACCAGGGGGTTGAACTCAAGAGACCCAGTTGGAGAGTGTTGGGAATGCAAGATCTCATCCAACACAGAAGTGAAGGCATAGGCCAACCACATGAAAAGGAGCCCACTCAGGGCACCGGGAAAGGGTCTTAGAAGGAGCAGCCTACCACAAAACCATAACTATATCAATAAAATTTTTTATATATGATTTCAATGCAAAATGAATTCACAGCATGAATATATTATTCAGAATAATAATGTTTGAGTCAGTCATGTACCCATTTTTATGAAAAAGTTCTAAAATGATGATTTTGGGATACACATTTTAAAATGTTTCCTAAATGTATAAAAGTATAATAAAATCCATGTGCTTCAGAGCTTTCCATCCAAGAATTTCAAAGGTGTTTTTTTTAAACTAAGATTGATTTGCTCTCCAAACTCTCCGTGTAGCATTATTATATCCATTTTTCAGGTGAGGTTAATGGGGCACAGACAGTGAATAGTTTGCTCATGGTCACATAGTGGTTTCTTGGCAAATGTAGAAATTTTAATGTAGGAAACTGGACTCCCACATGCCTTCTTCGACAGCTAGAATATGCACAATTAGAATCAAAGTCATTGTGCAATTTTGCCTCCCAGTCAGGATCACTCCCTATCACAGACAATGGATTCTTGAGAAGGGAAGAGTGTATCTACTGGGCATTTCCAGAAGCCATCAGAAGAAACTCATAATTGAAATATGCTTTAATAAAGAAAATTGTCCTCCACACTCCCCCAGCTTTCTGATGGAGATTTTTTTTCTTTTAACATTAATGTGTGGAAAAGAAAAAATTCTTAGAAAACCTTGAAAATGAAAAAGCTTAAAATACTGAAGAAACATAGCAATTAAAAACTAGAAGTCCTCAGTGATTTGGCCAAGATGAATGGATGACGCATGCTGGGCCCCTAGATTAGTAATTAAGCTCCGCACTCCCACTAGCCGATTCCTGGCCAATGGAAGCTAGGGCGGGGGGGGGGGGGGGGCGCAGTGCCTGCGGAGGAGAGCACCACATGCCATGGAGCCGCCTGCCCCCCCCCGCCATCTCCATCAGGAGCCGGATCTGCTGGCCACTTCCAGGGCGCAGCATGGAGCAAGGACAGGCAGGCAGCCTGCCTTAGCCCTGCAGCACTGCTAACTGGGAGCCACCGGAGAGAAGCCCCTGCCCCAACTCTGAGCCTCTTCTGCACCCCAAACCCTTCATCCCTGGTCCCAACCCCAGAGCCAAAATCCCCATCCCAGAGCACTCACTCCTCCCACATCCCGAATCCCTCAGCCCCAACCCCCAGTCTGTAGCCCCCTCCTGTATCCCAAACCCATCATCCCCAGCCCCACCCCCTCCCACATCCCAACTCCCTGCCCCAGCCTGGAGCCCTCTCCTGCACTCTGAACCCTGCATTTCTGGCCTCATTTAGAGCCCTCACCCCAATCCCCTGCCCCAGCCCAGTGAACGTGAGTGAGGGTGGGAGAGAGGAAGCCATCGAGGGAGGGGGAAATGTAGTGAGCAGGGGGTGTGGCCTTGGGGAAGGGGCAGGGCTAAAGTGTTCCATTTTGTGCAATTAGGAAGTTGGCCACCTTATGCATGTGGGGTGCATTTAGAGAGAGAGAGAGAGAGAGAGAGAGAGAGAGAGGTTTGTGAGCTTGTGTATATAGATATAGATCACTAAAAAAATACTCAGATTATTGAGAGGTTGCACAGAGAGATAGACAGTGGCATTTAAGGATATGTCTACACTACAATTAGACACCTGTGGATGCCACATATCAGCTGACTCGGGCTTGCAGGGTTCAGACTACCGAGCTGTAAAACTGCAATGTATACACGCCAACTCGGACTGGAACCCAAAATTTCAGACCCTGTGAGGAGGGAGGGTCCCAGAGCCTGGCCTCCAGCCCAAGCCTGAACCCAAAAGTCTACACTGCAAATGTACAGCCTCACAGCCATGAGCCCAAGTCAGCTGACAAGGGCCAGCCTCAGATGTTTAAATGTAGCTGTAGAGATATACCCTAAGGGGTTAGATCAGACAGCTGGGAGTCAGGAGCCCAGGATTCTGTTCCAGGCTTTGCTATTTCTGTCTGTAACCTTGGTAAGTTTCAAAAGCTGTCCCCCAGTTTCCCCATCTGTAAAATGGGAGTACTATTTACCTGCCTTTATGAGGATCTGACATCTTCAGGTAAAAATGCAGTATAATCTCACATGCATTATATCTTCATCAGGCTGCATTACACCTGCATTTTTCAGTTTGCTATCCCAAAGGTTAGACACTTGTATTTACTTACGCACTCTACTTTGTTCAAGGCAGCATGGAAAACAAACCTAACAAATCGTACCTCTCTCCTGCCAGATTCGATCATTTATCAAAATATATTTGAAGCCTAGAAGAGTAATGGTCAATTCAGGTTCAGTCTAAGTAGTTTCAATGGCTGGCTGTGGCTATTTGGTTTGCATATGAAAAAGCCACTTAAAAAGCCTTAAGTTTCTCTGGAAAAAAAAAATCCAGAGCAACTTTTAATATGTGGCAAATTTAATGAGTCATAATTATTGCATTCCAACTGAGACTCCCATATTACAATAGGAAACAAACGCTGATAGGCCATACATTAATTTAGTATATTCCTCTCCAATTTCTAATATCTGTAATATTTGGAGAATCTATCTAGGCATAATTTATTAATTGTGTGTGCTTATGATTTCTTTGTATGTTTAACACTGTAGGGAGGCTGGGTGGCCTCCCTCTGAGGCAATATTGAATTCCCAGGATGTGGGCGGGCACAAGCCCGCCCACTTCTAAAGCCCCTCCCCCAGCCAAGCGGGAGGGGCGCTGAACCTGGGCTCAACTAATTCCGGGGAACAACAAATGAGAAAACAGGGACGGGGGTGGGGGTCAAAGGTTCAAAACGAGGGAACCGGACGGGGACACCGAGCAGAGAACCCCGCACAGCGCCCACTGCTCCTCAAAGCCGTCGAGGGGCCTCCCTCTGAGCCAGAGGGAACAGAACCCCCCCAGCAGCCGGAGTGGGCAGGCCCTGACCAAGCTGGCCCCGCCCCCAGGAAGCGGAAGGGTGGGGCAGGAAGTACAAAGGGCAGGGCCCGCAGCTCAGTCAGGGCTGCCCCGGGGAAGGAGGCAGACGCAGGCTGCTCCCTCCCTCCCCTGCTGCCAAGGCAGGGAGCCCCGACCTAGGGGACAGCCTGCGGCTTCCAGACCTGCCGGCTGCCGAGTACCCCGAGGAGCTCCCAGACACCGGCCGGGACCCGTGGCCAACGGAGGGGACGCTGCAGGAGAACCCCAGTGGCTAGCAGCTGAAGACCCCGAGGTACTGCCGGAGCCCGACAGTGACCCGTGGGCAGCCGAGGCGGCTGCTGACGGGGATCCAGAACCCCCGCTTACTGAGGATCCTGATGCCTGCTGGTGCCCGCTCGACTGTGAGTTACACCCTAAACTCTAGCGAGCGCTCCCCTGCCTGAGGGGCGCGCGCTGACAACCTTGTGGGCGCTCCCCTGCCTGAGGGGCGCGCGCTGACAACCTTGTGGGCGCTCCCCTGCCTGAGGGGCGCGCGCTGACAACCTTGTGGGCGCTCCCCTGCCTGAGGGGCGCGCGCGGACAACCTTGTGGGTGCCCCACCTCCGCTGCTAATTCCCTGGTGACCAGGAGGTGGGGCCGACGGGCGGAAGCGAGCCAGTAGCTCCCCACCACCCCCCGGGGCCCACTACGGACTCGCTTACAACCACCTTATGATGTTTTTGCCTCACGTTCCTTGTTCTAAGGAAACTGGCGCCTGTATGTCAACTGGACTGAAGAACCAAGGTCTGTGGGGTGTCCCACGGGAACACAATTCTTGTGTAATGAAAGCAGCAAGAGACCTGAAAGATCTGTGGCTGTGCAGATTTGCAAAAATTATACAGCCCATTACAGCATGGGCAGAATCTGAGTTAAAGTGACTTCTTACAAACCAACCACTAGCTAAATTTAGGAGTGTTTCATTTGACCTAGCTGCACCAAGTCTGATAATGAATATATGATATGACATGTTGTGAAAAGTTATTTATTTAGCAGCTTTACTCTGAGATTATTCATTGTAAAACAACTTCACTAAAAGGAGACCAGAGAGGAAAGAACCAGAGAATTAATTACCATATGGATATAATTTTCATCTTCATTTTATAGAGGCAGAGAGTCAAAAGCAAGCATAGGGTCTCAAAGCTCTTCATGATCCCAACACACATTTTCAAGCAGCCTCTTCTTCCTGAGCCAGGACTGAAAAATAAGAGCCAGTCTAACAGGGATTTTCACACACTGGAGTTCTTTTCCACATTTGTTCAAATGCATCTTTGCCTGCACTACCCACTGAAGGGATAATGTCCTGCAAATCCGCAAGACCTCTTCACCCATGCACGACAAGTCTACATAATACTCTAGTATCTGAATCCCTATTGGCTAGAGGAAAGAGTTCACAGGATGCACAGAGAACACAGGTTCTCCTCCAAACTAACAGGGTTGTGTTACCAGCCTCCATTTCGCTGCTCTAATATTTTGGCATAATTAATATGAAAAATTAATATTTTCCTGGTACAAGAGATATTTGATAGTACACCTTTATTGAGAGAACTGATAAAGTGAAAGACTAAAAAGCCTCCCACTGTATTTGCAAAAATAGGGTATGTTATTTATCCATGTAGAGTGCACAATGGGAAGGACAACTGTAGTTTCTCTTGCAGCTATATTCAGAATGAAACTGTTTGCAAATCAATGTAAAATTAAAATCTGGGTATAGTTTTTTCAATGGCTTTTTGAGATAAGCCACAATTTTCAAGTTATTGTATTTGAGGTAAAACATGGACTTGGGACCATCACAGATTGGGATCAGGAGAGTGGGGGAAAGATGTAACTTCTATTCCCACATCTGAAGTAAATGTGTTGCAAGTGATTTAACGTTCCCATTAAAATCCTGGCCTTATTGAAATAAGTGGCAGAATTCTCATGGACATCAGTGGGGCCAGGATTTCACCCTCTATGTCTTGTCAAAATGCCTTCTTCCCTACCTCACAGTGGAGTTGTGAGGCTTAGATGTAAAAGTATTTCCAGATCCTCTGATAGAAGACATTGTAGTAAGTTCAAAACCTTATAGTTTATTGCTCTAATTTAAAAGCATCACATGTAAGGTAGCCTCTTCAAAGCAAGAGCTTTGGCTTCCTCCCTGTTTAGAAAGAGCCTCATACATTTTGTGGCTATACAAATAAGTACAAATTATAAACAGACCAAGTTTAATGTTAGCACTCATAGGAGCATAGCTGCATGGAGTTACAGTGATGTTCAAAATGGCTGAATTAGTGGGAGACTGAAAACGAAACAAAAACAAACCAACCAACCCACCCACCCACCCACCCTCATGCAGTTTGGTTAAATGGTTAGAGTAGGAGACTGGCAGTTTGTTGTAATTCCTGTTTCTGCCACATGACATTGGCAGAGTCATTTCACTGCTTTGAGCCTCAAGTTTCTTTACCTCTACAGCAGGTATTCAAGTCTCCCACCATATAAGCCTGTTCACTCCTAATTTTTTTTGAGCATATGAAAACCCACAGTTGGCGAAGGAGCTGTATGGGTGTCAGGGTTTGCTGTGGGCCAGAAGTGGGGAGCAGACAGAGTGGAGAGCCATTCTGCCTAAAGCACCCACAACATTCTCTCTCTACAGAATTGATTAGGTATTAAAGTTCACTTGCCCATGGCAAATACTGAATTTATCAAGGGTCTGAAAGAACGCTTGGGGCATTCTGCCCAGCAGTGTCTTCCACAGCCTGAGGGGCTGAAAATATTACATCTACTCTAAAATTATAGTAATGTTTTTGTCCTAAACTCAGTGCTGAAGAAAAGAGGACACAATCATGTGAAGTACTTGCATTTGAAACGGTCTTTAACAAAGCAGCATGCAAAGGATGTAGATTAAATTTCTGCACCATACTGTGAAGCACTCAGTTGTACAGTGTAGGTATCTGTACCTTTCTAAAGACACCCTGATCATAAAAACGTCAACCAAAGTCTGGTTAATAATTCAAAGGCAGAAAAAATAATGGTGTGCACAATAAACTCTTCAATTTATAATATTTCTAAGCCTCTGCTTTTCAAGGGAATTTCGTGCAATGACCTGCTACAGGTTCTCTTATCCTGTTTTGATTAAAACAAAAAGCTAGGAATATAAAGAATAAAATTAAGCAAAAAAAATAAAAAATAAAAGCAACATAATTAACCAGGGAAGATGGCATAGATTAGTCTAAATGCCTGTAGCTTTATATACAGATAATCATTCTCACATCAAGGTAGTGTTTTCAGACAGTGACATAATAAAGCTACTAGACTACTGTGCATAATTTCCCTAGGCAGGTTTCATGCATGAATTAGGTGGGCAGTCACATAGAAGAATAATCAAAATATGAAATATTCCTTTAAGAATAGGATTGTCAGATCAAACATTAACCTCCTCCCCTTCCCAGAATATGGAGAAAGGCACATCATAATAACAGTGTAATAAATATTGCTTCATTAATCTGTCTGCACTCATTCAAAGAGATGAATTTTAAATGTTACTAAGGTTCCAGACTGCTTGTTCAGATGATGTGTTCAAAACTCTAGCTGCTAGATTCAGAGAGAATATACAGAGTGGTATGATCAGTCAGCACCTTACAATAATGTGACATCTACCAAATTAAGCATGTGTTTACTTTAAAGTCAGTACTCCTTTTGCTTGGTGGATAGAGAAATCTAGAATATCAGTGGAACGAAGTATATATCACAATGGTGTACAATTTTCAGGAAGCCAAATACCCCTTTACATTCTAATACCATTAAAAAAAGATAAGATTCTAAAGAACTGCTGTCTGATCCTGACCCCACCCCTTGATGTAAACTGAGTGTGACTGAATGTGGCAGTCTCCTTAAAGAGAGTGACAATTTCAGACCAGAGGGAAGAGGCCATCTGGCTGTCTTTCACACCTGCCTTCAATCAGCTTCATCTGTCCCCCTCCCTACCCCTTTTTGGTAATTTAATTGAAAGCTTGTCCACATGTTTAAATTTAAAGAAAAAAATCCTCGTGGATACAAAGGGCATCTAACCAGCAGCTATGCTCATCAAGAAAAAATAGTTTTCTTATTGAGAATTACAAAAATGTGTTTATGAACTCTAAGATTGCATCAGATTAGAAAGCAATAAACTGACTCTTAAACTAGAACTAGACTGAGAATTTCTGCCAACACTGAGCAACCTCTGGAAAACAAAAATCAGTCCCAAAATGTCTAAAATAGAAACTTCAAGTGATTATGACATTTGGATTGAATTTGAGTGTTCAGCAAGAAAAAGATAGCATAAGTTCATCAATACCCTGTAGATTTCATAATAATTTTAAATTTTCATATGTTAGTGTCTTCCAGATATCAAAATATTACTACACCTGTTCTGAAGTTTTGCTACAATATTTTATCACCTTTAATGGTAAGACATAAGAATAATCCAAAAGCCTGAATATGGAAGACTATCTGCAGAAACAGAACTAGAGACACACACTCTACTGGTCTATGATGGGCAAGCATTGTTATAGGCATGAATAGTCACTCCCAAATCTTTTTGGATGAACTCCTCTCTAATTAGAGAGTGCTATAGTATTACATGAACAATGATCTCATGCCATTTTAATTTAGTGCCACACAGAAGGTCAGAATTAGTTTCACCATATATCTGGCATGAGTCAATGTATTTTTCTCAGATTTTGATTGTGACTAAACTTTATTTTTCTTCTATAGAAAATGTTCCTGATTTTCCTTTTACAGATAACCACTTTAATGGGGTGGTACCCATATAACTTCAGCAGAATCCAGCCCAACTTACCCCAGCATGAAAGCAGAATCACATCTACTAGTTTTAGTTGTGTTTCCTTCAATGGATTTCAGGAAAAAGCATGTCAAAAATTAGACATATGCCTTTAAGGAATTACTCTACCAACTCACCAGTGAGACAATTTGCCAAGTTCCTTTAAAAACATGCCACATTGTTCCCTACAATTCAAAATTAGCAAACATTATTAAAAATCAAGGGGGACGTTTCACCAACTTTATAAAAAGATAAAAAAAAACACTGATTAAGAGAGGATGTATTCTGTGAGCTTGGTAGAATGGGCTCCAAAAAAGAAGGATTCTGAGAAGTTACATTGCTTAGGTAGAAATTCTGATGACATATCTACTCTGTGTTCCAAAGACTTGCTGTTTCTATAATGTATGAAATGCCCCCATACTTAATGAGGTTGGCATATTCTTTTTGTACAGAATTTCATGCATTACAAGAAAGAATGAAGAATTTCAAATTTGAAGAGCCATACATGAAAGTTCAGACATAAAAGCCAGGAGGCTACAGCTTCCTTTCCAGTGGAAAAGGTTAAGGTTGAGATATAAGAACCATCTCGTATTTTGCTGCCAGTATTCTCCTTGTATATAATGAGAGAACACACTAGAATCTCTCTCTAACTCCACAAGTCCTCATTACTCTAGACAGAGGAAGTGTTGCAAGGCTAGTGTTCCTCCTCACTACTATTTATATAGCACAATGTTTTACAGATAAGTCAGAATTTCCCTACCCTGAAGAGTTTATAAACCTACATAAATGGTTAAGCTGAAAAACACAAGTGTTGAGGACAGGTAGTAATTTAATGGCTGTAGCGGGAAACCTTTGGAATCAAGTTTCCTTTAATTCTTGGCTGAATCAATGGAATGGGGTATGCTCCCAAGTGGATGGTTATGTAGTCACTTCCTACATTTAGTTTCTGCAGAACTTCCACATGCAACTTTGAAATTCTTTTCCTATGAACATTCATGCCAATAGCATTCAGCTGGGTGAATGTTCTTGGAAAACAAATGCAGAAGTACATAAGTGTGGCTATTGTACATTATTTGCCCAGCTCTGCTTAAAAAGCAGGAATAATCTGCAAAGGAACACTGAAGAGCTTCTGGAAACGAAAAGATCCAATTCCTATAAGGCGGAAACAACAACATGGTCCAATTCTGTTCTTTTTACTATAGCATAAACTAGACTGCCACTGAAATTAATGGCGTTAACTGGTGTACACCTGATTTACACCAACAAGTCAGGGCTTATATGGGGGTGTTGCAGAGAATACCTAGTTCTAAAGTATGTGTACATACACAAACGGCCATATATATATATGCACATCCAAGTTCATAAGCTGCATATTCAAATCAGTTATTACATCTGCAAGTGAAGCCCACTCTACAAAATGTTGCTCTTTATCTCTTCTGGTAGCTGGTCCATATAGGACAGGGGTGGGCAAACTACGGCCCACATCCAGCCCGCAAGCCTGCCCCCAAGCTCCCAGCTGGGGAGGCTCCCCCCAGTCTCCTCCCCGCCGCCCCCGCCTTCCCTTCTCTCCCAGAGCCTTAGTGCGCCACATGGGCAGCGCTCGGGGGGGGTGGGGCTCTGAGCTCTTGCGGGGCAGCGTGTCTGGCTCCACACAGAGCCAGACCAGCCTATCTGGCCAGCACGGTAAGGGGGCCGGGGCCAAGGCCAGGAGGTTGGATAAGGGGCAGGGAGTCCCGGGGCAGTTAGAGGACAGAGGGCGGTTGGAAGGGGTGGAGCGATCAGGGGACAAAGAACGGGGAGTTGGATAGGGTGTGGGAGTCCCGAGGGTGTGGATAGTGGGTCAGGGCAGTCAGGGACAGGGAGCAGGGGAGGGGTTGAGGGGAGATTCCAGGGGGTGGTTAGGGGCAGCGGGTCTCTGGAGGGGTGGTCAGGTGACAAGGACCACAGGGGTTTGGATGGGTTGGGAGTTCTGAGGGGGCAGTCAGGGGGCAGGAAGTGGGAGAGGGTCAGATAGGGGGCAGGACCATGCTGTTTGGGGAGGCACAGCCTTCCCTACCCGGCCCTTCATACAATTTTGCGACCCTGATGTGGCCCTCGGGCCAAAAACTTTGCCCACCCCTAATATAGGAGAAGAGTCTATTAAATCTCCCCAACAAGGGACATTACCACTTGGGCTCAAGCAAGAGAGGCTCATGTTTTCAGTTCTGAAGGTCTTAAGGTCCAGACTCCACTGATAGTCACCCCCTGCTTGGGTTTTGAAGTGGGAATAACACCATGCCATTCTGGTTGGGTAGCATTTCACCTCCACTTAACAGAATTCAATTTTCTGAGTGTTCTCACCTAGCCATGCTCTCCAATAGCTCCCACCGGGCTGCTTCCACAGCTCCTCTTTGCCTTGTCTCTTTCTTCCTCCCCTTTCCCTCCCTCTCACAGTATCTTATCACTCATCCCTTCCTATGTCACTTGATTGTTTCCCTCTACTACTCTCATCAGCTCCACCATTGCCAAGATGCCTACAAAAGAGTGGACTAGCTGTGATTATTCTGCTTCTTTCCTTTTCCTGCTCCTTTTCTCCCCACTTCTGTTCTCCAGCTTGAAAAAAATTCTTGTAACTAACATAGCTGGGCAAATTTTTCGCCAGATTTATTTGCTAGGATGTATCCCCGTCCCCTATCTTTCGTCTGTTTGTGCGTTTACATCACAAACTCTTTAACCCTACAGCAATGGGGCCCTAAGACTTTGGATATCACCATAAATACTACAACTACTACTACTTAACTTTGCATGTGTGTAAATGACAGCACAGAGTGCAAAGAAGCAAAGAAAATCAGGCCTAGTGCTAGAACTGTGGTTTGCACAATGTCCAAATGTCACAACTATTGAATTAATTATCTTAATCTATTACACGTGGATTTATTAGAATACTCAGTGCCTGGAATTTTACTATTGACTAGAAGAGCCTGGAAACAGACAAAAACTGATATATTATTGCAGTTGTTACAGGATGCATCTATATTAAAGAAAAGGGGCCAAGCCAACTTCCATTTCCATCTATGGAAACACTTAAACATTTCCATACATTCCAACATTTAAAAAACCTCCTCCAGTTAAAGGTGCTTAAGGCTAACTGTAGAATCATCCACATTAGAACAAAAAGCAGCATTACGGTCATGTTATCCATTCCCCTGGCAATGCAATACAAATTCCCCAGGGTACATTTCCTAGTGCCAACCTCCTTTTTGTATACCTCCATCCTATAAATGTTTGTGATAATTATGATGTATGTATATACAGTAGATGGGAGAGGAGCCCTAGTATGAATACAATTATAGTGTGCACACACAATTTCTTATTTAAGATCTGTGACCATGAGTTTGTAAGTGTGAAAGAAAATGTAGTTTTCAAACTGACTAGGTCAAACTATACATTTATTTACATAACTTTGTGAACAGGAAAGTGATTTTCCAAACTACATCACATTTACATATTAATATTTGCATATATACTTCAAATTGCTATATGCAGTAAGTGCTGTGGGCAATTACTTAATGATACAAGATTTCTATATCCCATGAATTACTGTGAAGTGTTCTACATGAAAGAACAACATGTCTAATTTTACTCTGAGGATGAATGATTTGTCATGCAGAAATGTCCATTAGATCTAAACCATTACTAGAAACATTCAGGGTAATAAATCATCATTTTGTATTAAATGAAAAAGCAGCACCTTTCTCAGTTTGGTTGTTCAGTCATAATCATGATAAATGGAAAATCCAGGACAGGTGAATTTTAATAGGCATCCAAATGCACTTAGATTAATTAGATTATGTTTTCTGAAGATTTTCTCATTTGCTCCATGAATCAGAAAGTAAAGCTGAAAATACACAGTAACATTAAAGAGACCAAACATTTATTGTTACATGACTGTGCAATCTACCCTGCATGCAGCTATGGAAATCAGTGGGGCTTTGTACAAGCAGAGATTGCAGGATGGGGGCATGATTGTAAGCTTCCTGGGGTATGTATTGCATCTTAATGCATAAATAGACTGTGCCTAAGCATTCTGGATGCTATTGGAACATGAATTATCAAATGGTATTCATGAACAAAATCACTTTTATATGGTTTAATCCAATATTGCTAAATATGGAGCTAACAAGTTAAAAACACAAAGTATTTTCAAAATACTACTGTGAATTGGTACATAGCTGCCCCTCTTTTGATGTAAGTGTTGCCCCTCTGCTGAACGACAGATGTTTAGGGCCTTGTCAGAAATCACTGACCTGTAGTCTGAATGGAACTTGCCTGTTTTTACACATATGCACCAGTCCTGGGACAGAAGCAGTCAAAAAGTGCACAAAGGCACTCTCTTCCAACACTTTCAGTACAGACAGACAGAAAGCTACTCTATCCCAGGAACTGCTTCCACACAGAGGAAAAAGCTAGACCACCACCAAATGTCCAAAGACTGGACATTTGCTTGCACATGATGAAAGTCTGCATGCGCACATGCATGCACAGATAAAAAGGTCAAAAGGACGTTAAGGTTGTAAAGTCAAGCACTCAGGAAATTCTAGAATTAAGGTTGCCAGTGGAGGAGCAAGTGTCCTGTACCTAGCACCACAGCAGCCCCTGGCAGTTGTGAGCAGCAATTATAAGGAAAGTCCTGCTCAGCCTTTTTGGCCCTGAACTGGAACTCGATTTGTACAAATGGAATCTTTCAGAACTAAGCTGCCAAACGATAGCAAGTCTCTACTCGGCACATACAAAACAGATTTTTCAAGGATTTATCATTTGCCCAGATGTGGATAAATAGCAAATAGCACCAATTTGAGCCTCTTTGCCAAATTTCAATGCCCTGTTCAAAAGCTGCTACACAGTTTTTCAACAAAGAATTGTAAGAATTTTTTAATCATTGGCAAAACAACATTTGCCACGGGTCTCTCTCTCTCTCTTTCTCTCTCTCTCTCAAAAATAGCTAAACTGCTTTTGCTGAAACTTTCTGAAAAAGTTGGCCTGAAGTTTCATCCAGCATGGAAAATTTCAGTGAAAACAGCTGTAAAAAACTGAAAATGGGTCATTTTATTGTAATCATTGAGCAAACTTAACAGGCAGCACTACCAGATCGGTGCAGTGAAAGATTGAAAGTCAGAACACCTGTGCGCATAAGGAGCAGAATCAGGGGTGGAAGAGATGGCAGAGGGGGAAGCTAAAGAGACCGAGAATGAGTATATTTAAGGAGACCAATATGGGCTGAGTGAGTGAACACTAGAAAACTCAAAGCAGTGGAGACTTAAGGCTCCAGTTTTGCATGTAGGCAATTTACACCAACTTTCATTGGACTCTGTGAAGGCTCATAAGTCTGCCCTGCATGAATCCAGCTGTGGAACTGGGACCAGAAAAATCGGTTGAGAGAGGGAGGAAATCAGAGTGCTCCATCTTTGTGAATGCAGACTAAAGAGAGCTTAATGATAGAAAAAAAGCAACTAGAGAAGATTATGGTGGGGATGCTTTTACTATTTCTCATGTTAGTCTTGTGCAAAAAGCTCACAGCAGTCAAAGGTTCATTTTGCCAGAGCTCTGTGGCAGATCAAACAAAATTCCTGAAAACTATTGCTCTGGGGCACTGTAGTTTCAGGGAGACTGTCTCCTTCTTCACAATTCTCCCCAAAAGCCATAGGTATGTGCAAAATATTGTCCTGCTAAAGCATGTGAGAGACTGTGTGCACTGGCCACATTACATGGGTTGTTTCCTTTCAGGACTGTTGGAATAACATGAGCTATCCTCATATAGGGAAAAATGCAAAAACCAGTTTACTGTACTGTAAAGCGAACACCTACAAAAGTGCCAAGGTAACTGTCATGTTAGGTTATATCAGGCACCAAGTGTTCATACATTGGGCATGTTGAATATAAGCATCAGACTATAGGCAAGGCTTAAGTCTGGTATTCAGGACTCCATATGATTTGCTTATTGATGCTTGGTTTCAACCCCAATCATTCCCTTTCTCCACTTCCCTGCTGTGGACGTGCATACTACTTTTTTTTGCATACATGACTCTCTTGTAGATAGCAATAATACCTTAGATTCATTTGAAAAGATCTAGAAAGGCTCCAATTCACTACATTTAAAAAGTTTCACTTTCCTATAGCAGATCATCCTCCTCAAGCAGTTGGTATGGCCAATTAATACCTCTCCATTCTCTCCATGTAGTACCCATTGCAAATGGCTCCTT
Source organism: Dermatemys mawii (assembly GCA_007922305.1). Lineage (NCBI taxonomy): Eukaryota > Metazoa > Chordata > Testudines > Dermatemydidae > Dermatemys > Dermatemys mawii. The sequence goes on along the minus strand of ML677343.1, from coordinate 15,956,532 downwards.
GTTGCAGATATCCAATACATCTGAATAATCTCTTATACAAAACCTGAAAAATTCAAAAAGACTTCAGTGACAATGACCAATAAAGCTCCCTGATGCTCCAGACTCTAGGTCATTGGTCTGACAGTTGCTTTGTAAGCTACTGAAAAAAAGTCATGTTATGACCATTAGCCTCAGTCATTCTACATTTGTTTTTCCAGTCAATGTCAACCAACGTGAAATCTGTGATCAGTGTTCTAGTCTTGTTTTAGACCTCCCTTTTCTGAATAAAGATTCACTAATCAGCCTGAATGTCCTACACCCTTGAGTGTATAATACATTCCTATTTTTCCCTCTCTCTCTTCAATCCTATGTTAAAGTACAAATAAACACGTCACTTAGAAGATGTATATATATGAATGTTCCCTATTCTTCTTCCATGGGCTTTTTTTTTGTTCTGAGAGCCTATGCTTCACATAAATTTTATAATAGAATTTCGTTTAGCATTTCTTTCTTAATTATTGTCCCTTGAAATTTAAGGATTTCCTCACCATTCATTTTTTTCAGTGCGTTAGACAATAGTTTTCTACTATAAGCCTCAACCCCATTATATAGGTACACTTAAATACTGTAAGTAAGGATCTGTCGCTCAGAGTTTCCATTATAAGCCCCATTTCAGAGATTGATGACCTGATCATTTTATGTCCTGTATGCTGAAAAATTGACATTTAAGCTTTCTGCTCAGAAGCAATTTTGCACCCCACAAATTAAATTGGTTTAGCCACTTCTTTGTATATAAAGGTAAGCGTATGGTCCAAATTCCCTGTAACCAATCAAGCACAACTTTTTGAGATAGCATACAAATGGACAATTTAGTTCTCATACTCAGTTGCTTCTAAGAGAAAGAAGGGTTGTGAATGCACAAAAACTATGCCAACTTGAGGCAAATCTTGGGTTTCCTATATTAGTCTGAAAATTAAAAATGTTCAAACTGCTCACAGGTTTTCGTTGCTGGCCTATATTGAGACAAGTGCATTAATGTAAACATAACAAAAACAACATTAGTTATAACCAAACAATTTTGCTAGCTTGGATGCTCACTAGATTCAAACTTTGGTTCAGATCTCAAAGATAGTTATTGAGAATGAACAAGTTCTCAGTGCAGTGAAGGACAAATGTAGGAAGCAAATACCCATTTGTAAGATAAGATGGGAGAGTTAGAGAAATGGTTGCTGGGGTCAGAAAGAGGCAGATGAGATAATAGTGCCAGTAGGAGTTGGGTGACCAGACAGCAAGTGTGAAAAATCGGGACAGTAAAGGTCATAGGTACCTATACAAGACAAAGCCCCAAATAGCTCTCTACTTTGAAGTCCTTAAACCAAGATTTGACGACTTCAGTAGCTCAGATATAGGTGAGAGGTATATTGCAGGAATGGGTGGGTAAAATTCTGTGGCCTACGTTGTGCAGGAGGTCAGACTAGATAATCATAATAGTCCCTTCTGACCTTAAAGTCTATGAGCAGGACTGTTCCTATAAAATTGGGACATCTAGTCACCCTAATAGGAGCTGAGAGAGACACATGAGGCAACACCATAGTTCCTTTAATGGCTCTTTAGAACAAGAGCAGAAGAAAGCAGATGTTGATCTTGGGTAGGAATACTTAGACCTTAGTGGTCCAGGAGCCAAATTAGTGATCAACATTATCCAAAAAAGCCACAATAGTGTGAATTCAATGTTTCATTTACTATATATACACTATTCTCTCGGCAAATAAGTTAATAACTTGTGCAAATTGATAACTTAATTTGTTAATAGTAAAAGCATCCTGCTCAGTTAATAATTAAATCATCCAGTGTTTTAATATCATAGGCTGCAAGGAGCTCCGGGAGAGACATTGAAGTGCCAACTGTAACTTGCGAGTCTCAGAGTTCACTGATCTTTTGTATTATTATATTGCCAATCACTGTACTATCTAGTCATATCAGAGAGTTAAATAACTAAAGCCACACTGAAGTGAGGGAAGAAGAGAACTTAGAGCTGAGTAGTAAATTGGGTCAGTTTTGTTATGCTAAGGAGTACTCAGAAAAGAAACTTAAAGGGAGCAAAGCAAAATGCCCTGGGGAAGCCAGGAGAATTGAGAAATGATAAGAGTGACATGGAGGGAGAAGACACAAAAGGTAGATGAAAGAGGACCAGAGAAGCACAGAATGGCTCAGCCATTAGGCACCCTGCACAAGAACCCTAACACTTGTGGTAAAGTATACAATCACATTTTAATTCAATGCCTACAGATAGTGCTCACTTGAAACAAAGCATAAGACTGTCAAAATGGCCTGGGCTGTTGAGAGGACAGCCCAAAGCAGCCAAGTAGATCTGAGAGAGGGTCAGGTTACATCAGAAATTGTGCAGGAAGCACCTAACAATTCAGAACTTCGTAATGAGTGGAGATGTAGGAAGAGGCTACAAACCAATTCATGGAGTACTGCCAGTTCTATGGACAGAACGCTTGATCAGTAGTATACAGAACAGATTAATATCTTTATACTGGATATTGGAAAAAATGTGGGATTCTACACAGGTATTAATAGAGTTAAATAGCTAATCATGGCCACGCCTGTACATCTGTAATTCCAAAGTTACCATATAAATCAGATTCTTGCCATTAGATGTCAGACTTTACTCAAACTCTCTCTGAACCAAGGGAGAGTATGTTTTAATAAGGCTCTCAGAACTGGTCAGTTATCTGCCCACATTATGCAGACAGCTACCATGAATAAGCTGGCATCCATGGACATTTTGACAGAAATTAGGCATACACATGGGTTTACATTTTCACGTGTGCATCTGCATAAGCAAGGGCTAACAGGTAAAACTAGTGGGTCACAAACTTGGTTGCTTCTGTAAGTCAACCACACCACATCCACCAGGGACTCCTTGAATCCTTCTATCCACCTTTGCCCCTAAACTCTGTGTCCACCCTCACATTCCCTTCTATTTCAGGGATTCCCTGCAACCCACCCCACAAGTCCTTCTCCCATTCTGAGGGCTCTATGTGCGCACCCCTCATTCCCTCCTCTGCCACATGCTGGGGCTCTGTGTGCACCCACGTCTGCCCACAACCCATTTATTCTGCCTGTCTAAGGGAAACAGATCTTTCAGGATAGCAATACTTAACGTATTGGGAGAATGAGCAGAACTAAAATGGGGGGTGTTACACTGGAAGTGGTTAACGGCTGCTATCATCCGGTTCTTTAATCTATAGACAACTACAGAAATGGCCGAAGTTGCTGGCTGTGCAAACCAGTAGCCACATGCTCTGTGTTCCCTATTCCCTCCTTTTTGTCTTTTCTATAGAGGTCTGGCAATTGATGCCTAAAACATAAATATGCCTCTAATCAATTCCAAAATTATGTTACAGACAAACTTCATTTACTTGAGTGTAAGACCTCGCTTTGCTCACCCAACAGAATACTCTATAATATTTAATATAATGAAAGTCCGAAAGTCTCCAAACATTTGTTCTGCCATTCAGTTTATGCAGTTTGTAACTGGAACTTGCAAATCTCTCTCTCTCGCTGTTAAGTGCTAAGGGTGAAGTGTCTTAAAATTAAATCCAGTTTGTGACCATGAAGGGGCTTGCCACTCAACAGCAAAATTCTACTATTCATTTGTGAGTCAGAAATCTAGTGATATTAGAATTTGTGGAATAGTACTGTGCACAGACACTTGACCACCAGGAGTTTTTCCAGCCATTGTGGCCTGGCAGTGAGTCTGTTGACAAGCTAACAAGCCTGAGAAGATATGAAAGCATGAATGAGGCATAGAAGGAATAATGTCAGTTTGTGAATTCTATTTTAGATGTGATAAGTGGCCATAACAGAGTGATGTTCAAATGAAATAGTTCATTGCGAAGAAAGAAAAACACTTTTTTTTTAAAAAAAAGTGTACTATACAAAACTGCTACTTCCATCTAAAACTAGATGGAAACATTGAAGTGACCTTGCTCTGATGGGAAGATCTAATCATACCACCTCTGTTTTGTTGAGATTTAGTGAGGAAAATGGAATCTAACATGCCCTTCTATCCACCAGACAATTTTTCAATACCATAATAGCACAGTCAAACTGCTGGTTTTGCTGACTAACAGATCTGTGTGATAGGAGCAAAGAAATGAAAATCAATATCATACCAATGAGTGGTCAAGCTTGAAGTCTCTGGGCTCAAAGAGAGACTATTTTGGAATAGTAACTAATTATTCTAGCAGGAAAACAAAGGCCATACCACTAAATATATTGGTGCATGTTGAATAAACATAATCCAAGTCAATTTAGAACTATGCCAAACAGGCAGGCAGGCAAAGCTCTTCAGGCATTAGAGAGGAGTAACATAGTCAAGAATCAAATGATGGCTTGAAAGCAAATAAAAATGGGAATGGAAGATGATGATAAATGGGTAATTTTTTAAAGACATTAATGAGAAGTTTGTTGTGCTGTCAACTAAGCAAAACCTGCACTAAATTTTACACAATGAAAATTTGTTGAATTACTTATGTCACAACTCATTCCAGAACATTGGCTAAGAAAGGCAGGTTGGAAGTAAGTCCCTTCCTCTTCCCAGCGCCCCAAGAGTTTCAGTATCTAAGCAGCTTTTTATTACATAAACAAAGAAGACACCAATATCAAATTAAGGAGGGAGAGTGTATAGATCAGACATCATTTATGGAACTTCATTTGTAAATAATCTGCTTTGTACATGGCAAAAAGTGTAGTATGACTAGATTATGTGAAAGTGGTCCCCAGTTTCAACTTAGGCTTGGTCTACACTAGGAAGGTACATTGATATAGCTATGTCTCTCAAGGGTGTGAAAAATCCACCTATACCAGCCTAACCCCCAGTGTAGACAGTGCTACGTCAACAGAAGAATTCTTCCTTTGGCCTAGCTACCACCTGTCGGGGAGGTGAATTACCTACACTGACAGGAGAATCATTCTGGTTGGCACAGGTAGTGTCTACACTGAAGCACTACAGTGGCACATCTGTACCTTTGTAGTGTTAAGTATAGGCATACCCTAAAATTTACACAGAACATTAAATTAAGGTGCACTGAATTTCAGGGAAGAGTTGAGTTGCCCCAGAACATCCCCTTTAAAGAAAATCTCAGGAAACCCCAGCTTTAAGTTGCCTTCAACATTGCTGGTACTTTCTCTTAACTGCCATTGTACAGTGCACGGGAGTGCATCAGGACTCAAAGTAAAATGAACTTCCTTTAAAATGACAGCAACATAGTTAAAGAAACATTATCTGTTCCCATAGCTTACCCAGTCAGGGAAAAAAAAGAGAACAGTTGAGATTTGTAGTCTTACTGCAACTGCTGTTGCCCCTTTTCAACTCAAGCAGCCAGTCATATTTTGGGGCTCTGGAGATGTTCCAGTTTGAGCAAAAATTGATGGAGACTGGTATTTCTTAAATGCAATATTGTTTATTTACAAGGAATGGACGAAGTCCTGCTTTTCTGAATGCAGGAGGAACCAAAACCAAAAGAAGCAGTTTCCTAGCTTACAGACCTAAGCCTCTTTAGCCAACACACCCCAAAGCTCTCTCTATCTAGCTTTTCTCAGGATCACACTGTGCTCAGAGGCTACTGCTTGGCTTTCTTGCTTTGTACCTCTACCTCCCTCTCTCTCTCAGTTTCAGTATGTTCCACTTCCCCACCCCTGGCCAACCTGGTCACAGTATCCACACGGTGCTAGTTTCTGTGCAGACTATTAGGCTTCATTTTAGGTGTGATCCCTTACCTGTCTGTTACAGCTATGTTAAAATTAAGGACACATTCACAGATCAGTTTGTATAAGACTTCAATCCATATCAAGTTTTGCTCAAGTTCATAACACTGCTAAGAAAGCTGCCATACACCTACCATGTAGGATTGTTTGTTTAAACAGCAAGTGACAAAGGAAAACTTTTAATGGGGAGAAGGAAAATCATATCAAAAGTTACTCAAGAAGCAAGAAAAAATACTTTTAACTCTTTATGAACAGCTAATACTCAAAGGGTCACCAAGAGGCCCTTAGAACCTCCAGCAAGGTGCCTGGACCTCCATTGACTCCATATAGAACAGTGGTTCTCAATCTTTTCATGCTCAGGACTCGTTTGTAAATGTCAATGGGCTATCACACTTTGTGAATTAAGCTAAAGACCCCTTTATTTATGAATGACATTTTTCTAGCTGATGGGTTACACTAGCTCTTTAATAAGATGCCTTTTTAAATCTGCCTGGTATACTATTGGGGTGGTGGATATCTGCTCTTTCCCGAGTGCAAGGCTATGACTACAATCTAGATCAGTGGTTCTCAACATACAGGTCTGCCTTAGTGAAATGCAATAATATTCCAATTGATTTATTTTACAATTATATGGTAAAAATGAGAAAATAAGCAAATTTTCAGTAATATTGTGCTGTGGCACTTTTGTAATTTTATATCTGATTTTGTAAGCAAGTGGTTTTTAAGTGAAGTGAAACTTCAGGAATCTGATTGGTCTTGCATTCCTCCAAAGGGCTACAGTAGCCTAGAAAGGTTGAGAGCTACTGATCTAGACCCTTAGGAGTACATTAATATTAAACAGGAATATCGATGAGACGTTTATCAAGGATATTCAGGGCTTCCTCTAAATTGCTTAACTTTGAATAATTTTAATTACTGGATTAACAACAGTCCCTTCCATTCCAGAAGTGGCAACGTGGGTGAAATGACTGCTTTGAAACAAACAGTTGTGCTCCTCTGCTTCTTCATGAGAAGCAAAAGAGGCCTAAAGTGTTTACAATATATATGCTTGTTTTCCCATATCAGAAACTCAGATTTTGCCTAAAATGATGATATTACAAGAGTCAGAGGAAAATGTTGAATAACTGAACCAAGAAGAGGGTTTTCTCATTTTTACTTTGCTTTTGTTAAATCCAATGCCTGCCAGATGTGTGGAATACAGGAAACCTTTATTAAAGTGAGAGCTCATACCACAATATGAAAACCAGGGAAGCCAGATTTGACATTTCCTGATATTTCTAAGGTGTGGGGGAAAAACTCTGTATCTTAAAATAATTAACAGTTAATAAATAAAATAGACCATCTTAAAGCAGCAGAGGAGGCACAAGTCCTTTTGTAGGTGACCTTATTCAAGTTAGTTCTGTATATTAAGTGGACAAATCTATTTTAACAAACCTTTAAGGTAGAGAGCTGTATGCACAGGTGCCAGGAAAGTGAAAGTAAATTCCCCACAGCAGCTTCACCATAGCTCAGTTACATGTATAATATAATTTGCTTTCCTATGGTGCTACCTTAATATATACATAGCAATGGCATGTACTCAAAGCCTGTGTAATAACAGGGTTAAGATTATTAATCCTTCAAAACAGGAATCAATGCAGAGAAGTCCTATGTCTTGTGTTATACATTTCAGACTGAGGATCACAGTGGTCCTTTCTGGCCTTAGAATGTATCAATCATGAAAGGAGATTGTGGTTTTAGTTCCCCTTTTAAAATTGACAAATTTGGGTTAAAAGGATTAAGGTTTATTAAGGGAAGTCTGAGAGACGTGATACATCATATCATCAAGGCATTTAGGATGGATGCCAGACAGTCAAAACCAAGAACCTTTTAACTTGTTTTGAATCAGTTTAAACATCAGCTTGAAAAAATCTCTCACACACAGACTCTACTGGGTGTTTGATCCACTTAGGAAAAATTGTTGAAAAAAGGATCAGGGGGGAAAAGCCAATACAAATCTTAAGTGAGTCATGGCAGGCATGTCAGCATTTAATGAAATCCAGCGGGTGTCCCAATCATATAGAAAATGAGTAATATTTCAATTATGAAAATTGCATTAATAAGAAAATGAAGCAGATTGACTGGTTCATATGCATTCTGGATATTTTCTATGTATTTAATACCATTTGCACTATTTTAATACAATAAGCATGCATCTTTCATGCCGACAAGCTTATGCCAACATTTGATGAACCATTAAATGACATAATACACACACATACACAGTCACTCTTCTGCCCCCCCCCACCCCACTCCACAAAAACACCTCCTCCCTCTCTCTAAGTAGATGATATCCTTGGCCTATTCAAGTCACTGGGACTTTTACCAATGATTTCACCTCATATGTAGGATATTCTGCACTACACATCTGCATGAGCTGCAAATCACGCCCCCTGACCTCCAGTTCAGCTGCAAGGGGAATACCTCACCTGATTAGAGATAACAAGCTGGTTCAGCCTCACTGGACTAACCCTGTTATCTCCCGCCTGCTTCTTGCCTACCTATTTATACCTGCCCCTGGATACTTCCACTGCATGCATCCGATGAAGTGGGTATTAGCCCACGAAAGCTTATGCTCTAAAACTTTAGTTAGTCTTTAAGGTGCCACAGGATTCTTTGTCACTTCTGCAATTCCAGACTAACACGGCTACCCCTCTGATTACTGATTACAGTGTAGACATGCCCCAGTTACAGGGAATGCATTTGCAGTGTGGCTGCTCATACCTTGGGTTGGCTAACCCAAGGGCTGAGCACTCGAGTTAGTTCTGAAATGAAGACCTCCCCTTCAGATGGGATTTTCAAAAGGCATCTAAGAGTTAAAACCCCAAATCTCACTGAAAGTCAAAAGGAGTTGGGTGCTAACTCTCCAAGGTGCGTTGGAAAACCCAGCTTTATCGTTATAAATGTGGCATCATCCTTGGGATGAAAACTAGTTCTACTGGTTTGAATATTACTACTTTATTCCCCAATAAAACCTGTGAAATCTGAGAAGGCGACTGAAATGATAGCTCAGAATGTTCTGCAAAACAGTGACTACATAGCATCACATTGGTGTGATTACAAGTTACTATTGCAGTTGAAAACAAAAGTAGCATTATTTCTGGTTCCTCTCTTGTAACTTCAAACTTTAGTACAATATTACAAATATCTTGAATCCTCCCTTGATTACTGAATCACTCTCCTTCCCCTAAAAGCTAATACATTCTTAACAATGCATATTTCCATTTAACAATACAGAGCCCTAAAATGAGCGATTGCAAGTTTAGCCTAAGCTAAGATTCATCAAAATATTTCACCTTAAAAATAATAAAAAAAAAAAAAGCCTTTCACTAAGATGTGCTGTTGGCATTAAACTAATAAAAAAGGGAGCAATAGATTTAGAAATGCCAAAATACCTGTCCCCCAATGTACTGTTAAAATTATTTACACATCCACACACACAAATCAAACAGGTAAAGAAAAGCTATTTGCTAGTCCAGTAGAAGCCTGCCAATGGAGTTACTTCTGACTTACACTAACACTAGTAATGCTATTCAGTGATTAAGCAATCCACCTTAAGGCTGCTCAGATTCAACAATTATATGCACCTATGTCTATGAGGCTTCCACTACCACAGCACATTTTGCACATAGTTGGATTGTGATTATCTAATCTTATAAAGAGTTGGGATTAAGCGCCTCTCTCCTAGCTTTTCCAAGTAAATACATCATACCCCCACTTCCGTGAAAAAAGACAGATGGAGAAAACGCAGGCAGTTTCCAGAGCCTACAGTCAGTAACAAGCCTTGGCTGCAGGTTGTCTTGCGTGCTCAATTTAAAGTGTTTATAAACTAAGTACATGTAAGAAAGAACGCCTACACGTTCATTTATAAGATCAATAAAGCAGTGTCTTGTTTTATGCCAGGATAAGAGCTGGCAGCTTTAATAATGGTGCATGCTCATGATTTTATTTCTCAGATACTAGTCAACTTATATTGGTAATTCTGAGCCTGCAGTGTACCTAACAGATCAAGAAAATAAATTTGATTACTTTGATCTTAATGGGAGCTGTGGCCACATCTGCATGAATGAATTTCAGATTGTAGGAATGCCCATTAAGTCAGGATACATGAAGTAGGATAAAGTAATGGATTAGTCACCAGAGCTTCAATTAATGTTATGAGTTCCTAGTGGCATACAGATGTCCATCAATTCCGACTTCCTTGTCAAAAGCAGGCAGGCAGGCAGGCAACAGCATCTACTGCACTTAATTTACAGAGCTTGTAAAATCAGAGAAGCAAGAATTGACAGAAACATCTGATTTTTACTTCAGGACAACATATAAATTACATTCTGCTCTTCCACTCCACCTTGAAAGACTTTGGCTGGAAGGGCAGAATACTGCAGTGGCGCTGAGTGAAGAAATAAACTCAAATAAGCATTACCTTAAATCATGTTTACTGAGTCTAAAATAAATTAATCTGATTCCTCTCTGATTTAGCTAATGACTGCTAAACAATTTTATCCCAACATAATTAGGATGCACATTGCTAAAGGTCTACATAAGGGAAATGGAGGTGGAGAAATGAGTGGATTTACATGTGCAACCTTTAGTGAAATCTAGTTTTAAAAAAATATGTTATATGCGCTATCAAGGCAAAAAGTACTGGAGAATAAGGAAGGTAACAATCCACAATTGGCACACTGTTTCTATGGGTATGTCTACACTACGAAATTACGTTGAATTTACAAAAGTTGATTTTTCTGAACAGATTATATACATTCGATTGTGTGTCCCCTCACTGAACGCACTAAGTCAGCGGAGTGCATTCACAGTACCAAGGCTAGCATCGACACTCAGAGCAGTGCACAGTGGGTAACTATCCTACAATTCCTGCAGTCTCCATTGCCCATTGGAATTCTGGGTTTAGCTCCCAGTGCATGATGGGGCAAAAACATTGTCATGGGTGGTTTAGGGTACATGTCATCTGTCACCATCCCTCCGTGAAAGCAATGGCAGACAATCACTTCACGCCTTTTGTCTGTGCAGATGGCATAGTACTTTCAGCAGACGGTGCAGTACGACTGCTAACCATTGTCATCCATCCACCGCTTCCACTGCAGCTCTTCTCTCCTGGTGCCATGAATCCACTTTGCAGGTCCTCTTGTCATTCTGTATAAATAACTATTCTCGTGGCATCCACCGCTTCCACTGCCACTCTGCTCTCCTCCTCTTGCCTTGATAGCAAATTTCTCCATGTTGTCTGTCATGGGCTCCCGAGAATGTGTGTTCTTCCATGTGAAAACTCACTGCATGTATAGCAATGGAGTGATCCATGAATCAGGCAATAATCAAGGACTGTTTCTCTTTGGTAGTTTTTTAAACCAATTGTTAAAGCAATCAGTGAGTTCACATCACTCTTATGGCTTGATAAAATGCATAGACCAAAACCCAAAAGAGATATTTTGTGGGCTTTGGGAAAAGACAATTCAGAACTTTGAAACAGCACCAAAGGAGTGAATGAAACAAGCACTTGTACAGCTTCTAAGTGAATTTCTGATTCTAGGTCACTCTAGTTCAGGCTTACAATACATCATCTCTTCTCACATTCATTCCAATGATGTATTTAAGTTGTATTTCTGAATAATGCTTTTGTCCAATACCACAAACAATCATTTAGCAAGCTTTAGTCAGACATGCTCGGTTTACTGTGACTAGTGAGTAATATAATCAGCCAGTGGGGTAAAATAACAATACAGGGGCTTGCTAAAGAAACTTATTCTGCTGAACAGTGTTCACAGAAACAGAACATGGAACTTCTCCGCAGCTGAAGTAGAAACATGGAGAACTGCATGAGTAAACAAAATCATGTTATGTCAGGGAAATGCACAGCTCCTATTAGATTGCAAGAGAGTAAGATTATATAGGAAAGAGGTGTCAACCTAAGACTGTAGAATGAAGGCAAACGGTAAATACAGGTCCTCTTCTTGTTCACATTAGAATAAATGGCAAAACTCTCATTCACTTCTAAGGCAACAGACTTGAACCCGTTAACTTTAATATAAGGAAAGGTCAGACACCACAAGGACCTTCCAAACACTATGATTGTGTCTACAATGAAAAATTGGTCATATAGGTCTACAGTGGTGGTAGAAGCAATGGGAGCTGTAGCACAGTGAGAGTGCAGGTATTTTTACCGTATTTTCTAGCCCCTGCTAGTAAAGTCATTTGTGCCCTGTGTATACTACAGCTAACACGAGGAGTTGCACTGGTAGAGAACATATTTGATATTTGCCTGGATGGCTACATCCCCCCTGGCACATAGAATACCAATTGTTTATTCATGCACAGAGCATGTAGGATCAAACAGTTCAGAATGTGGGGTCAAACTTACTTGTGAAGAAACATTTTCTTCTTTCACTTCTCTACAGGACAGCAAGTTGTCATCTTCCGTCCTCTTCCCAAACAGGACTATTAAAGCCTGCTCATCCCCGCACACAGCAACTCAATATTACTCCTCTCTTCCCTCATCTACCTCTTGTAACAGCTACACTGAAAAAGTATTTCTTAGGCAGTGGCAGCCCTCTTGCCCCCTGTTCATGGCCTTTACCAGCATAGGTGTGCTTAAGGTAGTGCTAATAAGCACCACAGGTAAGCAGTTGTATTCTTAATTGAAAGGCTTCCTGTATCATGGAAACCTGAGCTCTGCAGGTGTGAGCTTTGTGGCAGGAGCAGGCCCTAAAAGTGCATGATAGTTACAGAAAAGCGAGATAGAAGAGGCCCACTTGGTCATTTAAGAGCATAAGCTCACTGGAGAAGGGACTGTGTTTTTCTGTATCTGTGCAGCACCCAGCCCATTGGGGCCCCATCCTTATTAGAGTCTTTAGTTACTACCACACCACCAATTTAATCCATTGCACTGTCTCTAGCTGCTTGCCTAATGTGCAGAGTCCTTGTTTTTAATTACTTCCATGAGGCTTCTTTTGTGGATACTTTATGCTTTTTTGTTTTTAAGTAGCTGATTCTATGTAACATCTACTATAATTGAGCTATTGCATCAGAATGAAGTATGGCTATTAGATGGCTGTCACACAATGTATGTAGTATTACTGTAGACATGCTGGTCCCAGGGTAATAGAGAGACACAAGGTGGGTGAGGAAATCTCTTTTATTGGACCAACTTCTGTTGATGAGAGAGAGAAACTTTCAAGCTTACAGAGAGCTCTTCAGGTCCATTCCCAGCTATTTAATAGGACCAACACTCAGGCACTTAGTGTTATATAAAATTTCTGCTAAATGTAGCATTGTGTATTATTTTCATTGCACACAAGCACTGTCTGATACTCATTAATACTTCACAATTTCCTAATGCTTTAGTAAGAACCACTTAACTAACTCCCAGAGGAGTATTGGAAAGGAATTTAAAGTATACCTCAGTAATTAATGTGGCAGACAGCCTGCGTAATGGCACATTATCTAGCCTCTCTCTTTATGAAATACCAGTATACTTGATCTCTAGATAGGCAGTTTGCACTATTTTCCCTCCCCCATATCTGCTAAATAAAGAGTCTGTAATAAAACAAAATGATTTGCACTGACTGATGCAAAACCATGACATGTCTTGGCCTAGAAAGCTATCTTTACTACGAAGTATTGCCCTTAGCACTGGCTGAAAGCATGCATATAAACAGTGTGTTTTAAGTTCGGTAGGTGATACGACATGCCTGATGATCAATCCTGAGTTTGGCTGTTCTCAGAGACATTAGCACTGGGAAGGACCCCCTTGGTCATCTCCCTGCATAAGCTTCAGGATAGCATGAACTGATCATTGCAAAATCCCTATTAATTCGTTCTCTCATCTTGCCTTGCATAACACTAGTGATATTGCTACCACCTCTTCTGGAAGATTATCAGATGGTCTACCTGGCCTCATTGTTATAAAGTACTGCCTCCTGTTCAGCCTAATTTTTTCTTTTCTTCAATTTAAGCCCATTATTGTTTCTTGTACATGCACTGACTACCAAAAAAATCATCTTTTTTTTTTTAAATCCCTCTCAGGTGTGCATAGACAATTGCTGTGCAATCCATGATTCATTTTTCATTTGGGCTGTACAAATTCAAATTCTCTTGATAGCAATGAATTAAGGGACACACTGTATTATGGGCATTAGCAGGATGTGTATCTTTTCAATCAAATCCTGTTTTTAATAATGCCTTATCAGAAGCCTCCTTAAAAGCTCTCTGTTTGAAATATTACATTCTCTGCTATAAATGACATTAAGCTTAAAAATCTTACCTATGCTAAAGGGTACAGTACAGGCAGAATTCCTGCAAAGGAGCTGTCTCATGTATACTATCTCACTTATTTTCTCTATTTCCATGAACCATTTGTAAAACTTTGAAAAGCAAACTATGAACTGTGAAAGAGCTGACAGATAAGCCACTTTATAATGAAACATCTCTGTGCTTTAGGCCCTTACTCTGCAATGAATCCTACAAAAGCAGACTCCTGCACCCAAGCAGAACTGGGTGCACGACTAGGGACTTATACAGCACTACAGAGTATTGCTAGGTTCTTGCTAGCAAGCTAGATCATGTGCAGGAAGGACCTTTTGACTTACTTAAGTGCTTTGCTGAATTTGGGCCTATAAGTGTATGCCTAAGACCCATTGGCATCAATGGAACTTAAGCACATGATTAAATGGGACTTACAATGCAATTAAGCGCTTTAGTAACTTTAGGCACGTGCATAAGTGCATTGCTAAATCAGGGCCATAAGCAATTTTCCCATCCTAGAAATCAAAATCTTTCCAAAAAATTTAAAATTATAATTGTATATTTGCTTAGGATATTTGACAAATTGCTTTCCTGTTATATAGCAATCAAGAGCAACTCTCTCACTAGTTTGCTTGAGGGCTCTCTACAGCAAGCCAATGTTATCGGACTAACCTTAAAGAGCTATCACTTATCTGAAGGTAAAACAGATGTCTGATATAAACCACATAGAGGAGCTCTGTGTTCAGAAAGGCCCATCAATCTTTTCTGAAATGGCAGAAATAAATTTTTAGGAAAACATACGGGGAGATGAACCGTATTTTTAAAAATATTTAGGATGTTCAAAAGCTAAGTAGACATAACCAGTTATGGGACAAATTTGCTTGCAAATTCATCCAGATATTTTTTAAGTGAATTTCACCACATAAAGACACCACAACATTCACCTCTTTAAACACAGCCTTCCCTAAGCTATACCCCAAATACACTGTCACTGGAAAAGTCTGCTTCGAAAGCGGGAAAATTATGTTTTCTAGAGAGATCTAATGCACTTTCAGTCATACAGATGGCCCACATACTACACTGATGGGAGCTTTATTGTTATTGTATAATATGTCTAATGTGTGTTAAAATGGCTTCAAACCAAGTATAAAGTGCTTCTGGTAGTGGACTTTATATATATATTATGCACACACACACACACGTTTCAAATTGATCACATACCTACCCTTGAAAATGACTGCCAATGGCATCATTACAAAACAGTTTACCCCTAACACTAATGGTGCTGCTTGTAAGTTTGGTAGGTCAAGACCAGACTAGTATAATGGTCCCTGAAGCTCCCTCCCACAAAAAAAGAATTTCGTGTTATACTCTTTTCATGCACCCTACAGCTTTTTAGTGATAGGTAAGCATTTGTAGAAGCATTTCAAAATTATATAATAAGCAAATATAGTAGCGGATGAAGCTGCAGTCTGCTGTGGAATACAGACCTACAGCAAATTAAAAAGATTCTGAAAGGCTGAGAAGCTCTAAAAGAATTCTGATTGATATATAAACACTATCGAAACTTTTTATACTTTTTCCTTTTCCCTTCCGCAAAAATGCCTTAACTCTTTCTCTCTTCTGCCTAAAGAGCCGACTCCTCTTATTTTATCAAGGCAGCTACTCCAGGAAGAACTTTGTCCACCAATTGCTCTTTTCAGCAGTGGCTCATGGGGGCAGCTGGTGTAAATTGTCATAGTTCCATTGAATGGAGCTTCCTGCTTCATCGCAGACTATGCACTTGGGCCCTGATCATGTTGGCACATAAACCCCAGACTTAGGCAACGTCTCAGGTTTCGGTGTCTAAAGTCTCAGTTTTAGACTCCACTGCGATCCCCAAAAACTCTCATCAAAACTCAGTCAGCATCGAGGTTTTCAGGGTAAAACTTTCTGCTTCTGCTGCCTCCCTCTAGGAGTCCAGATGCCTATCTCCCACCTCTCCCCAGAATAATACACAAACCCAGGACAGATGGATATTGGGCACCTAAGTCACACACAAGGCCAAATCCAGTAGGCATGCTCAGAGGCTGCCTATCAGATCGGGTCCCATTCAAAATCTGTCTGATTTTGCAAGTTTACTGGCTACTGGAATCTCTCATTTTCTAGCCATATTTATTGTCACTCAGCAAAACTCATGCTATAAAGTTTTTCTTTAGTGAATCAACTGCAATGGGAGTTACATATACCAAGGCCTACTGCATGTACCTATCCCAAACCTAGGCTCGTTGGCATAATACTAATTTCAACAAAACCCCATGTCTTAGAGATTTATGGCCTATTTCTCCTCTCACACCTACTTCCCACTAGTGTGACTCCATTGGCTTCACTATAAAATAGAATGAGGCCTTTTGTAGATGTTGTATGTCAACGTTAATTTCAGCTGCCGAAAGTGTCAGTTTGATCATCCTGCAGGGTGAGCACTATTTATCTACTAAACGGATGCTCTGGAACGAGACATCAGTCCTGGGGAGAGAGTAGCAGTCTCTCTGCCTCTTCATTCTCATGCCTTTCTACAGAGACTGCCAACAAGGCTGAGAATTGTTCTCTGTACCTTCCTGAGAGTCCTCCTGTCATAAGTATAAAGTAGCCTAAAATTAGCGTTTACCTGTAAGGGGTTAGGCTAAAGGTAAGCTGAGAGGTGGACAACTGACCAATGAGAAATTCCTCAGGCGACAAAGGATTTTGAGTTTCAGTTTCTCTCTGGGTCTCTCTCTCTTCAACTCGGCTATGGGATGAATCACACCTACTTCTTTCACTGGAACTATAAGCTTTCTATCCAGTAACAGGTACGGTAGTCAGTAAGTTTACCTTCTTTTATCACTTGGAAAATTCTCCAGTTGGTAGAAATTTCTCTCTGTGTTTCTCTAATACTGTAAAGCTTCAGCAGGAGGAGAAATTCAGGGAGGGGGGTGTCTTTAACTCTTTATTGATTATTGTAGTGCTGTTCTACTGATTTTCTATAAGGGATTTATTCCTTTCTTTTTCTTTAATTAAAATCTTTCTTTTAAGGAACTGACTGCTTGTTTTCCATTGTGTAAGATCCTGGTTTTGGATCGGGCACATCTCGCAGGATCAGGCGAAGTTTGCTTTTTTTTTCTCTCTCAAGCTTCCCCGGGAAGGAAGAAGTTCGGGGGTTTAGTGGAAAGGGAAAGAAGGGTCCCAAACTCCCCTTGGTCCTAGTTTTTGGAATATTGAGTTTGGTGGTGGCAGCAGTTAGTTCCAGACACAGGAGAAGTTTGTGTTCTGGGGGGAAAAAAGATAACCTAAGCTGGTAAAATAAGGTTGGGAGTTATTTCTTTTTTTTATGCGGGTCCCCACATCTGTACCCTAGAGTTCAGAGTGGGGAAGCAATCCTGATACCCCCTCATTTCACACAGGCCACCAACCAGTCTTCTGATTGCAAATGACATTCAGTGACTATTGACCAAGGTTAGACCAATTCTGAGGACAATTTTTGTGAAAAGCTCCATGGTCCCATTACCAATTCCTGAGACATCCACACCTGAATAAAATGTACAGGTACACAATTATTGTGTACAAGGAAACAATTTGTATAGAGAGAGAAAAAGACAAAATGAATGTGTACAAAAATACCAATTCTGTTGGCAAGAATTTCCTTCAGTTTGATATCTGTACTCATTGCCAACTGGCTTTGGAAGATGTGTCTGGACGCAACTGGGACATTGGCAGGGGTGAAAGAAAAATTTCTCTCTCATCAATATAGGGGCAGTTTTGCCTCTTCCTAAAGAGGCAGGGCCTCAGGTGGAAGGGGCAGGGTTGGGGAGTCAGTGTCCCCCTACCAGCCTGTCCGCGCCCAGGATAGCTGCTCCTTTTGTCGTTCCCCACATTGGCGGCTGGGCGGGGCGGGGGAGGACAAGAGGAGGAGAAGGGGCAGGGATGTTAAAGCACTCACTGCTGAAGCAGCACTTTAAGCAGGGTCCTTTTGCCACAGCAGTACTTTAAAATTAAGGTGGTAGGGGCTGGTACAGGCAGACACTTTTTACCGGTATGTCGTACCAGCCCGTACTGCCTTACTTTCACCCCTAGATATCGGCTAAACAAGTAGCAACAGACTAATTTTATCTGCGAAAGAGACATCTACCCACTTGGCTATTTTAATAGGCATCTCTTTATTATACTTCATTTGTTATTCTAATTAGCCGCCACATAGATAAAGGTGAAATGTACTTAGATAATGATGGATCTGTGAATATACTGAATGCTTCTTATCATTGAGTCTGGGCTCACATTCCATTCACAGGCACAGGGAAATATTAGAGCTTTAATCTGGTATTACTTTAAAATAGGATTTAAGGCCAATGGAGATTGTAAATTTTTTTCCACAATGTAACTGTGTAGATCATATCATGACGATGAATAGCACTGCATATGATACCTCATGATGACACACACAACTAGGATGTATTTTAAAATTCAGTTTCTTATAAATGATATTAAGAAAGAAAAATCAATGTAAAGATTTCATTTTAGTACAGGGGTGGGCAAAGTACAGGCTGCGGGCCCATCCTGTCTGGCTCCTGGCTGGGGAGGCTAGCTCCTCCCCCATCCTCCACTTCTCCCACCCCCAGCATGCCACACAAGCAGCATTCTAGGGGGGCTGGGCTGCGCGCTCCAGAAGATCAGCATGGCAGCGTGTCTGGCAGTGTGGTAAGGGGACCGGTGCCGGCCTGGTGGGTTGGATAAGAGGCAGAGACTCTTGGGGAAGGGTGTGGGGCCTGGCTAAGGGTCAGGGCAGTCAGAGGACGGGGGGATGGATAGGGAGTGGGGTCTTGGGGGGGGTGATTAGGAGCAGGGGGTCTCTGGAGGGGATAGTCAGGGGACAAGGAGCACGGGGGTTGTATGGGTCAGGGGTTCTGAGGGGGGCAGTCAGGGGACCAGAAGTGTCCGGGGGGGCAAGAGATCAGATAGCGGGTAGAGCCAGGCTGTTTGGGGAGGCACAGTCTTCCCTACCTGGCCCTCCATATAATTATGAACCCCAATATGTCCCTCGGACAAAAAGTCTGCCCACTCCTGTTTTAGTAGATCCTGTTGCATAAGAGGTCAATTGTTCATCACCGTAGTCTTCATGTGGTAGGTTACTTATTGAGAGAGTTATAAAGAAGGCAGGGTCTTCTGCTATAGTCACATATGGGGAAGTAGAGGGGGGCACTTAGTAAATTCTTCCTGGTTTCAGAGATAATACAGGCTTCAGAAATATTCCCCACTATACAATACTTAAAATGGGTAACACCACTAGAATCAGTAACATCTGTAGAACTGGAATGAGCTTTTAAAATATAGAAGTGACAAAGAGTCCTGTGGCACCTTAAAGACTAACTAAAATTT
>ML677343.1:15899814-15936989 GCA_007922305.1 Dermatemys mawii | reverse complement strand
CTCTGATTTTTAAAATATATACACTCTACAGAAAGATACATTACAAATATAAGTGAGCATCCCATCAAATGAGCATTTGTTTCTTTGGCAGTTTATAAAGTAATTCAGGCTATTTTAAGGCACAGGTAACAAGTTATGGCTTTGGCGGCTCATACCCTGAGAGGGGTGGAGGGCATAATGAATGAATCTATAAGTAATATTATTAATATTTTGAAGATCTGGAAGGGTTTTTTTTGCCAAATTATCACACAGACACATTGGGGTGGATCTAAATTAAGAAGTCGCTTTGTCAAAAAATGTGCATCTAAAAAACCACAAAACAAAAAAACAGCCAGCCCTGACTTACAAGGCACTCCATTATTCTGCTGACCTCTGCTACCCCTTACTCAAAATATGATGTCAACCCACTCTTGTTGACTAATATGGAAATAAACATTAAAACTGTCCAGATCTGATGCACAAGTTTATGTCTTTGAAAATCTGCTACATCAGAAAGCAATGTCTAGTGATGTGTTATTCACTGAGAGTGTGCACTGATCTACTGATGACTGTTTATGTATTAAGAATGAGGAGTACTTGTGGCACCTTAGAGACTAACAAATTTGGGCATAATAAATGTTTATGTATTATTGCACAGCAGGATGCAGCCAGCTCAGGATTTTGATATACATGTTTTTCTACTCCATGGAGGAGTGGAGAAGTAGTATTTATTTATATTACACGAGTGCCTAGAGGTCTCAAGCAGACCAGCAATCCCTTAGGCCACATGCTGTACAAACACAGAGTACAGGAACAAGCTCTATCCCTCAAGCTCAGTTCAGACAAGACATAACAGAGCTATACAAACAAATGGAGAGAATGTGGGAGGGAGCAAAGGGTAACAATGAGAGGAACATGTGATTACACAGATTGGTTGTGGGTACAGCTTGCAGGTTGAACAGTTGTCTAAATGCTATACATAAATAAGATCTATTAGTGACCAGTCATCTCTGCTGGCCACTTGCCTAGTCATTGTTAGCTGTCAGTTTACAGACATGGTAATAGAAATGGCTCCTGAAGCAGACAGCAGAAGGTGTTCTATTCACAAGGCACAGCATAGAAAAAAGAGTGTGATGGTGCTTAGGGAGAAGGCGACAAAAGACAAATGGGTGATCAAAGCTGCCAACATTAGTAGAGCAGACAGGTGATGAGTTGGGGTGACACGATAAGATACAAGAACAGATATGCTGGGAAGGGGCTAAGACAGAGGAAGGCAACTTTTCAGAAGTGGTGTGCCGAGTCTTAATTTATTCCCTCTAATTTAAGGTTTCACGTGCCAGTAATACATTTTAATGTTTTTAGAAGGTCTCTTTCTACAAGTTGTAATATATAACTAAACTATTGTTGTATATAAAGTAAATAAGATTTTTAAAATGTTTAAGAAACTTCATTTAAAATTAAATTAAAATGCAGAGCCTCCTGGACTGGTGGCCAGGACCTGGGCAGTGTGAGTGCCACTGAAAATCATCTTGCATGCTGTCTTTGGCACCCGTGCCATAGGTTGCTAACCCTTAGGCTAAGATGTGGGGGGCTTTTTAGGAGCTTGAATTTGAAGTAGTGGAGAAAGAAGAGCAAATGGAGGGACTGAGGGAGTCAATGGCTGCAGCTGAATCACAGGGATAGCATGCATGGGATTCAATGAGTGAGAAAGGGTTGGGATGTTTGATAAGGCAAAGGGCACATCTGAGAGAGGAACTAGGAGGGAAGCCCATAGGACTGCAGGATTTGAAACGAAGGAATTGAATGTTGGCTGCCAGCCAGGATTGGAGGAAAAGGAGTCAAAGGGAGAGGAGAGTGTGGAGGGGAAAATATATTATTCCTTGGTTCACTGATATTACAGGACAACCCACTTGGCACAAAAGGGTCAAGTCTCTTACACCTGTATAGAGTTTGTAAAGATCTACTAAGTCAGAATTCTTCACTAGCTCAGCATGAGAGCATTTGCACTGGGTACCGGACTACACAAGGTGCAGGGAAGTGGAGAATCAGAGCTACTGCTAAGAGTAACCCAACCTTCCTCCTTGGTCTCATTCTTCAGATATCTGCACAGTCAGCTTGATATTAAAAAGGTATCTGCACTTTGGGTAAAGAACTCTTGCAATGAAACATTCAGGAACCATCATATTGTTATTTGAGAATACTGCCATTGCTGTTGAAACACACACTCTTGACCTGTAATGTTTGCCAAGAAGGACTTCACAGAATAGCTCCAGTTCTCTGTAAATAGGCTTTTATTGCAGAAAGAGTGTAGTGCAACAGGAGAAGAGTATGGCAAACACTGAGAGCTCTTAAAGGGTATTACAACTGTTCTGTAAAAGGAGAACTGAAAATGGATTTCCTAGCTGAAGAACACTTGTGTAGCTGAAGTATGTACAAACTCAGAAAACTATTTGTCTCTGACTTTGCAGGAGTTCTATGGTCTGTTCTGTGCCAAAATATTGACCCTTCAGGTCAGCCTTAAAATAAAACACTGACTTCTACAGAGAGATGAAACTAGTGTGAAAAAGTTTGGAGTTTGTTACCAATGCACCATATAATCAGCATCCACAAGAGTAGGATGAGAAATTGGTTAACATTTAGAAAGCCTAAATCCATTCATCCACCAGTATTTTTTATATGAAACAAGTGAAACTTACTATTCATTGCATTTCAACATAGCTTATTGACCCCCTGTTGCATTTTTCCCTTCATTCCCTTTCCTAAGGAGGGGAATTGTTCATTTGCATAGAAGATTATGTCAGACAGTTGGGATGCCAAACTGTAGTCATGCTCCTCACACTCAGCTCAAGCGCCACTGTCAGCATTTGCTTTCTGCAGCAGACACTGAATGATTTATTTTGTTAATCATCAGTATATTACAGAGCTCTATAGTCATCAACCTTGGGATTCCAGTGTGAGGAGCATGACTGTACATGTGTAGGCTGTATAATGGAAGAATCTCCACAGGGTGATCCTGTAGGATATGTTCATGATGTTCTGCCTTAATTCGGACCTTTCTAACCATTGCTTTTGGGGTCAGACTGAGAACCTGAACTTCACAGTAGCTGAATATAACTTAAATTTAATATAGTGCAACGACTAAAGTCTAGCTCTGGCTTGAAGACATTTAACCCTGTGCTATGAGCAGTTCAGGCCTGACAAGCTAAGCAGGATAAGGTCAGTTCAGTATTTATATAGAAGACCTCCAAGAGTTCAAATTATATGGATTAGGATCTAATTTTGACTCTTACAAATATTTTTTTAAAGAGTTGAGTTAAGGGTGAACACTGTGAAAATGTACTGCTTTATTTATTTATTTTCTAAAGTGCATTCATCATACAAGGTCATCATTTATAGACCCTTCTCTTCGGAAGAGTTCTGTTTGAATCCAAGAGGTCAGCTTAGTGTGGGAGGATATTCGGTTCCTGGAAGTGACATCTTTTGGATGTAAACTGAAGTCTGGGCACTTCTCATTCATGATCCCATAGCACATTTTGTAGAGCATACCTCCCAGCCTTCCCAGTTAATTGCCTTTAAAGCCCTCCAAGTTTCTAGTGAGGGTAGTGCAAATTTATATAGATATGCTAATTCCCTTCCTCTCCTCCCCAAGATATTTTTCCACATTTCCTTTTAACAGTATGCACATTAAATGAAGAGTTGGATCTGTTTTGCTTGTCACAGTCTAAGTAATTCACTTTAGAGAAATAAGCTCCACCATCTAACATTTATTATATACTCAATATCAGCAAAGCTTTCCTTAAAGTCCTTCATGAGAGGCAATCTCCCCACTTAGTTGCATATGTACATCATCCTCTGCTCCCCGGATAAAGATGCAAGCTATGCAAGGGTGTCATGGGTTAACCGAACAATTTAAGGAAAACACAACAGGTGCTGTATATGTATTTACTCCTACTACAAATTCCCTTTGCTTACTGCATGGAAGAGTTAAATATTCCCCTAAACAGAAGTGAATTTGATGTAGAATGTAATTCACTTATAGTAAAAGGATTAATTTAGTCAAGCCCCTGCTGACTGTTACATCCAATTCATCACCAGATCCATAAAAGAGTGAGCTTCCCCAATCAAATATGTGCCTGTAAGCAAAATCCCCACCTTGTGAGGACAGAGTTCTCTTAAGCTTTTTAAATTTCCCAGCTCAATTTGATTGCCAAAATAAGTCAATCAAGTTATAATGGGCTCTAATCAGTACTCCCAGGAGGTGCTCAATTCTGCTCCTGCATCCAACTCAACCTCAAAATAAGTGTGACATTTTTTCCCTCCATGTGAAAACACAAAATCATTTTCAAGTTGCTCTCTACTATAATTCCCCCCCACATCAGTACAAGTGAAAGAAGATATCGAAACAGCACAAATAGAAACAGACTACCTGAATTTAATGATCATTGTGAGCATAACTGCAATGATTAATTTTATTACTAATTAGACAATGGCAGCATGCACTAGGTGCTACACACTTTTAACCCCCAAAAGAATGCACAATCTACAAAGTAAAACCAGATTTCCTCTCATTTTCCCCCGTCTTTGCTTCTTGAAAAAGCTCTACCCCCTGTTCCAGTCATGAGATGTATCCCATCTAGTCTCTGGCTGCCAATTAAGTCATAATGTAGCTTGAATATGAACATTTCCAGTTTTTCCTGTTTATTCCCACTACTCCTTGCATTTGTGTACAGACATTTAAAATGTTGAACAAATTCCACTGGTTTGCCTCATGTTGCTCCCACTGCAGCTCTGAGCACAGTCCAGCTTCTCCCTCCCCTGCATCCACCCACCTCTGCCGCTTGGCACATAGGAGAATGGAATGAGATGTCCACCTACTCACACCCTCTCCCCCACCCCCCAACTAAGGGAGCTAGCAGAGGCTGTGCAGCCCTTGCACTCTGCACAGGGCCCAGATCCAGCGAATTCTAACATGACCACCTGTCTCCCATGTCCCTCTTCATGGCTATGCTAGAGATAGGGATTATCCAGCCCCAAATACTTAATTACTCTAATGGGACAACATCCTAGCCTTGATCTACATAATCAGTAGGTAATCCCGGGTGAATTGATGGTAGTATTCAGCACTATCTTTGTTGCTGATCCTACAGATCCTATTTTTAAAAGTGTAATTCTGCCTTCCTCACAGGATGAATCTGACACCCCAGGGTAGAGCAAGCAGCACATAGGTCAACGAAAGAAAGTGCTTGAGGTTCTGTTGGATTATTCCCTCTCTCTGAATTCCAAGGATGTTTCTATGCAGAGGAAAAAGTAGTGAGATGGAGAGTTTTTAAATAGGAAGATGGAAAAGGAATGAACATCTGTCCCTTATCTAATTAGCAACTGGCTAGGACTGTACAGTGTACAGCTGAAAAGCTCTTGTTGTTAGAGGAAGAAATGCCTGAATATGTTGAAGAAAACAGTTTGATCATGCGAGATTTTAGAAAAATTGGCCCTTTTTCTCCTGAAAACATCTGCAGTGTAAGTAGAAGTAGCATAGCTGGGGAAGCTGATAATATACAGCACTCCTGAGATCTTCACTGGAAGAGCTAATGCTTCCCGAGACTCAGGCAGGACTAAAAGCAAAGGGAGCAAACACAGGCTGCTGTTTCTCTGAATGTGAGCATGTATATAGAAGAGAGAGAGACACAGATAGGAGGAGAACAGCAGGAATAAAGTGCTGCATCCTGCTCTCTAAAACCCACAGGGTTTATAGGGTCAAAGTTCACCCCGTTGCATTGGGACTAGAGTACTGTAGATCCTGAACACTGCGCTACAGTAGCCACAGCCTATTTGAGAAGCCCTTGACGAATGCAATTTCTGTGCACTGATTCCACACAAGGTGGGTTAGTGGGGGAGAAAGTGCAATGTTCAGTGCATGACATGCTCTTGCACAATACTAGTGAGAAAGGAAAAGCAGCTGCTATGCCAACCAATAATTTGATATGTAGCAAGGAGGGGCTTTGTGCAATTCTATGGCATCCCTCTGGGTTGGGGAGTGCAATTGGATTTTGTCTCAAAGCCCCTGCGGGACACTGGATCAAGCATTATTACTTGACATTTCCAGGTTTTCATTCATTTTGTGGCAAGTACAATGGAAGAGATGTAACAGATTGGAGCCTGCTGCCCAAACACATGGGAAGAAGGTTTTACCCTGTTCAGTTTTTGTTTCAGCTTTCGCCATCTAGATTATTCCTGATGTAGAATTAATCTATATGGGGAATGAGCAGAATCCTCCTGAGCAGATGGATTACGGCTCAGGACAACACTCCATTTGCAGTGCTCACTGCGTGCGTGGTTTTTAATCGGAAAAGCAGCCTCGGGCCTGAATTAGGAATCACTGCAAAACCGATTGCAAGTGAATGGGGATTCAGAGTAGTAGTTTTTAAAAACTGTATTAAAACAGACCTTTTGCGGGTATCTTTTGGTTTCCTTCCACTCAAGGCAGTTTGGAGAGGGTGGCATATCACACGGCAAAAGATGGAAGTATTAGGCAGATGGTCACTGCATGTGTAATGGCTCCCATGCAAAACAATGAGAAAGCAAAAGCTAAAAGGCTTAGGAGCTCATTGACATCAATGAGTTAAATGTTGCTTTTCAAAAAGTTTGGGAATACAAGCTGCATTCACTTCATTACACTCCAGGAGCTGCTGCCATCCCTGCCACCCAGGAGCCATTTCCATCATTCCATGAATGAACATTAAAAAAGGGGGGGGGGAATTCTAGAAGATTCCCCAACCCAGATCAAACCAAAATCCTTCCCCCCACCCCATCTATCTTATCACTCCAATCAGCATCTTCTTCCACTGACACCTGGGAAGAAAGCTCAGCCTTGTGGCCTAATCTGAAAGTCATTAAATCCAGGCTCTCCTAGAGCAAACAGAAGAGGATTCCAGAATCCTGGCTCCCTCCCGAAGCACATCCAGCCACCTGCTCCTCTGCTTTAAACCATGGGGTTGTCCTGTCAAAACTAAAGCCCTTGTACTGCACCTGACCACCACTGGGGAGATACATGAAGCATAAGCGTAACATACTCTCTGCGAGAGACATCACTGAACAAGCAGGTTATTGTGTCCTGCGCTGGCTGATGTTTCCCCAGTGGTAGGCTGAACAGGCAAGTGTGAAAGATCAGGACAGGCTGGGGGTGGGCCGAGGTGGCATGGAGCCTTTATAAGAAAAAGACGCAAAAAATCAGAACTGTCCCTATAAAATGATGACATCTGGTTACCCTACCCAATGGCCTTCGGCTGCAAACCTCACTAGTATAGCACACTGCAGGGCTCTACACTCAAGGCCTGTGGCAACACCTGCATTTGAAAAAAAGTTATAACCTTCTACACAATCTGGAGGGAGGTCCGGGGGGAACTCGGTACTCTTAGCCACTGCTGCTACTGAGATTCTACCTAGTGCAAGACACTCCCAGCTCTGCATCTGAGACTAAGGGCAGGCAAGTTCCCTCCACTCAAGAGCGCACGTCCTCTGCCATTTCTTCTAGCCTCCCAGCTTACTAACATAGTTCAGTCTTGACCAGGTACTATTTAAATCCAGATCATCCCATGCAGTTTACAAATAATGGCTCAGAGTTTTAATTTACTGTTTACTAATACTGTCAGGCATTAGGAGAAGGCATAATACTGAAATGTCACACATTGCTTTGTTCATTTGCTAATTGCTGAGCCACTTCAAAATCTCTTTAGCAATGTGTTTTACAGCTGCTTATCTAAAGACTACTACGTATACATTGATACATTCCATTTCTCCTAATATTTTCTTCAGACAATACTAGTGTAATCAAGACAATATTTTCAAGATGAATTGGCATTTAAAACTAATCAGTAATATGGAGGAAAGATATTAAGGAAGAGGAGCAGGAAAGCAATTCTAATGTGACCAAGCAAATACTTCAGAGCCCTGGAATGCTTTGGATTCTTAGCAGCCTGGCAGAAGGATCATTTTGCCAAGATTGTTATTTGCTGAAATCTGAGACATCATTATGGTTAGTGAAACATCTAATCTTGAAAGACCTCAGCTTTAATTCTTTATGCTATCATACTCTCTGGATTTTCTTCATGTTACATTGGAGTGATTAACTATAAGGGATCGGGGGTATAGGTCCATAGAATTACACACCCTCTAAACTGGGACAGGGGAGGATTACTTAGTTACCCCAGCAAGAAAGAGGTCTTCAGTGTTCATGTTAACCTCGTGTGTGCTGCAGTACAGTGCACAGCTAGCATCAAGTCAATTGCGGATGGCGTTACAAATTCAGAGAGTACATGAGCACATGGCTGATGCTCTCTGAAATTATTCTCCCATAAGGTTTGCCTGCAATAGTGTCTGGAATGGGTCACAGCTGAGAGAGCCAATCTCAGGTTAGACTACCAAAACTGGGCAGACACTCCCAAACTGGTGGTATATTCTACAATTAGATTGGCCAGCAATAAATGTGAATTGTAATCTGTTTGATGAATGCTTTCTAACAGAGTAGTGAGGGACCTGTATTTATTTGTAGGAAACCTTGCACAATTTCTGACTTCTCACTCTTGTACTAGTGCTATCAATATTTCACTTTAATATATGCTAGAAATCACCACATTCATGTAAAAATTTTATTCGTGCCACCCCCTAATTTAAGTGCATTAATTTAGGTTGCATTAACTAGCAAATCTAAAATTGCATTCCAATAAAAAATAAAAGGTCTTTTCTCATACTCTTGAGCATTTGCAATGTGCAAAGCACTCCACTGATCTGATATTGATCAGTATTGAATTATGAAACCCATCAGGTATAGAGCTTCAATGTACACATAATTTAATAGCTGCTACAGATGTGTGACAGTATGAAGATACCCATCTTGGCAATCATGCAGTAGAATACTTAATATTACCACCAAAAATATGCCAATGGAGTTTATTTGGTAACATTTATTTTGTACATGCAGAAATTCTCTATTTCTGGTATGAAGGACAGAGTTTTTGCAGATAAATCTGTTTCCTTCCTGATAAAATTAACTTCAACAGGGAAAGGTACAAGATTAATACCCTGTAGTTTCCAGTTTTTGTTGAGTTTTTTTCCCCCATAAAAGCCTTACATTTTACTTTAACACATTAGGCGCTTGGGACCCTAGCTACAGTACAGAGTGAAATACCCCACACCTGCAGCAGAGATGGTCCATTTTTAGGAGGTAAGCTGTGATCATTGATCAGTCAAAATATGTAGAAGACTGCATTATGTATGCCTGCACTGAACTGCATTTACCCTGAGAAAAAAAAAGGACTTCACATTCCAGTGCTACAGACCATTAGTTTGACTACAGATATTTTCTTTTCCTATGCCTCATTCCACCACCAGAACTTGCAGAATTTTTCTGCTTGCTTGTTTAGTGTGTGATGTTCTTTTTGTAAATCTTAGTGATTTTGTTGACAAAAAATGTTTTGGACTATTGGTGAACTTTGCTGTTTACAGTAGGAAGAATATTTATTACCTAGCAGGTGCTTTGGAGAGGATTCCATTGTTTGGTGGGACAAAGTAGCAAATGAAAACTACAGTGTTCATTAAAATGGATTGCACAACCAAGAATTAAACTCTGCCTCGCATGTGCGGAGACTGATTTTTCCATTTCTGTTACACTGAGCTTATCATGAGAGAGTGCGCATACAGCTGTCTTTAGGATAGTCAGATTCCAAACCCAGAGCAGATTAAATGTCTCAGTAACTCAGAATTTTCTTTTTTTCTTCCAAGTGACAGGAATAAAATGTATCACCTATGACACTTTCTCATCATTAAAAACCTCACAGCACAATTAATTTTTTGCCCAGTAAAACTGCATTAGATCTGCTGTTTTCAAACTGCCCACTCACATATCTATTGATTCTTTGGAGTTTAGAAATAAAATTAATACCACCTTTGTGTCTTTGACCCTGGGTAAATGATTGCAAGCAGTCTCTTACAAGGAGGTCAAGACTGAAATAGTGAATTAACTCCACCAATTATTTTAGGCCTTGCATGTATCTAGCAATCACAAGCTGTTAAAGAGAGTCCTACTGTGAAAAACAAGTATCTATATTATCAGAACTCATCTGGGCACAGGCCCACATCTAATGCATTTGGCACAGTTCATGAAGGTCTGCACTAAAAGAGAAGATGGCCTTCCAAGGCATTGATACACTGGGTGAGCTCATTAACGCAATTAAAAATAGACAAAGGATATCCTTAGCTAAGAGCAAGACAATTGAAAAGCCATGAGCAGGGAACCCATGTAGATATGGAAATCAAGAGAAGCAATGACATGCAATGAAACTGCAGCTGAATAGGAAAAAAAAATAGAAACCTGCTTGATGGTTGTAATGAAAGCATTAAAGAGCACAGCAGGACTAAGGGAGAGGGTTTCCAGTGAAGAACGGTTTGGGCTGGGAAGGGTCCTACAATGGATGTGAGGTGCTTGACAGTGAATACGCATCTGTCCCATGTTCTAGGATCCCATTATTGGAAAGGAACAGTGGGTATTTTGATCACCCTAGATGTCTCTATTTTTAAAAATCCCACCCTTCTAGGAGTCCAGGAGCTAGTTAGACCCCTGGAAAATTGAGGATTCAGAGTATGTGAACACTAGGTAGCCAGAGGATGAGAAGACAGACAATTTCTAGTCCCATGATAGAACCCAAAACAGAAAAAGTAGAAATAAATTATCAGTTTTCAACTTGGCAAAAGGTTAGTAGTATGAGGTTCCATTGCAGGACCACTACTAATTCACTAATCATGAATTACTGGGGAATGTAATGAACAGCAAAATGTAAAAAAAAATTCCAGATGGCGCAGAATTGTTCAGCTGAGTTGAGACGAGAGAAGACTATGAGAAGCTCAAGTGGAATCTAGCAGATTATTGAAATATAACGTTGACAAATGCAAGGTAATGCACACAGGAAGAAATACAGATACATGGTTGGGTTCTAAATCAAATATAACCATTCAAAAAAAAGAAAAAGAAAAAGAAGTATGTTCAGTTAAAGCCTCTGCTCAATGCATAGCACCAGTCAAAACAACAAACAAAATGGAACCTGCAGATAGATACTTGCCACTTCTGAAAATTAGGTAACTGGACTAGAGGATTATATAGGGGATTTTGGAACTCCCACTAGGACCAACTCATTTTACTCACTGTCTTTGGGAGAGCCTGGGATTTCCTTTGCATATTCTTTGCCACTGTAAATGAGGAAATCCCAAAAGGATTTGAAGTTTCCCTGCCACTAACATACCCCACCTCCCCGATGCCACATATACACACACATTTGAATACCTCATTGAGTAAGATACCAAAATGGAAGAGGACTGTTTTTATTGCTGTGAAACCGATAGCTACAGCAGACGGATACAAACAGCTCACTCACAAAAAGAGGACTATCTTCTCTGAGGTATGTGAAAGGCCTACTGTAGAAAACAAACATGCCATACATCTTTTAGCATGAATGCTTGGAGACATTTTAAAGGTACAAACCCATGTATAAAGTGCTGTTCTCAGTTTGTGACACAGTTATAAACTGTCTATGGCAACACCAGCAAATTGTTTCTTGGGAGGATTGGTATAATACTATATATGAAATGTTTGGCAAATGGGTCAATTAATTTTTGGTCTTTCCACAAACAGCTTTTTGGTCTGGTTTGTATAGATCGCTCAGTGTGCTGAAGGGGTGCCTAATATCTTATCATTGTAAAGGCAGGACAAATATCAAAGGAACATTAAAATGCCTATCATATGTCACTCTAGACGAAGAAAATAGATCCTTCAAAGTGGTTTGCTGTATAGCAGGCAGGCAAAAATATGGCAACAAACAATAAAACCTCTTTGCTCAGTGGCACAATCTTCTTCTCCAAAGAGACAGCATCAAGTAGAAAGCTACCATCATAAGGGTGTACCGGGAAAAGTAAATAAAGCCCAAAACAAAAGGGTCTAATTTATTGCAGAATCCTCAACCCCTCCTCATACTGCAGGGGTAACTGTCTGCTATCAACAAATGGTCACTGAGGAAAAAAATAGACGAGGCCAGGCTGTTCTTTCCTACACAGGGTTTTGGTGAGGTCACACTTTGCTGCTTGTGGACCTACTGACCATGTTCTTACTTGTGCAACACACCCATTTGTTCCCTGAATTCCTACTATCTCCACATTCTAAGGGAGAGATCTGCCACAGAGATCACATGGTCACACCAGAACCACAGGTTCTCCCACATAAGCTCCCAGCTGCTTTCCTCCCTATCTCCTGTGCCGAACTCTGTAGTTTCCCCGGTGATAATCCCTATGCATACATATAAGCAGTCTCCTAATTTTCTGGCCAGATGGAATTATTCAGTTAGTTGGTTATTTCCCACACCTCACGTCCTGCTGAAGTTTCCATCTGCCATACCCATTACACAGCACCCAGTACGTGCATCATCTGGGATTCCAGTACTAACTCTTGTAATCGAAAAACACATTTGTTATTCAACTGCAGTCTACTTAGAGCATTGGCAGCAGCGAAATGCAGCAAAGACGCAGGCAGAATAAGGCTAGCATTGCAGCAGACCAACGTGCTGCTGGATTGTCAGCAGAGTACTTGGACATTAGATGCATAGGAATCAAAGTGGAAAGTACACAACTGTGACAAAACGTATGAATGCTAGAATTTGGGTGCTTGGCATAACAGCTTGTGAGGATATGGTGCAAGCTGTACTGCACAGGGAGAGTAGCAATGACAAAAGCAGAGTGTAGGACACTGGAATATTAGGACAGTGCTTTGCAGTCTTTGGTATGCACTGAGCATTGAGTACTTCAGGCTTTAATTGGCACTAGGAGCTTTCCCATTTCAGCACAAAACTTTGCCAACTTTCCTCATACCTGTCGTTCTACTTAAGTCAATATTGGTGGGCCCCAGTCACCTGCTTCCTATCAGTGTTTGGCAATGCAATGATCACTGGAGTTTGAGCTACTCCAAACCACAATTCCACAAGCATGGCAATGGGAGCGTGTAATAACACAAATTCACTCATTAAGGACTAGTGCAGGGGTAAGCAACCTTTCAGAAGTGGTGTGCCGAGTCTTCATTTATTCCCTCTGATTTAAGGTTTTGCATGCCACTAATACATTTTAATGTTTTTAGAAGGTCTCTTTCTATAAGTCTATAATACTAAACTATTTTTGTATATAAAGTAAATAAGGTTTACAAAATGTTTAAAGAAACTTCATTTAAAGTTACATTAAAATGCAGAACCCTCCAGACCATTGGCCAGGACCCAGGCAGTGTGAGTGCCACTGAAAATTAGCTCGCGTGCCTCCTTCAGTGCAAGTGCCATAGGTTGCCTACTCATTGGCTTGTGCTTGCCAGTGAATGAGAGGCAGAAGGCACTAGCTGCTAAACAGATAAGGTCCGATGGATTGATACAGTTGCCCAAAGGGTTGGGCATAACTATGTTATGGGTTAGTCAGGCAGGAGCTCTCATCAAATCAAATGATCTTTTGTATGAATAAGTGGTTTGAACTTTGGTCATTACCTCAGTATTGATGTGTTAGCTCAAGGTTTCTCTAAAGATAACGCTCAAAGTTCCAATCATGATCACACAGTAAGATTTAAGAACATGCACACTAATTTACATGGAGTGTAAATATCTGCTTAGAAGTCAAAATCAGGACATAAACAACGGCCTCTTTCAAAAGGTTTTATACCCTAATCTCCAGTAATCTGCCATGCAAGCATCTCTAATCACTCCCAACAGAATATCAATAAATATGAAGAGAACCATCACTGGCAATTTGATTAACATATTAAAAGAATATATTCCTCCCTTCTTGATGTTGGTAATCTCTCATTAATAGTTAAAGTAGAAACAGTCAATACATTTAATGTATACTTTTCTCTGAACAATTCATTTTAACTAGTCACGATACCCAAGAACTGTAGACAGTAAATCTTCAGTTTAGTACTGTAAGGCCACTTTTGACTCATTTAAAATAAGATACATTTATTTTCACTGTATTGCCAGCATTGAGTGGGGCTCACTTCATAGTGCCCAGTTGCAGTATAACTACATACGGGAATTTTTTACACTCCCAAATTTAAATACACTAATGCCACACATTTAAGGCACTGCTATCAAGAAAAATACCACCACACCATTAAATATCACTGTGGGCCCTCAATCAGCAAGAACGCTATGAAGGTACTTGGAAAAAAATGTTGGACCTTTGTGGGAACTTGCAAGTCTTTTTCATTCAATTATATTCAAGGCTCACTAGTTTCTTCATAGCCTTTTCCTCCCCCAACCCCATCAATTTTTAAGTGATTTTAGCATATTTGTGATTCATACTCTTCTTACTACCCACCCACTGCAGCATATGAACAACAATAGGAGTTCTCCAAATCTTGTAGCAGGAGAAACAAATCCCTGAAGATTCAAGTCCACTACACATTCTGGGAAACCTGAGCTACAGCATCTGACCTAGAGGAACCATCTCTAAGGAAAGGGTTTAGCTCAGTTTCCAAGGCCCATGTGAACCTAAGCTTCTCTACTGACATGTCCATTAGGCACTGCACTGAGAACCCCTTAGAAGAGTCTCACATACAGAAAGGTTAACATTTCAATTGACCAGAATTTTTTTTGGATCATCACTTAATAAAAATTTGAAGTTTATTTTTCTTATCCTGAATTAGGATGAAAAACTGAAACACACCTCTTAAAAATCTTGATCAATTACCCAGGATGGGAAAACAGCATTCCACCAAGCTCTACTTATATAGCCCTGAGCTGTATAGTATCCAAGTACTTTCCTTGACACTGTTATTGCTATCCATAACAGAGACCTCAATGTGTTTTAAGATAGCATCCAGGGATTGTGTAAGGTATCTGTACACAGATGGTGGATTCATCTGTACAACATTTTTGTTACCCTTTTACCAGTACCAACAGGGCATAAAGTATATTCTGTCTGACAAGAAGGGAATGACTTTGCCTTTTCATTACTCTCCAGCTGCCCAGAGTGTAACATAGATCACAGGAATCTGAGATGGTCCATTTATTGAAACAGAAGCATTATAGGTATATTGTTCGTCTGTCATTCCAAGTTCATGCATTCATGGCTTGTTACAACTTCTCTCCTACTGCTGAAACCTCTTCTGTTTTGCACAGAGATCAAGACATATTAACAAAGGCACAGTAGAACTGTTTATGTATGCCCCAGAAAAGTTCTCTAGGTTTTTACTTGGCAATTTGCCATGTCCATAATTATTTGTGCACTTGCAATTAAGAAACCACTGGTAATGATGGAACCACAGATCAGAGGCTTAAATGCATAAAAGCAAATATATTCAACCAAATTACACAATAAATAAATAATTTTTTTTTTTAAAAAAAAGATCAAAATAACCCAATATGTTCCTCAAAGAGGAAGATTAATCCTCCTCAGTCCTACAATAAAACATGTATCTGGAACAATGTGACTATTCTACTGGCAAGTAAGCTATTGGGGTAATTGTAAAATAAAATTGGGAAGTTGGATGAACTATATGTTAATAATTACAACAATCCTAGAAGTTGTGTAGGAACACTAGAAATCCATGCAAATTATGATTTCCCTAAAAACAATAAAAACCGTGACCCAATCACATGGGCATCTTAATTTTAAGTGGTTCCTATGTTAATTTTATCCTAGATACATAAGCCAACTATATGGTAAGTAGTACACCTGCCACATTGTGCCATAGCGAAAATGTGGTTTAAATAATTCCAAAACAAACTACGTTCCTAGAGGTAAAAATGAGTGTTTACGTTCCTAGAGGAAAACCAGTGTTTTGTTGTTTTTTTTAAATTGTTGTTGAAAAAAACCTTTTTGCTCTGCCAATCTAAGCAGCTTTTTTGTTGGGTTGATACCAAGTACTGGTAAAGTTTTGCATCACTCAGATTAACTGTGATGTAGAAGGACTTGTGCTTTTAATTAAGCAGATATATGATATATTATCTAGAGACAATGATTAAGCATTGTCAAATATTTCTATCTCCTATAGCCTGGTAAAAATGAATTCTAATACACACTTTGATAGGATTATTTAAAAAATAAAATGTGCAGTTTCAAATCCTTGTACTCAATACTACCTTCTTTTCATGTGAGTAATCCTATTGACTTCCCTGGAATTATCTAGGAGTAAAGGTTTAAGAGACTGAGTCTTGGGTGTGAGTGAACCCCATGGATTTTTCTGAGGGTTGCAGGATTCACCACACTGGTTTTAGGTCATTAAACATGCTTTCTGGTCATTTGAACTCTTTCCCCACAAATTTATTCAAAGGTAAATTTCTACCGTTCCCCAGAGAAGTAATTCAACAAACACAAATAATAAAGTTCCATAGCTAAAGGGAAATCTTAAGGTTATGACAACAGGCTCCAGACACCCAGCTTCGGGGCTGGTACAGTCAGGTGGCTTCAGTGGGGTATAAACA
Source organism: Dermatemys mawii (assembly GCA_007922305.1). NCBI lineage: Eukaryota > Metazoa > Chordata > Testudines > Dermatemydidae > Dermatemys > Dermatemys mawii. Next base: position 15,920,514 of record ML677343.1, on the reverse strand, counting down.
CATTTCCTTCCCTCCCCACTGCCCATCATCATTCTACTTTTCCATGCTCTGTTCCCTTTAAATGGTGTGAATGACCTCAGGAATTGTGATTTGAGTCAGGGAAAAAAGTCATCTACTGGCCCCTTCACAGTTGGTCAGGTGTCATTTAGTGAATTACTCACCCTTTCCAGGGCGACATTTGGAAGATTCCCCATGCATTCTCAATGGACATCGCCACTCTCTCTTAAGACTCTGAAAGAGTGAGAGAGAGGGAGGAGGCTGGAGGCCACCAAGGCATTTCATATCTGAGAGACAGAACATACCTTTTAGCTGCTGCAAATAAGGAGCACACTGCTCTGTGGGCCAGGAAAGAAATATTTGTTTTGTTTGCATTGATCATTAGTAGAAAGTAGTAAATATACCAGCTGTTCATGGCCATCCAGAGAATGCCCAACTGGACACAGACTTTCACAAATTAAAGATGAAGAGACTCTGCCCCTCCCCTTGACTGTGCAAGACAGTGTGCCTTTCAGCTACATTTTCTAATTTGGAAAGTCCCAGGTAACAGAATTTCCACAACTTGGAGACTAGTCCATAGTCCAAGTCACCAACCTGTGGTTTCCCTGATATTCAGCCTTTTACCCTTATCTTAATTTGGTCCTGATACTCTTAAATACAGTGTACTCCCATATACCACACACATTCCTTCCCCTAAGTGGGGATCACACCCTTCAAATACATTTAGGCTAGGTGTACTGACACCTCTCTCCCCACCCGCCTCAGGTAGCAGTATATTTCCCTGTCTCACACAGCTCCAATTTAAGAGTTAAAGATTCCATTCTGTCGTTTACCACGACCACTGTTACACCCCTCTGCTGCTCCATTCCTTCTCTGCATTGGCCTGTGTGGAGGTAAAGGCAGGCCATGACCCTTTGCCCCTCTCTGGTCCCAAACATTTAAGTATCTTAGCAGCATAAGGACTCTAAGGCAATGCACAGTTAATTCAAAGCTACTTGTGGAATGCCCTCTTAAGGTCAGATTTTGCCCAGCTTTCAAAGGTTTGCGCCACTTTTATCCAGTGAAAAAACAGTATCTTTATGAAAAAAACAAAAACAGAAATTTGCAAGCTAAAAGTAACTTAGATTTGTTATTATGCATATTCTAAATATCCTATAATGTATAAGTACCACACAATCTTTACAAATGTATGGATGGAGTGTAACAGTTTTTTTATATCCATTTTATAGATGGAAAATTGAGGCACAGACACTAGAACCCAGATCTTCAAAAGACTTTAGGTTCCAACTGACTTCCATTGATTTCAAGTTAGAAGTTAAGCCCAGATCCTTAAAAGCACTTACACACCTAAGTAACAGGTCAATAGTCACAGGGGAAGTTAAGTGGGCTGGAAAAGGGAATTGAACCCAGGTGTCTGGCTAGTTCCTTAACCGCTGGGTAATCCTTCTGAAAACTAAAGGTTACGTAATTTTCGCCAATCCTACAAGAGATTAGGTGGGACTTTAACTAGTAGCCACTTGCACATAAGGCAAATACTTCTCCATTACAACGTCATGCTTCCCATTGAACAGCAAAGTCACAAGAATCATCATTTTAATGAGTTCAACCTCACTGTATGACATAGATGAAAAGATTAAGAAAAGGAGGAGACTCATGCTCCCTGATCCGGGGAGTGGGAAGTAACAGAGCATTTTCAAAGATTGCTCTGTTTTAACTGAAGAACACTGACAGGAAAATGACTTCTGCCTGAGGCAGGCATGCTGTTTGCAGAATCTCCTTAATCACCACTTCATCTCTCAATATTTCACTGTACAAGGGTGTTTCATTCAGAGAACAGCAGTACGTGCCTGGAGAGCTGTTTACAAAATCAAGTTGCACTAAGCCAGCCCAGCAAAGCCACACAGATTTGGCAAGTACTGTGTCTGTTTTAGCACCATGTTAATTTACATAATTGGGTCCAGAATTATCCCCAGTTTATACCATCTTCTATAGGCACTGGACAAGTATCCCAGGGCAGAAAATTCACTGGTAGGGAAGTTGTGGCATTAAGCAACTCTACTGCTAAAGAAAATGGAAGCGAAAGATGAATATTTCTTTTACCAGCAACACTGGTATGATGGTGTACTACTGTACTTAAAGAAGGCATATTTACCTTTATTTACAGCAAATGTTTGTACTGAACCAAAACACCTCAATGTAAAAAAAGAATTATTGAATCAGTAAGTGGAATATTTTGGTATTATCTATCCAAACCTACAGAATGCATGAAAGAACAGATCATATGATTAGTCTACATTCAGTTTTCCTTATCTGCCTTTCGCAGGCCTACAAGACTCAACAGGATTCTAAAAAAATATTTCAAACATTTTTTCAGTGTCATGTTAAAAACTAACTTGAGAAGCAACACTATAAATAAAATTAAAAATGCTAAACTTCCAAACATTCCAAAATCTGAGCTGAAACCCACAAATTCATTTCAATCTCTCCCAAGATATGAAATCCTTTGGATTTGTCACCCTTTGAGTGATTAACCGCTTAAGCATTTTGGGGGGCTGACCCTCCCCATCTCATTGTAAATTAGGAGTACTTTAACATAATATAATTTCTCTGACTTCAGTCACAGTTACAACATTTGGCGTGAGACAAATCAGACCCACTACCCAAAATACTGTAGCAGAAAAACATATTTAAAGCTTACTGTTCAATAGAAAGACTCATGGAGGGCATGAATGACTATTCTGCAGGTCTCTCTAGATTCTACACTACTCCCTCAGAATGCCCACTCTGACTGTGGATCCCTTGCACAACCCCAGATCCTTGTGATAAAGGAAAAAAGCTAGATGTGTTTCTCTGGAGAGAAAGAGAGAGAGAGAGAAGCCTTTGCTATCTGAATGAGAAGTGTCTCCATCAACCAGGCTAGCGGCGGTCATTGACCTATAGATGTCTGTAACCCTAGGCACACCTATGCTCACACTCCTGAAGTGTTAGCTGTACAAAACATGTTTTGGAAGACATCCTTTGAAAACTAACCACACTTGTCAATATCATCATTGTGAAATGCAGGTGACAATGCTGTACATGGAATTATGGATAATCTCAGACTTTAAAACATACTATCAAGAGTAAAAGGTGTTTATCAACTCCCCCTGACATGCCTGGTTTAATCAGGTTCTCTCCAGATAAATGAAAGGAAGCCGGAACCTCAAACCAGCAGTGGTCAAATTCAATGGACTATTTGTTCATATCAGAAGTTGCAGGAAGAGAACATTTATATTGTAAAATTGCAGCAGGATGCTCCCATGTGATGCTTACCAGGGGCACCTTAATCAAGATGGAGTCAATCCCCAGGAGAGGATAGGAGACTGAGCCCCAGGGGATCAAGTTGATGCTGGAAACAAAAGCAGCCCTTGAGATATAAGGACACAAAGACAAAGTTATCCTTCACTTGAAGGGAGAAGGAAAACCCACGCCTTGGAATCTCTGGGTATGCTAACTAAGAATGAGCCAGCTATTGTTGGAAAACAAAGATTGCTCAAGGATGTTTCCTCAAAGTCTGTAATTTGTACAGTTGTGTTTTCCAGTGGAAACAACCTCATGTTTCTTTTATTTGTTTGTAACCATTTCTATCTTTATTCCTTCTACTTCGTATCACTTAACCTCTGTTCTTTTGTTAATAGACTTGTTTTATTTTTACTATAAATGAACTCAGTGTTATGTTTGAAGGGAGGGGTGTGTTTACCCCATCAAGTTAATAAGCTGTAATGTACTGACCAAAAAAGAGCAGAAAACTTAATACCTTCTGTGAACACAGAGAGACAAGTACAGTGTGTTAGAGAGCCATATCTTTGAGGAGCTCAGGGGCTGGAGTTCACTGATTGTTACCTGTAGCATCTTGAGGCATTTGCTGGTAAGGAAGACAGCAGCTCACAACTCTAGGTATGCTCAGCAGTGTGTTGCAACAGCACGCCAAAACCAGAATGTTCATATTTTCCCCTCAACTAAACTCTTGACTCTCTGCTCTATTTATCAGTCTCTGCAAGTCTGATTCTGCACCACTGAAGTCAACAGAAACTGTGTCTTGGGAACTGGCTTGAGCTATATAATATTTTCTGGCACAGCCCTTTATTCCCCACATCCCTGCCCCAGTCGTGAACCCAGTGAGATTGAGTTTGCCCATCTCTGCTTATATTACAAGAAAAAGGACTTGTAAACTCAAACAAGTCCCTTCGCTGCCCCTACAAATATATAGCGGAGAAGATCTGCCAAACTTCTAAATCTCTAGTATGTGTGATGCTTGCAGAGAAGTGCTCAAGCTAAAGAGCTCAGCTCCGGAGTTGCCCAACATTCTGGGATATTCAGGTGAGGAATTCAGGTGCAGGACAATTTCTAATTCTTAGGATAGATGTAAAATAATCCACCTCAGGAAAGTATTTAATGGATTGCTTTACAAATCTGTAATTCGAATGCCACCTGTAACTGCATTTATCCATTCTGTATTTCCAATACCCATTCCAACCAACCAGTTACTAATGGGACAACTAGAAGCTGAAAGCAGACTGCTTTATACTGTCTAATTGCTAACCCAGTATTTCATTTAAAACAAGTGAAGTTTTATTAGCCATGTAGCACTGATATAGTCAAGGGAGAGGGGGCTGAGCTCAATAGCTAAACATTTAATTAACTAGGTGTTAGCAAAAACATTTAATTGATTTACAATGCAATTCAACATATGAACACAGTGCTATCAGATTCCCCACCAGACTTCACTGGGCTCTGTCAAGAGCTTCATTGACAAGATTATTAATTAGCATGGGTCTGTCAGTGTCCACTGTTCCAATTTAAGTCATTTGTTTCCCTGTCATGTTGTGTACTGTACACTGGCAAGCTAGTAAAAGCGGCATTAATATGCCGATCAGCATGGCTTCTGGGGGTCAGCTTTAATTACAGAATAAGGTTCCTGAACATCAAATAAAAAAATTATTAAATTGTGCTGAATCAGTAATTCTGATGGAAAAGTTTTGAAAAGGTTCAATACATTATTGTCAAGGATCATAATGCTTCATCTCAATTGGAAACATCTCAGGGCAGGATATTCACAACATGTATAATAATGTAAAACAGATTTTTCAGAAAACATGCTATAGCTTTTGAGGTATGTGGAGAACATAATACCTTGACAGTGTTGAGTTCCTTTAAGATTCTTCAAGGATAGCAATTTTTCATTGTGCCCAAAGTACTTATTGCCAATTGTTCCCACTTTAAAACCAAACATGACAAATGAAATAAACCAAAGACCACTTGTACAGCTGACTACAGTTGAGCACAAACCAATAAATGCAGAGTCAGTCACATACACATCTTTAAAGGTTTAATGTTTTAATTTCATAAAGATTTGAATTTTCATTCATCTAAAGACTGAACAACTTTCAGACCAAAGGAGGAATAGAGAAATTAGCTGCATTCTTGCCTCCCTTAGTGCCATGTCCTTTATTTATATTGGAATGAAGACTAGATTCACAATGAAAACCAAAATGCATAGATAGCCAATCTCAGTTTCCAGCAAATAAAGGGCAGCAAGTATTCTAGGATTAAAACAAGAAGAATAAATCAGCCACAAATCAAACACTCAGTACTGCTATAGAATATTAAAGGCAATTTCCTGTTTATTTTACACCTGTGCTGTGATTTAAGTGTTCATTCTCTCTTGTAATAATTTGACAAAATCATTTAAAAACACATTTTGAACAGTTTCTTGTAAATGAAGTTGACGAGCATCAAAGAAAGAATGCTCTTGGTGCTGTTTCAACTCTACTCAGGGAGCTGCTCAGCCAGCAGAAAGAATCACTGAAAGCTCACTTTTAAACATAGGTGTGTCAGCATTAGTGCCTTCTAGTGTGTAATAGAATGTCAAACTCAAATCAACAAAAGCCTTCCTATTTGGCTGAGGATTACATGGATTCTTTTAATACCTTTTGTCCATCACATTACTCCAGTTATTTCAAAGAGCAAAATACCAGCCACATTTCCATCGGTCACAAAAAAATTGAAACTGAGAACACAATTTTTTAAGAATATTCATGTATTAAACTTACGGAACCCAATGTGGTAAAATATTCAAGCCAACAGCTTAGTAGGACTAAAAAAAATAAAAATTAAAAGCTAATGAAGTACATCATAACTTTTTAAAAAATATTTATAAAGAGTGATAAACCCTCATATGTCAGAGCATAAGCTGTCCAACAATTTACTGGGGTTAGGAAGACATTTCTCATAGAATCATAGAAGATTAGGGTCGGAAGAGATCATAGGAGGTCATCTAGTCCAATCCCCTGCTCAAAGCAGGATCAACACCAACTAAATTACCCCAGCCAGGGCTTTGTCAAGCTGAGCCTTAAAAACCTCTAAGGATGGAGATTCCACCATCTCCCTAGATAACCCATTCCAGTGCTTCACCACCCTCCTAGTGAAATAGTGTTTCCTAATATTCAACCTAGACCTCGCCCACTGCAACTTGACAGAACAAGGAGTAATGGTCTTAATCTGCTACCACTGAGAACAGGCCAGATCCATCTTCTTTGGAACCCCCTTTCAGGTAGCTGAAGGCTGCTATCAAATTCCCCCGTCACTCTACTCTTCTTCAGACTAAACAAGCCCAGTTCCCTCAGCCTCTCCACACAAATCATGTGCCCCAGCCCTCTGATAATTTTTGTTGTCCTCTGCTGGGCTCTGTCCAATTTGCCCAATTAGGTAGACCATAGCATATGAGAACAGTTACCCTATGGTCCTAAAATCCATCCTAGAAATGTATTGAAGAAAGTAGCTAGAGAGATGAAATGCCCCCGTAGAGGTGTGATGACTCATCCCTGCGGCGCCTCCTGCTGGCTGTCTGGGAATTAGCTCTTCCAGCTCGGAGCACCGTCTGAAGGTTGGTATCTAGCTGTCCGCATGTCCCTCCTGGACCCCATTGCCCTGTTTCCTGGGGTGATGCCCCCTGGCAAAACCCCCACACTCTGCTTCTGGGTCTCCCCTCCCTGGGGAACCCCCAACCTTCTAATGCCCACCTTTTCTCAGTCTAGGACTACTGCCAGTCATCATCAAGCCCCCACACCCTGGGGAAGACTACAGTGCAACGGCCAGTCATCATAGGCAAGGAGTTTTTGGACCTTTTGCCTAGCTCCAGTACCCTCCTTAGGCCTCCCTTCAGGCCTGCAGCTGCAGATCTGATTCCCTACCCTATTCCCGTCCCACACTGTTCCACCTCAGGTACCCTATCCTGCAGGCAGCCAGGTCCTGCTCCCTCCCAGCCTGGAAAGAGACTAAACAACTAGCTCACAGCCCTTTTATAAGGGTCAGCTGTGGCTACCTTCCCAATCAGCCTTTGCTCACTGCTTTCCCCCAACCACAGCCCTTTCCAGGACTGTTTTAACTCCTTCCTGGCTGGAGCAGGTGACCACCCCACTACACCACCAAAAATGAGAGAGAATTCAGGATTGTCAATGGTTTAAAAGAAGAATTTGAATTCATTTCTATCATACTATGACCCCGAAATCAGCAAGCAACTTATGTGGTCAACACCACTCTACAGACAACTAAAATGTTTGTTATTTCCTTAGCTCTGACTTTCCACACACACATATTGCAGTATCTCAGAATTATATAAGTATATTAGTACTGAGATACTATGATGGTAGGCATATTAGAAAAGAAAGAAAAAATACCATAACAAACGGCCATGCTATTCCAGAGTTTTATACACAACGCCCAATGATGCCAGCATGTGACTGCATACACAAAAATAATAGGATTTGGGCCTAGGCCAAAATTTTCAGAAGTAGCCATTCGGTTGGGTTAATTTTTGGAACCCAGCTTGAAGCATCCAAAAAACTAAGTACTGTATATCAGCAGCAACTTCTGAAAGTTTGGTTATAAGCATGGGTGTGTGTAGGCCTATTAAATCCAAAATTAAGCTAGCCTAGTACATTAAATGACAGTCTTCAGCTGGAGCCTTACTTAATGCCCACTGAAGTCAACAGAAAGCCCTTGCTGACTGAAACAAGTTTAGATCAGGCCTCAATTTACTAAGCTAAGCAGGGCCAAACCATGGTTACTATTGAAATTGGAGTCTTCAGTGGGCAATCTAAGTGATTTGGTAATGGTGTTTCAGCAGACAGTATGCTTACCTTCAGTTGTGAACTAGTGACTTGCTATTATTGAGCTGTTGGCTTTCAGATAGAACACAAAACTGAAGTCCTGGTCACTTACAATCTTTAAAGATCCTTGAGATTTTTTTTTTATATATACAAAGTTAAGGGTGCTAAACCTTGGCTGTCCTGTCACAATTCTGATTTGAGGATTACCTCCTACCACCCTAAACTCCTCTCGAATTTTAGGAAGTATATGGCATACTTTATTATATCTGCACCTAAGACACTGCATTTGTAGTGTGTCACATATCAACTAACACCCTGATTGGTTCCAAGTTCCAGCACTGTTCCTAGTAAAAAATATTTTCCTGCTCAAGCTTTGGAGGAGTCCAATTTTGTCAGTTATTTTTCATGGGCATGATGGATATCTGCTTGGGGAAGCAAGCTCTCCATTGTGTCACCTCAACTAAAAACAAAATCTTGTGTGAATTTAACCTTTGGCAGAGAGTTCTAAAGTCAAGAATGCTATGGCCCTAGTTCTGACAAGCTTTATCTTGGATATGGCCTGCAATATTCTTGGACTCACCCCTGCACCATGTTCTCTTTGAGGGAGATGGACCCTGTCTTTTTCTGAGGTTTATCAGGACCTTGAATTGGATCAGCTATTGATTGTGGAGATAAAATGTATGAAGCACTGATGATATTCTTCTCCTAAGCAGGAGGGATAGATAAGAATGGCCCCTTGTAATTTGGTCTAGTTTCAGTTTTTCTATGCTTTCCATCACCGCTACTACATTTCCCCATTGAAGTTAATTACTTTAAGGGCAAAATTATCCCTCCATACAGAGCATTAACCATCAGTTAATAGTGTTTATAATAAAGAACAATGGGATTCATTTAGGGGAGAATTAAAAACCATACACCACAGCTTCTAAAGCCAGATACACAAGACTAATTTCTAAATTAGAAATAAGATTGAGCAAGCAGACCAAAAGAATAAATAAATCAAGAGTTGCATTACAGGCTATATCTGCTGAAATTCTTAAAACTAAGTAAGTCACTGTTTCCAAAGCTCAATTAGCAGACCGAAGCCAGCTACAGTTAAGCATATAGAAAATAGCAGAGAATAATAAAAAAGATTCAGATGCATTAGTGTTACCTGGGGACCCCCTACCCACATTGGGCAGGCGCCCCTTTCTCAGGCAAAACAGGCTCGGATAGCTGGAGGAGGTTGCAATGTCTTTATTCAATGCGACGTCGCATGCACGCAGCCCTGTGCTTCTCAGCCAAAAGCAGGGTGCAGCCCCGATCAATGGCCAGGTCGTTCTTTTTATAGCTTGATTACATCACTGGGCGTCAACATTCCGCCACATACTTGTTTGCACAAGGATACAAAGTAGAAAAAGTTTCAAAATGTCCACATGCGTACTAAGCATACTAGCTTGAAAAAACGACATTCCATGCATTCCATTGGTGCTACCTTGCTCATACACTCTCCCTCTCCCCCTCTTGTTTCTTTGTGTTATGCAAAGCCAAATACAGAAGCAGACAGGCACAATCGGTGCTAACTCAATTGCAGGCATTGAATCAGTCATATTACATTAGTTAGAATCAGAGGAACATGAGACTAAAGAGTGGAGATTTCAATGGTGAATATCCAAAATGAAAAATATGCAAAAACTGCAGCTGCATTGGATTTGCCAGCTGAAGACAAAGACAACCAAAGGGACAGAATTAAGGAATCCTTTGGATGCACTATATTACCATATGAACAGGAACTCATTCAACAGGAGTAATCTGTAAATCAGTGAAAGCAGAAGCTGCGTGTGATACTATCTGTAATAGGCCACTAGCTAAACAAGTATTAGGAGAACCCGATAAACTGACTCCTTAGAGACAATGGGTGTTTTGTTTATTATAGGGCATTACAGTTACTACAAGCAGAAAGAAATTTAATACAAATACATCTATACAGCTGTATTTTCATACTGTCTTTAAAACGGTGATATGTTAAAAGGGCAAAGCTACTGTAAACTCTGTCTAGTATCAGAGGGGTAGCCGTGTTAGTCTGGATCTGCAAAAGCGATAAAGGTGCTGCAAGACTCTTTGTGAACTTTGTATATGTCTACTGAAAATCATGAGTGTTACTTTTATTTAATTCTGAAGTGAAGTGATGTAAAAAATGAATTACACTGCTAGTAATGGTGGTGAAGATGGTTTTGAATAAATATGGCTGAGTAAGTCTCTGTACTTGTACCATAATTATTGGTTTTTATGGTAGGAATGAGTAATTGATTCCACCCAGAACTTGGGAAGTAAAGAATTAAACAATTTGAAGCTGTAAATTCAGACGTCTTGATCTAACCCTAACCCAAAACAAAAATTAGAAATGTTTCTTCTCTTGCACGTAGGTCAATTGCTGCTCTGAATATTGTATCAATTCAAGTTACAATTTATCAATATCTTCATGATATCTGGATTGCTATATGACAACCAGTGTAAATCCCCAGCACTGGTTGCTGGTACTTGCTGATCTACAGAATAGGAAAGTTGAGAGAAACAACGGACTTTCTCCAATAGCAAACCTTGTTGAACAGCTAAGACACCAAGGGAATCTTGTCCCGTTTGGCTAAATCAGAGAAAGGTCCTTCATCAGATTGGCTAAGAGTAGTCTGCAAAAATATTTGCAAGAAACCCCACTCCACTCAAATTGTACCTTGGACTCAAGAAAACAAATTCTAAATGTAATTGTATTTGTATTAGGGCCATTGAAACTATTCTGTTGATCCAGAGAAGAAATCTAACATTTTCATTCTTCCTTTGCTATCTTTACTTATGCATCTTATGTGCCATAGCCCTATGTAAACTGCAGATCTTTCATATTCGTACTTCTATTTCCAGAGAATGCCCTTGATTAAAGTACCGAATGAGTAGTTGCCACACTTAATTTTTACAGCCTTTTTTAAAAGAAACAAAAAATGTTTACATGTCTTTAAGTATCCCACTACTGCAAACTTCACATACAAAAAAAAAAATTAAAAAGTGAAGAACAAGTTCACTTGTCAAGAATATAGATCCTCAACAAAAATACTGAGTGATATATCTTACTTATTGCAGCTCATGAAACGTCCTCTGCTGGCTCTGCTATGTATCATTAAGAAGCATCTTTCTGAACAGCTTTTTCTGACCTTTCACCCATAAGAACCCCAAATGCCTGAAAAAAGAAGTCTGTCTGGCATAGAATTCAAGCAAAAATGCTGTCAATTTTACAGTTAGAGTTTCCCTAACCCATCAATAAATTTTATCTTAATGGAGGAATAGTATTATTTCCATCAGGATTTTTCCCCTGATGCTTAGCAAAACATAACTACATGCATTTCACAGAAGACATGACAAGGAGAGGATGTGTCAATACCACTAGATGCCTTGGGATACCATTTTTCTTCTGCTAATGAGATCTTATGCTTGCAAAATCTGTCTGATAAGTAGAATAAACTTACGCATCCTTAAAACAAAGTTTAAGCATTTCCTTGAGACATTCACAGCTCGAACATTTACACTTCTCAGCGTGCACTCTTCCTGGCTGTGAACAAGGTTAAAAAAAAGAAAAGAAACTAGCCCTGCTTAAGGATCTGGGGGTGGTCAGCCCTCTGTACCATGTTGTCATTCCAGATGGTCAAAGAAAAAGGAAGTTATGCAAACATTCACTGTGATGAAGGACTTTGAGGAGGACACTGCCAACAGCATGATTTCACTAGCATTTCCCCTCCCCCATGAGGGATAGCACCATATTTACATGCATAATCCCATATATTTTGATGGGGCTAGTCACCTGAGGAAGGTGCTTCTCAATATATGCCTCTCAGAATTGGTACTTGACAACTATGTTATGGGGAGGAAAAAAACCCACAAAAACATGACAACATTTGACATGCTAAAAAAACACAACAGGGCCTATGATGTAAAGGCAGTAGTTAGTAGTGCAGTTATTCACAATTTTTTCTACTCCTGATCATTGGTAGAATGGCAGCTATTTTCATTTTTCAGCTAAAATATTGACTTACAATATCATGATCCACTGTGCAATCCCACTGCAGTCAGAAAATCTGGCCACCAAGCAGTAGATGCAGCATGAAACAAATGTCTTGCAGAAAGTATTTTTGAATACCTGGCTCCATTTAGAGATTGAATAGCAGAATAAAATTATCAGTAGACACACACATCAGCCAGAACAGCAGTGCTGAATGGTAAGGAATGCTTCACTGAGAGGAGTGTTTCACTGTCTGCTTTTCTCGGCTACTTATCTTTTACAGCCTCTCTTGGTAATGGAAAGTTTGCAGCATCACTGCAAACAGCCACATAAGAATATTTATTCATCATTATTAGTGCTGCCGGCCATTATTCATCAAGCAACACGCCTCAAACTTAAAGTTGCTCATTCTGCCTGTCTTGGACATTCAAAATGTTTCTACTTATGAACCCTGGGCCTAATCTTGCTAGAGGGCTCAGCAGCCACTGAAATTAATGGGAGCTCCCAGTATCCCCTGACTGTTTGGGGACCTACAAAGCTGGCTCTGAGGCTGGCCATCTCCCTGCAGGAGATATGCCTGGCTCCCTGGGGTGGGGGAGTCAAAGGAGCTCAGCACTTCTCAGGAGCAGATGCCCTGTTGCTAAAGCACTGAAAGGAAGGTGTGTGAAGGCAAACTGCATGTACTTTGTGAAAATCTCAGGCCACAAGCTTTTTTTAACAAAAAACCCACAACATTTGTGATTGTTCAGTACAACATACAATTATTCAAAAAAGTAAGATTCAGAAATAAGAAGTACAGATCTTAACATGAGTGTTTAAATTAAATATTGTTCATGCAACTAAAGCTGAAGTCTTCTTGGATAATGGCGTTTGAGTTCTTCCTCAAAGACATCCAGATGCAGTTCTGAAGTCAAGTCAATCACAGGACAGAAGAATTAAGTTTCTTCCTCTCTCCTTCTCCCCTCAAATGGGCCATGCTTATCCTTCAAGTGTGACAGAATTCTTTTCAAACAAGAAAAGGAATTCCCAAAGCTACAATTGATGCTCCAAGGAACAGGACCACTGAACATTCCAAAACTATGTGGGAAAGCCTCCTTTAATTCATTGGCAGGACCTAGAGCTTCTTTGCATCCAATCAGTGCCTTCTACATAGCGTATTGGATATGTCGACGTGTGCTGCAACCCAGCTAGCTTGGATTTGAAGATCAAAGTTAGCTTGAGCAGTAATAACAAAGCCGTGGCAGCACACGTGGCTGCAAAGGGTAGCACCACTAGTCCAGGACCCTGGATACATACTCAAGGGGCCACAGCCTCACTACTACTGCTACTCAAATTAGCTAGATCAGTGATACTCAGACTAGGGTGACCACCCATCCTGAAGAGGACAGGAAGGTCCCAAAATCCAGAGTTCAAGACCCAGTCCCAGGCTGAATGATTCTGGGTCAGCATTTAACCCTGAGGCACCTCTCTATGTCTGCCTAAGGCTCAGGACTGGTGCCAGCCTCTTCCAGTGGGGGGAGGGGAGCTGCTGAGGTGGCTCTCAGCCCCCTCTCCCCCCCGCCACCACTGCCATGAGGTGCTGACCCTGCTCCTCTTTCCCCCTCCCCACCACCACCCAGCCATCACCCTTGGCCATGTGATTGCAAGACTTGCCCAGGGAGCACGGGCTGCTCTGGGCAGTCCCAGACCCTCCACCTGCCTTGAGCATCATGCCCCAGGGACAGGTACTGCTCTCAGACACCCTGGCCTACCCCCTAGGGCAGGTGGAGGGTCTCGGGCTCCACAAGCACTCTTACCAAAGCCCAGCTGCGGCTTCTGGGCTGGCTGGGGCCATGGATGGGGGGCGGAGCTCCTGTGAACGTCCCACTTTTGTCTTTTGAAAAGGTGGTCTCCCTACCTCAGGGTGAGGCTCATGAGCAAGTATTTATTGAGTTGCCTGTGGCTCCTTGGAGCACATATTAAAACACTGGGTGATTTGATTAGCCAGTCAGGATATTTTACTATGTTAACCAATTAAATCATCAACCTGCACTTTATCTATCTCTCACACACTAGTTAATATTATTCTCACATAAAATAAAACTAAGTATTTCCCATACAGTTTAAATGTGACTAGTACTGCAGTAAATGAAACAATGAATTCACACTATTGTGGCTCTTTTTGATTGATCGCTAATTAGGCTCCTGAACCACTGATGTCTGAAAATCACTCAGCTAGAAGGAAGGCAACGGCAATCACACATCCCAATGGCAGTGTAGACATACCCTGAGAAGTTACAGCTGCTTCATTCAACTGTAATCCAGCTGTGGCTTTCCTTTGGAAATCTGCACTGTTGGGTTATGACCCCAAGTCTTTATTGACTGGGGATCAAATCCTAAAAGGTGATAAGCACCTGCAACTGCCAAAGATTTGTCAGCCTTGGGGGAGCTCAGCAACTCTTGGGATTGGGCCCTAAAATAGGTTTACTTTCTTTTAGTCATTTTCTCAGCATTCATGTACTAGCATTTGGAGAGTTTGCTCCCCAGACAGAAGCCCTTATGTACAGTAATTTGTTCTGGGCCCCACACTGACTAGGCCAGAGCCAGGTGAATAAAGGGGTGGGTATGACGGGGCAAGGAGAATGAGACTTATACCGGCTTGCACATGGCATTGTCTCTGAAAGCGGTGCAGCAGGCATAATCTTCTGCTCTGTAGAGTGCAATGGTGCCTTGTAGGCCTGCAGCAAGAGGCAGCTCTGAGGTGTACCATGCCAAGGGAAGCACCAGAAGGCATTCTGCCTCCAGGAAAAAGACTGCCCCTGGGTGTTCACAGGATACCCTGTTGTATCCCCTTACAGGGTTCTATGCAGGGCAGATGTCTCATGCGCTTTTTTATCTTTGCTGATATTTTAAATTTTTCTAAGCTCCCTCCATTTTGTCAGTGTGTTTCTGATACCAAGATGCCCAGAAGCAAGTACATTATTCTGAGGGAGCTCTCCCCAGAGCCACATGGAGAAAGTTACCTTCCTTCTGTACATAGCCTCTTTGCATCCAGTCCAAAGACTGACTACTTTTGTTTGGATTTTTTTGACCACTACAGAATTACAGTTATTCTTAGGGCTCACAGCATTACAGCTTTCCAAGCTTGTCCTGCTCCAGTTTCAGATGGTTTCCCCACAGATAAATTAAGTCTGCATTCCCCCTCTTCCCCCGTGAAGGAACTCATTTTGCTATTTGCTGCCCATACTTCTAACTCCGCTGCAGCTCTTTGGACAATCTGTCCTCACTAATGAAACTTGCCAGCAACACTGATAGAGAAGAACACTCATGTTGTGTTTACACCAATTAATGAATATAAGTGGTTGCAGAATCTGTGCCTCAAATTGATCTATTCAGATGACTTGCATTGAACTACTTGTGTGCTTTAAGTGGAGCACATGCATAGGGTTTATCACAGGTTCCACCTATCAGTGGTCTCTTCTGCTGACTGTCCTGGGGATTAACTCTGGCAGTTGGTGCACCCTCTGCAGCTGGTACCTCTCCTATCCTCCTCTCACCCTGTGGGCTCACCTCACTCCAGGAACCATAATGTCCTCATCACGACTGTTCCTGTCAACCACTAACTTCATAATTCTATTAAAAAAATAAAAAAAGCAATTCCCATTTGCCCAACCATTTTCCCCCTTAGCCCTTGTAAATGTTTGTCTAACGCATAAATAAAATATTTTAAAAAGGTGTCTCGCATGTGAATTCTCTGTTAAAGTCAGTGCTTTTGGGAAAAGGTCTATGTGGTAAATGTCAACTGGATCGGTCTCTTTTGCAAAAGGGCATACATGATGTTAAGAAATAAACATTCAAGTGATTGTTCCTCCAGCTTGCTATTTATTGCTGGAATACTGAGCAGCCTTCCTGAATAACAGGAATTGATGTTCTTGTCAGCAGCAACAATGTTTACAGAATATACTATTACATTAAGAAGCAAATGGAAAGTAATGATGTGATGGCACTAAAAAAAGATGTAGAAAAAGGAGACTGTCTCACTCTACTAAAGCCTGCTCACCTTTTGTAGAGATTTGCAGTGCTTTGTATTCATAAAACCTTTTCCATCAGATATTCACTGTTTACATTGGTTATCTGACAAAGTCTGCAAAAAACATGCTTTTGTGATATCGGAAGAAAACAAATAGAAAGCTATTACAAAATAAAACAAAAACTACAGAACATGTCCATCATTCCAGTGTGCAAGTTCCCCTCTGTAGGCAAAAAGTACTGGCCACAGGGAGAGGGAAAGCCAGGGACAGATAGGAGATTTCAGATAGCTGCAAAATGTGGATGTTACCCTGCTTTTATTGGACTCTGTCCATTTATCTTGGGAATTACTATGGTGCTCATCACCATATTACCCAAGTGCCCAATACTATCATTAAATTCACACACAATTGACTAGGGTTGCTAACTTTTTGATTTCCCCACCCTTGCCCACTTCTACTCTGAGGTCCCACTCTCCACTCACTTCATTCCCCCGTTCCTTCTATTGATCACTCCCCCACCCTCGCTCATTTTCACCCAGCTGGGTATGGGATGGGGTGAGAGCTCCAGCTGGAGGTGCAGACTCTGGGGTGAGGCCAGAAATGAAGGGTTCAGGAGAAGACTCCAGGCCTAGGAGACAGATATGCCAGCTGCTTCTGCGAGCCATGCGAAACCAGGGGCAGAAAGGAGCCTGCCTTAGCCCTGCTGTGCTGCTGACTGGACTTAACGGCTCAGTTAGTGGTGCTGATTGAAGGTGCCATGGTCCCTTTTCAACTGGGTGTTCCGATTGAAAACCAGATGCCCGGCAACCTGAGATGCGCCAATGCCACAAAACTCCTATTGATTTCAGTGAGGTCTGGAGCAGATCTCATTCAAATAAACATCTCCATAGGATTTCAAGACTGGAAACATTGTGCTTTCTTTTTCCCCAAGATACTATTTAAAATATATTTCCCTTCCTTTATAGTGATTCTGCCTCCTTTCAGGAGCACAGAAATGATGAGTTTGATTTATAGCTCTTGGAACCAATAGAAAGTGATACCTTATTTATTTAATTGAAACAGTAACAGCTCTCCCAGACACTCCTGCCATCAGTTAGAAATAAGATTTTTTTTAAAAATCATTACAGAGTTCAAACCACATTCCCTCACCTCCATTCATACAAACACAAAGCAACAAGATATATCAAAACACCCATCCCATCAAATTATCCTGAGAATCCCCGTCCCTTTCTATTTTAATCCTCCTCAAGTCATCTGTTCAGAAAGACACTGAAGGTCAACACACAAGAGCTATGCTGGATCAAGGGGATGAGAGAGTAAACTTCAGAGATGAAACGCTCTCATGGCAATATGTTTTGCCAGCAGTACCCTCTCTTCTAAGCCAAGGAAACTCCAGAGGCCTCATAAGAACAGGCCCCTCTATTAAATTTTTTTCCACAAGTATCCCAAAATCTTTCCACCGATTTTCTGCAAGGGTAAAGTGTAAAAATGATAACGTTTCACAACTAATTAGTTAACCAATAATACAGACCAATTACAGAAGTTACATGTTAGCTCAGTTGCCAAAATACATTTTTGCATCCCTCGCCCCGCCCCATAAAGCATTAAACATATGAAAGAGCAGAATACAGCTTAAATAAATATCCGATAAAAGAACCAATCAGCTGATTCTAGAGCACCGAAAGGTTGGAGTTTAGGAAAAAAGCTCTTTTTACAGGACTTAGTGTGCATGTTCACCAAACATAGATTTCATAAGCCAGTGGCTGTGAACGTACTTCCATAGAGAGCGGTTACGTTGTACAGCCAGTCTGATACTACAGTAATAAAGACCATGCCTCAATTATGCATTTAACAAGTTTCCCTTTTACAAAACATTTAGGGCAGCCAATTATACAAATGCAAAAAACAAACCAAAAAAAAACCCATTGTGTAGATGAAACATTCTTCTCCAATTGGAAAAGAATATTAATTACATGACTTTAGGTTGCATTTGGTAACTAGCAATCACTACTAGTGATCAAGAAAGGAAACAATAATGCAAGCATGTTTCGGCTATCTTGTGCAGCAAGTAGTTCTCGGTTCTCCTTTCTCAACATTCTTGTAGGCAGGTTGCAGTTTGCTGAGCCCCCCCTCATGGCCAGAGGTTGTTTTGCAAGCACCCTGTCCTTGTTGGCCTCCTTTTATCAGCCCCTTAAAAGCTACAAACAACAACAGTGATTCAAACAAGCAATACTATCCCAAAATAAAGTCCATAATCATAATACAAGAGTTCATACTCACTCTAGCTTCTTTCCCCCACCCCAGTTTTCTCTGCCCAAAGCTACCAATCCCAGTCCTTTGGGGCAGAAGCTCAGCTCTCTAGCCCTGGTTTCCTTCTACTACCAGCAACAACCTATTCTCAGGCCTCAGCTGCCTGTGATCTTTTCTGCTTTGGCAGGCCACTCCCTCCACAGCTGGAACCTCATGTTTGTAACTAGCTTATACCCCCCTGCAATAGGAGTCTTTCCCACAAACACCTTGTTTACTTCATGCAGTTTCCTGCACTTCCCACTGTGCTGCGGCCATCTGCTTCCCTTGATGGGGAGTTAACTGATCCAACACAGGTGTGTCTCTTTAGTAATCAGGGTGGGCCAGCCACAGGCCCTCCAGCCCTAAGCAATATGCCACCTGTTACAATTCCCAATTTCTTTCCACAAAACCCTGATTTAAAAAAAAAGGAAGGAAATGGTATGGAGGGAGGAATATTAAAGAAAAAAAAAAAACAGGAGAAAAAACCTGCAATGGGGAATACAGACAGACAGCTAGCAAGCTGTGTTTCTGGAGATTTGCAAACATTATAATGAAAGAGCAAAGGGTTAGGATATCAGTTTTGTACTATTACACAACTAAAGTACTATGCCTCTAGTGTGGACAGGTATTCAGAGAAATATTTCCAAAACCAAGAAGAAACAACTGCATAGTTACCAACCAGATAGGGGTACTGTGAGAAATGGTTAGTTAAAGTTGGTCAAATGCTTTGAAAACCTCACCTGAAAGATGCTTTGACTGCATAGCATATTATTAGTAAAAGCATTAATTTTTTCTAAGTATGTGATGTCCAGCCTCAAACCTCTTTACCTTTCAGTGGACTGAGCTTCCAGGGCTGATTAACCCACTGATTCGGACTAATCAGCATCTCTTCAAGGGCTCATGGAAATATTTAGTAAAAAGATGAACTGGTATTCAAGGTGCTCTTTCATCAATGAAAAAAAAACACCACACCCCCCCTATATTGCCATCCAATTGAAAGGTAAAATGATAGGAAAGTCAACAGACTGGTAGTCAATGTAAGAGCAGAGGAAGGTGAAGAAAGAGTAAATATTTTAGTGGAAATATTAAAAAGTAACAATTTTTATGACAAAAGTAAAACCAAGACACAAATTGGACTTAATTATGGATAATTGAAATATTGGCTGGAGGTGAAGGTTCATATTAATTTACTTTTTCTGTGCAATTACTGGCAAAAAATAATCAACTTAAATGTAATTCTACTCTGAAAGGGAACTCTAAAAATGGGGTTCGGTGTTTACAGTCTTGCTGGGTTTCTTGAGCAAATGTGTTCTCTTAGGATGGAAAAAAATCTTTTCACTTGTAATCTGCCAGACTTGCAAACCCACCCTGAGATCTGAGAACCAAACTGGACTTTCTTTATTGCACATCAGCAACACAAATAGACATGCTGAAGGCCAAATTGAGCCCTTGGTTACACCCATGAAATAACATTATCTGAGAACCATGCCCTCAGTGACTCCCATGTATCCTCAGGGCTTTCAATAGGGTTGCACAGATGTAAATAACTAAACTTAATAAACAATCCTGATAGAATCCAGCTCACTTTCTCTTAGTTGGCGTTGCAGGGCTAACAGGAGTAAAAAATAGTGCGAATTTACTGTTGCCACGTAGCCTGTAGCTCAGATTCAGAATATAAACAGGGAGCAGCTCCATGGAGTAATCAGGCACCATTTTTACAGCCACTTTTTAGACTAGAACCATGATTTTAACACAGCAGAGGAAGAATTATCTATGTCTCACCTGATTAAAGATGCCTGGTGGCATCCCCTTCACACACAGCTTTTCAAACCATCTTCTAAGTTGGGTTTTTGTGAACTGGGACAATTTTCTTCTCTTTGCTGTGCAGGTAGCCATCTCTCCTTGGGTAGCCACTCTGTGGCCCCTATTGTTGGTGTCTACACTATCTTCCCAACTAGGGTTGCCAACTTTCTAATTGTAGAAAACTGAACATCCTTGACCCCCTGCCCCATGTCTGCCCCTTCCCCAAGGTCCCATGCCTGCCCTGCTCCTTTTCTGAGGCCCAGTACCTGTTCACTCCATCCCCACTTCTTGTCACTTACTCTGCCCCATCCTCACTCATTTTCACTAGGCTGGCGAAGAGGGTTGCGGTGCAGGAGGGGGTGTGGGCTCTGGGATGGGGCCAGGGACAAGGGTTGCAGGTTGCGGCAGGGATGAGGGGTTCAGAGTG
>ML677343.1:15607396-15899804 GCA_007922305.1 Dermatemys mawii | reverse complement strand
CATTCAGGGTGCAGGCGGCGCTGACCTCGGGCAGCTCTCAGGAAGCGGTGGCATGTCCCTCCAGCTCCTAGGCCAATGGGAGCTGTGGAACTGGCACTAGGGGAGGCACCTGTCGGCAAGGGGAGCATGTGGATCCCCTGACTGTCCTTCCACTAGGAGCCAGAGGGAGATGCCATATATGGAAGAATTATTTCCAGCAGTTTTCATCTGGCAGGGAGGAAAAAATTGGACTTTCTCCAAATATGGTTCTAGTAAAAGAACACTACTGTTAATTTGGGAACGTGTTTCTGTTTTACCAAACCCAATATATGCTTTATAAATCTGATTCCCCTTCCACCAAGCCACTTATCAGTATATCCTGTTCTTTATTACAGAAACTTAATATCATGCTGTTGTTTCATGTTGAGATGAAAATTGGAAGAGTATACAGATTTATTCTGTCATCTTGACAATCAGTTTTTTCTTGAGATATTGTAATCCACTTTTCATGCTTTCAACATTAACAACTTCTAACAAAGTTCCCCCCTCCCCTGAAGATAACATCTTTACATAATGACCCTTTTGCTAGGTCTAAGATTGAGTATGAATTTATTTCCTTTTATCACTTTGTACTAAAAAGAGGAAGAAAATGAACCATTATTAAAAAGGGCTTTCCCCCTCCCTTTTTTAAATTCTCCTCAGGAAGTAGCGATGTCTTTTCCTTTTATCTTTTCATTGTAAACTGCAGGTGCAATCTCATTGTGTGTTCTCCTGATGCTTTTGAGCGTAATATTTTGAGCTCAAAGACATTCCATTAACCAATGAAAATGAATTAAATTAGTACCTGCAGAAGGAATGAATAAAACGTACTGTAACACCATTCTCACCCATTTTGTACCATAATACATTAGTGTTCCGTATCTGATATCAGAACAGTTTATTCCAGTAAAATAAAATAATCATAATCCATTGGGAGTTTCACTTTTTATTTAACTTTAAAAAAATAAACAAATTCTTTCTCCCAACAATTATATTATTCAGACAGAAAAGTCTGAGTCTATCTTCCTCTTGTGAAGAGAAGAAAGAAGAATGGGTTTTACATTTGAAGGGAATTTAATGCTTATAAAAAAGTGACAGTTTTGCAGCACTGAAAAGTGGATTAGTCTCGTTAGCCACAGAATGGACAAAAGATGGGTAATTGCAGTACCAGCTTCCCCTCACCTCCCAAGAACATGCCTTTAGTTATGGAGACACCACTTTTATGAGCAAGAAGGTATGTTAGCTCAATTCTTGTCCTGTGCTGACGGGTGCCAGTTGTAATGTGGTCTCCAATAAAAAGACCAGTCCACTAGGATTAATATGGAGACCATCCACACATTTAAATTGAGCCACTGAATGGTCGGTAACATTAAGTCACTGCTGTCGTGAATGGAATTTGAACTGGTGAAATGTTCTATTTCCTACCACCAGGCAACTATCTTCACCTCTGATAGTCTCATTTATAGATTCTGACCTGTATGGTCAATGGGCCTTCCCACTTGGCCTAGAATAACTTTTAAAAGGGGCGTGACACAGAGAAAGTCTTAACTTTCAAAGGAAGCCTCCACTCAAGGACAAAGCTCATGCAAATTTGTTCCTTGAGAACCATATTTCATGCAGCACCATTAGTCCAACCCCTACACTGGCTACAAACCCCATAGGAATTACTTATAATGCTGTATTGGGGCCCCCAAATGAAATGGATTCTTTGGATGTGGGTTAGCCTGTAATCCCACAGAGTGCTTCACCTGCCCAGATCACCTAAGAACAATAGGGATTCATGTGTCTGGGGTTCCTATTATCTGCCCCAACCCCCCACATTCACACCTTTCAGACAGCAAGGTCCTTTTCTTTCTTGCTTTCCTTGGCTGACTTCTGCAACAAAACTATCTATCCATCTTAGGCACTTATGTGGCCCCCAATGCCATAGTACTGGAGCACTTTACTTTAGGGAAGTATTAGTATCCCCATTTTATGAAGAGAGAAAGTAAGTAACTTGCCCAAGATCACACAGGAAGTCTGTCGCAGGGCAAAGAATGAAACCTAGGCTGGGGCCCTATACTGAACCATCCTTCCTCTCGTTTACAGCCAAAAGCCCAGTACTTTTTCTTCTATAGCCTTTTTAAGCCTCTTCCTAGCACAGACCAGTCCTACTCTACAGACCTTTATCAGTATAACTACATTGCTCAGGAGTGTGAAAAATCCATATCCCTGAGTGATTAGTTATACTATCCCCTGCTTCCCCACGTAGACAGTTCTGTCAATAGGAAGAGGAGGGCTTCTCCCGTTGACTTGGCTATCACTTCTAGGGGAGGTGGATTAACTACACTGATATGAGAAATTCTCTCACTGGCATAGGAGCATCTGCCCTTAAGTGCTAGAGCAGCACACCAATGCAATTTTAAGCATAGACCTGCCCTTAGACACCCATGGAAGAGAAGTCACCATTTGTTAGGACACAGAGATTTGTTCAGTGCACTGAATCCCCTCATAGAATTTTCAAGAATCCCGTTGCACTCAAAGCTGTGCTGAGCCACAGATTCCACCCCTCCCTGGGCAGCGAGAAGCATGGGATACAAATTTTCTGCAGCCCAAAACATTCTCGAGTACTAAGAAATCAGTGGTGACATCCTGGACCCACCAAAATCAGTGTCAAAAATCCAATTAACTTAAGTGGAGGGGGTGCTGGGGTGGGGTCAGGATTTCATCCAGAGATGGAGGGCACGGCCGAAGGGAGTTAGCTTTTTGTATGTGGAAAAGTGAGACAATGTTTGTGAAGAGTTTTCCTTTTTACCGAACCACTGCGAGGGCAGCTCCCCAGGTTTACAAGGAGTTACACAGAGAGGAAGAGTGCTCACTCCTTCTGACACAAACTCGCAAAAAAATGACTTCCCTTTATTTCATTTTCCCCCCATAGCAGGTGAAAGAGCTCTGCCTGCAGGAGTCTTTGTTGGCTAAAAATCTGTTTCATACAATCAGCATGATAATGAGTTCTTTCCTATTAACGAGAACTCATTATTGGTACTTTTTGCTGATTGATCTCTGTTCATGAATCAATTTCAAAAAGTAAAGAATATTTGGGGAAACACTTTAAAGAAATCTTCAAAATAAATATTGAGGAAATTTAACTGGCAGCTATCTTTGACTAATCTCCAATCTCTCTCTCTAAAATGATACAAGCAGGGTTATGTGGTAGTGGAAGATGAAGCAAATTACTTAGTGTCATATATTGCACTCAGTATTTGTGCCAAATTTTCCTAGATATTCTGATGTATGTGATCTGTTAGGTCTCTTAAGACCTTAACTCAGTTTCTGTGCCTTGTTTTGACAGATGGATTTGTGACCAGATAAAAAAATTGACCAACTTATTACCATAAAACAAATTTTGGAAAAACATCATTTTCATCATATTGCCCTGAATGACTATAATTTGCAGAGCGTCTTTTCTCCTCACTGTGTGTTTGCCATGTCACAAAGAAAGAGGTGTTTCTAAGAAGCAGTTGAAAAGAAAAGCCTCTTTACTCAAAATTATCAGAATAATCAACATAGGCCTTGCCTACATGGTGGGGTTATGAGCCCTATGAGGATGTGATTTATAAAAGTGCAATAATATGTTGTTCATTAATTGGTCCATGTAGACCCTGCTGGTGCTCATTAATGTAGTGCTGTTTGAAACTGTTCCCTAGTGCACTTTAGCACTCATCAATAGGGTCTACATCAGGGTGGGCAAACTTCAGCCCGCAGGCCACATCTGGCCTGCGGAAGGGTCCTGTCCAGCCCGTCTGAGCTCCCTGCTGGAGAGGCAAGCCCTGGCCCTTCCCCTCCTCCTCCACCTCAGACTGTCCTCCCTCCAAGTCTCTGCCCCATCCAATGCCCCCTGCTCCAACTGCCACCCCGACCTCCTGCCCCTTATCCAATCCCCCCACCCTCCCCACACACACTCGCTCACCAGTCACGCCGCTGCAACACTCCCCGGCAGGCACAGCAGGCCGGAGCACTAGCTGCGTGGCTGTGGGGGAGGGGAGACAGTGGTGGAGGGGTTGGGAATTGGACAGGATTGTCCCGGGGGCCGGATGTGGCTGTAGTTTGCCCTATCCTATCCAGCCCGCTTGAGCTCCCAGTGACGGAGGCGAGCCCCAGCCCCTCTACCACTGTTCCCCGTCCTTGGCAGCCACGCTGCAAGTGCTCTGGCCCACTGCTCCTGCTGGGGAGCATTGCAGCGGCATGACTAGCTCCGTCGAGCAGAGACTAGATAAGGGGCAAGGGCCATGAGGAGGCAGTCAGGGAACAGGGGACATTGGATGGGGTGGAGACTCAGGATGAGGGCAGTCAGGGGAGGGAGAGTGGGGGTGTGGATACAGATCAGGGCAGTCAGGGGACAGGGAGCGGGGGGGGAAAGGGTTGGATGGGTCAGGAATTCTGAGGGGGCAGTCAGTGGGAGGGGGGTGGATAGAGGCAGAGACCATGCTATTTGGGGAGGCACAGCCTTCCCTACCCAGCTCTCCATACTGGTTTACAACCCCACGTGGCCTTAGGGCCAAAAAGAGTTTACCCACCCCTGGTCTATATGGACAAAGTATGGTACAATATGTTAGTTTGTTTTAGCATGGACCTGAGTCTGGCACAGAGTACATCACTTCCAGAGGGGAAAAGCCTACCGGTTATTCTTTTCCTCAGGAAGACATAAGAAGTTACCCAGTGGTCCAAAGAATTCCAAAAGAATCCACTCCTCCAATTGGAGGAGAAAAATCCCATATGGCTTGTTCACAGGCTCTTTTACTTTCCACAAAAGCCAACAGTAAAACTCCCATTAACTTACATTTTCCCGGGTATGTCCTCACTACCGCAGGTAGCAGTCGATGTTTTAGTGATCAATTTCTCACGTCTTGTGAGGATGTGAGAAATTGATCGCTAGCGCTGGCCCCATCGACTCCCGAACTCCAGCTCCCCTGGAGGAGTAAGCCGGAGTCAACGGGGGAGCGCGCCGACAACTGCCGTCGCCGTGAGGACGGGAGGTAAGTCGGTTGCAGATACGCCAACTTCAGCTACGTATCTGCAGTCGATCCCCCGCCCTAGTGAAGACCAGCCCCCCATGATCTCTCCCTTAGACGAATGCACTGGAGGCTAAGGAGGTGAGAGAAATTATTCCTTCACCCTAGCAGGACCAGTAGCCCCTTCACTTGCCTGCTGACTGTAGTCCTGAGGCGGAACCCAGCAATTGTTGAGTGACCCAGGCCCACTGCCATTAAAGTCAGAAGAAAGACTCCCATTGACTTCAGTAGGTGGTGTGTCAGGCTCTAAAGGAACATGGCAATAACACTTAATACAGGAAAGGAATGCTGGTTTCAGCTGAAACCTTAGTAAGAATTAAAGGAGGACACACTGTCTCATAAGACAACAGAAATACTACTACACTCCTGGCAGTCCCAGAACTCCTACTGAGTACAACAGGAGTTTTTTTATGCATGAGCAACACAAGACTGTCCTCCTTATTTCATGCAGAGAATTTTCATCTGTCTACTTTGTAAATGTACACTCTCCTGCCAGCATCAGTAATCCAAACATGCTGACTCAGATAATTTTTTTAAAAAAACCCTATTAATTTGAATATTTATGATTTTGTTTTATCTCATTTTTAGAACAGCTTTTCCCCCCTTTAGTCTTTATTGGCAGTGATTTAGTCATATGAATTATTTGATAGGGTCCTTCTCCCCCCTCACTTTCTAATGAAGATAAGTATTTTTACATGAATTTTTGCTTCTATACATTTTCTTTCCACTTCAAGCTGTGAATACAACTGTTTCTGAAAATCATCATCTTTGTTGGAGGTGGCCAATTTATTTAGTTTATCTTGATGCTGTTCCTCAGTATGCTTGTATTTATTGTGTTGATTATATAGGGATTAAAAAAAAAATTATAGTTTTTTTCTCTCAGAAAGAGAAAGGTCAAGGGAGGAAAGTTAAAAATTCTTCTGATTAGCCTAATGCAGAAAAAGTTTCTATCTAATGTACGTCTCAGGCTCCCATTACTGGAGTATTTGAGAATCTCACAATCTTTGACATATTTGTCCTCTCAGCGCTCCTTTGAAGGTAGTATTATTATCCCCAGTTTATAGCTGGAAAACTCAGGCAGCGAAACTAAGTGACTCAGGCAAAGTCATACAGGAGGCAGGGAATTGAACCAGGTCTCCTAAGTTCTAGACTAGTGCCCTGTAACAGGGTCTGCTGGCTCCCCTCTTCCTGCAGCCCACTGGCTGCCCCAATAAAGCTCAGAGAGGCTTCCACTGTGCAACACTTGTATATTTATTATTTATAAAGCAGTGCCTACCACCAGTGTTAAGCTATGTACAATATTAGAGGCTTACTTGGCACCTCACAAATACAGCAGCCCTCAGCCAGGAGGCTGACCTTGCCCTGGCCATTCCCCCCCTTCCTCCTGGCTCCTTCCAGCCTTTATAGCCCTCAGGCCAGCAGGCGTAGCCAATCCACAGGCCAGGCATGGGGCTTTCCCCAGCCCCAATCTATCTCCCCTGGTTAGGGCTGGCTGAGCAGGGGCTGATTAGGGCATGTAGCAGGATGCTGGTGTAGAGGCACCTAATCACTGGACCATCTGCCTCTTAAATTTTTTTATTTTATTTTATTCACAAAAAAGAACAGGCCCCTGCATCCATTGAAGTAAATGGCAATTTACTGAATTCAGTAAATGTTTTCTTTAGGCTTCATCGTGCAAGTGCTCACTCATCTACTGTAGTTGTAGATTAATTAATATAAAAACTGTGTGTTAGCTTTTTATTGACTGAATCTGAATTATACACAGAAGAAATTTTATAAATCAACATTTTCTCTTCTTCCCAGAAGCAGCATACTGAGAGAGCCAGAATAGAATGACTTTGCAAATGTAATTCAATTATCTTGTATTTGCTATGCTTTATATAGGACATAAATGTATGTTTTAACTCCAACTAATACTATTACTTTTGTCTTTTTTATTCCGCATTTGGGAAAGAATTTGGATGCAATACTGTAACTACCACAATCCTGTAGAACACTCATTCAGAATGAACTCAGTAGAAAGATACATAACCATTTCTATAAGCAATACAATAATAGTAGAATGAATCACAATTGAGAATTAAGTCCTTTTGTTGTTGTTGTCGTCATAGCTGTCATCATCTTGTCCCACAATAATCCTATCAGGCCAAGGAATCTGAGAATGAATTTGGCAACATATAAAGAGTCCTTTGTAAGGGCTTGATCCAAGGCATCCAATCCAAAAAGCGGCACATTACAAGATGTGTTAGAAGGAGGCTTTAATATCTGCCCAGGCTTTAATTGTGAGCAGAGTAGATATATCCTGGTCCCCTCTCTAGTGATTTTCATTTCTGCAGTGTGCCCCATTCAATCTCATTATAGCAGATGTTACTGTCCAAGCACCTTTGATTTCAGAGAATCTTTCAACTTCCAACTATTTCTTTCAGCTTTTTCTCCTCCCTCAATAGGCTGTCCACATTCTCAACTGTTGTCATTCCAACCTTAGTTTCCAGTGTTCCAGTTTTGGCCTAGTCATCATCTGCCTCACTCCCATATAAAGCAACATGTGATGGAATCCACTGAAAAGGCAATAAAATTGCCACACTTTCCGAGACGCATTATGAATTCCATCATTGTTAGCATTCTGAGTTCTTCAAAAGGAACCAAGAATTGGCACCCAAGAGTCAAACATCACAATATCAGCCTCTATTTCTGCTGTTTACTTCTTGAGGTGAACTGAGAATAGCTTTCAGTTTGAGCTGATATAGCCTCATCGAGTGCTCTTATATTTTCTCAATTATACCACTGGCTAAAGATACTACAACCACCATTTTTGAAGGCTTTGTCTGATGAACGATCTGTGTACATGAGTCTGCATCAAATTGTTTTTAATCTTGTTAGTAGTCAAAATCCTGTAACTTTTCATCAGAGAAAGGTCTATAGCAGAGTGTAATGACCAAACATCTGATTCTCCCAATCATACAATGTACAAAGTTAACCTCATTTTGTCCATCCTGCTGCTCCTTCTCCTTAGTCCAAGATGTGTTTTGCCTCCATAGAACAGTAAAGTGTAAAGTTTAAATGGCATTTTGCATCCCTAAGGTACCCTGCTGTCTTTGCTGAGCCTTTTTTTCTGTTTCCATAAAGATGTGTGAAGAGACATCACTGGCTTTGATTTGTTCCCAACTGCAGTCACCGTCCACAGCTTTTGCTATTACTTACTTCCTATACAGCTCTGTTGTTGGAGTGTATGATTAGTCTAAAACAAACTTTCTAAACTCTTGAAAACTCAATGTTCAAAATACATCTTCTATTGTGCCATCTGCATGTCTGTAGATTATAGGTCTCTACAGCCTATGGAATTTGTATGTGACATGGTGAGTGTCACACAAACCTTGTAGCCTTTGAGATCACAAGGGCACAGAAGGGGTGAAGACCAAGAAACCCCAAATTGTATTTGAAGTCTGTGAAGGACATAGTAGCATTAGTAAACGATACCTGCAATTTCATTATTGAAGTTAAAAGCAGGAGTAGATCAACCTACTAACTGGCCAGCAGGAACCACGTTAATGCAGGATAGAAGGAAGCTGCAGAAGAGATGCTTTAATCCTAAACTCCTTTTAAAGATGTTTAAGTGCCAAATGATAATGTTTTACATTATCTGATTAGGTCTCAGACAGTAGCTCCCAAATGGGTTAGTTTATTAGCACACAGGAAAGCCAAAAAATGCTTGGATTTCCTACTGCATGGCTCTTGCATGCTCATCTTAATGTGGTGACATGTTTAAATACAATTATATGTTTTGTTTCCATCTGCAGGTCTAATTAAAAGGAGTACTACCACGTGTGAGCCATGAATATACAGACAGATGCTGTATTGTCCCTCAAATTATTAAAATGCATTAGATTATAGTAACAGACTCAATGTGAAGTCAGACCTTGCCTTTTTCAAAGGTGTGGGGGGGGTAGATTTTTGCCCTTCATAATGATATTTGTATGAGCTGCCTTTGATGCTACTGCAGACAACTTTATTGAGCCTTTGGTTTTTGCTTGGTTGACTAGCCTTTGATGCAGCTCTGGGCAACGATCATCTAGTCTCGGGTTTTTGCTTTGTTGGACATAGCTTTTGCTGCTGTTCCTGATCTGTGTGATCTTAGTGCATTTGACTCCTTTTGTCCATCTCAACATCCAGGTAAGTGTTTGATCTGTAGTCGGGCTCTGCTTTTGTACCTTTTAAAATGGTTTTAGTTCTCTCTCACAAACTATCATACAAGGCTGATTTATTTCAAATGCCTGTATTACTTTTTCTTCCATACTATTCTCCCCCAACCATCCTTTGAGATGCCTTCGCTGATGTGATAGAAGCCTTGAAAAACAGCACACCCCCACCCAGGGGCCATTTCCATGTCCCACACTTGACAGTCCCCACTCAAAATCACTGTCAAAACTTCCATTTGATCTGCCAGAGACAGACGTTGAGGGTCAGAAGTAGTTCTTCCCCCAGCAAGGGGTCTTACATTGGCAGATCATGTGCCAGCTTGTGACAAGGCTTTAGGCCTCAGTCAAGCACGGACATCGGCTTTGGTGTGATATCTAAGGTACCAATTGACCTGAGGTAGGTGACTGATCCTTCAGGAGCAATCTGAATTTTGGTGTAGTTTTGTATGTGTAAAGAGCCAGTCATCACTAAATCCATCTTACCTAGGTGGGAAGATAGTCCCCTTTGGCATGCCAGTCTGTCTGTGGCAAGCCTGCACTACAGTGCTACATCAGTGCACCACAATAGCATGTCCAGTGAAGATGCACTATGCCCATCGGACAGTGCTTTCCTGTCGGCACAGTTAATCCACCTTGGTGAGAAATCCCCCACCAGCATAGTGCCAGTGAGGTGTGTGGACAACACAAAACTTGCATTGCTTGGAGGGAGGAGGCTTTTTCCACACATTGACTTAGACTCCAGAGTAGAGCTGCCCTGTGACTCCCTGGTAAGACTGTTATAGTGCATTAGGAGTTCTCACTTGTCACTGGGTTAATGAAATTTTATGTTCTATCATTAGATTCGTATGGGGTCTCTGCCCTGCTTCTTGACAGCCTGCCCTGTCATCCACAGCAATGAGCCACTCTTGACAGCACAAGAAGGAGTATCCGTAGACCCTGTGCGACAAGGATGAGAGAGATTCAGATGGGAGGGAGAGTGAAAGCTGGCCTCCCCCACCCCCCAAGAGTCAAAATCATGATCATGTTGCCATCCAGTTTCCCTCCTTATTTATGTTTTAACATTAATTTTGATGGAGAATTCTGTGATTAGGTTTAATGATCTTTTTTGCTGAGATGTATAAATAAAAGTCCTACATTTTAGACTCTTTGGAGGTTTTTTTGATTGATTTGAGGCTGGCAGAGTAGAATCATCTTTTCCTCATCTTGTGCATCTAGCTTTGGTCCTCACTGTTTCTACACTCTCATGTCTAATTACATATTGTGACCCAGGGATCAAGGCATTCAGCCAAATTCTGCTACACCAACAAGTAGAAAAGTTAGGCCCACTTGTCTAGAGAGAAGGCTTGCAGGAATTCACTATTCATTTTCTTGCATTTGCCATTTTGTACACAACTCTAGTTTACATTTAGTCATTTCTGTTTTCTGCTACATTTAGAGTATAAAGCGAGCCCTAATTATCAATGTTAATTCTGCAAGTGAATTATTTATCTAGTCATGATATCAACACTTGGGACCATACTGGCCTGCAATTATGCCACCTACACAATGTTCTTATACCTCAGCAGCAGTTGAGTGAAAGATCATCAAGAAATATCGAGAGGCTGTAGAAAGTGATATACATCATTAAAGACATGCTCCCTGTACTGAAGGGATTACAGCCTAGAGAAAAGACAATATGATATTTCAGGGGGAAGACTATTGGTGAAGAAAAATATGGTAAGAAGGAGTCTTGATTGACATGGGTTTTAAAGGAGAGCAGCTCAGTGAAGAGAAAGCAGGAGACTGTTCCACATGACTTTCACCAACCATTATTCCTGATGAACAGAGAGGATCTCTCAGATATTCAGTAGGGTCTCCTATCTCAGTTGGGATGTTAAGAGTAGGGTGTCTTCACAGAAGGGACCCTAAGATGGGCTTCCTCTATGAACCCACTTTGCAGCAGAGGACAAGCAGAAATCTAGATGAGCATCCTCTGTGGGTATCAAAAAGTCTTTAGGATTGTTTTTCTCCTAAATAGGAGATTTTCCTTCTCTATTCTTTATTCAGGCACAGGCCAGCATTTAAACTGTATGCGTTCCTTCTATATTGACTGGCTGTGCTACAGCACTGCACTTTAGCCAGAATGACAGGCTTATGTACTATCGAAATCAAATCATGCAAAATGACTGACTATAGAGACGTGACACAGCCAGAGACTCTTGGGCCATGTAGTATCAGCTAGATTGATCAACTACTAGCCTAAACCTCATCTCACATGTGCAGTGTGAAACACCCCTCCTTCTTGACTGTGGTAAGCTGTTGTCCTTCTCCAACTATCCTGTTGATTTACTGATAGGGACTTTCTTCTGTGTTCCCCCCACCCCCATAAGACTATTCAAATAAAACATTAAATGCACAGAGATCAAACCAACCAGAAAAGCTACAGTCTCAAGTTTAGCAACACTGACTTTTCAGGGCATACAAATAATGCAAGATAGCAAACAGCTCAAACAACATGGCCCTGTGGTAAGATCAATTTGTCTGGGACAATTAGCCTTTTAACACACGTGTTCTGCAGTTAATATTTGAAAAGGTGTAATTCAACAACATGCTGTAAGGAAAGAACCTGGCACAGCTGCACATGCTAAATTCATTACAACATATTGCTGCTAATTCATAATGCGGCAGCAGTGACATCTCATGTTATTTGTATTAATGTAAATTACCTTTTAACCCACTTTAAATGACAGACTAATTGAGCAATTTGAACTGACACTCTCCATAAAAAAAGGCACAACAATAATTATTATAGTGGTTTATTCTGACTGCTACAGATAAGATAAAGCTGAAGTGCTGACAAATTAATTTTCAGCCATTTATAACTTGGTTATAAAAATTTGCTCTGTGTTCGAACTCAAGATGTATGGTATGAATCAAGAAGCAAAAATTTTTAACAAAGTTTTAAAAACGCACACAAGAGTCTGCTTAACCATTTTGAAATTACACCAGGGTAAAAAAACCCCATGTATTAGCTTGTCTTTTTTGTAGTCTTCTAGCAGGAGAAGATGCCTCTTTGCCAACCCAATTTCATGTTTTAAAATCCATTTGAGTCCTAATCCTTTCTGTTCCTGAAGACAATATTGGTATGTATCTGATGCATTAAGATCTATGTTTTCATTAAAAGTCACAGGTTCCTCATTTAGCCCCACTAGACAGTGTAGCGCGATGTGATCTAGTGGCATGAGCACAGGACCAGCAGACAGGAAATCCTGGAAAAAGCTAGTTCAGCACTTGGATAACCCAAGGATCAGGAAACCAAAGGGGGATGCAAAGCCCCTTTTGTCCCTATTCCTTTAGTCCTGTGCTCAGATCAGCTACAGAAGCCCGTCCAGGATTCTCACAGCTGTCAGAATTTAAATATCCTCTTTAAGGAAATGTGGGGGGGGGGGGGGGGGATAAGCCACTTCAACAAGCCAATAATCCCTTTAGCTCCCCCATACCACATAAAGGAGCTGTTTTACTTCAGTCAGATCATCAGGGATCTATGCATAACAAATTGTCTGCATCAGATAATACAGAAATAGCATTTTGCAGTTGCTTCTTTAAACTACTAAATCTATTTTTAGTCAAACTTTTTTTGGGGGGGGCTTGTGCCATCAAAAGGAGAGACATGAAGATCTGCACAGTTCTGCCCCTCCTTCCCTGCATAATGTTTTTTTTAAAAAAAAAAAAACAAAAAACCCTTTATCTGAGTCAGTCACATCACGTGCAACAATAAAAGTGAGACAGACATCAGCATTCTAGTATCTTTGCATCATTAATATATTATCTTTCCATATTCTTTCATAGAATCACAGGGTCAAAGGGACCACAAGGGTCACGTAGTCTAAGGGCTAGCTTACACTGGCAACGTTAAAGTGCTGCCATGGCTTGTGTAGTCACAGCAGAGAGCTCTCCCAGCATTCTTTGAAGAAAAAAAAAAAAAAACCACCACACCACACCTCCATTAGAGGCACAGCTCCCAGCACTGGTGAACTGTCTGCAATGGCACTTGACAGCGCTAAAACTTGCTGCACTCAACGGGGTGTTTTTTCACATCCCTAAGTGAGAATGTTGCAGCTCTGTAAAGTGCCAGTGTAGATAAGCCCTAACCCCCCTGCCAAGATGCAGGATTTGTTGAGTCTGAACTGTCCAAGACAGATGGCTCCAGCTCCTTTTGAAAAGCCTCCCATGAAGGTGCTTCCACAACCTCCCACGGCATCTGTTCTATTGTTCTACTGGTCTTACTGTTAGGAAGTTCTTCCTGACACAAACTAAATCGGCTGTATTGTAGTTTGAACCCATTGTCTCTTGTCCTACTCTCTGTTTCAAGAGTGAAGAACTTCTCTCTATTTGTTATGCCAGCCTATCAAATATCTGAAGGCTATCCTGTCCCCAATTAATCTCCTCTTTTCCAAACTAAAACATACCCAGTTCTTTCAGCCTTTACTCCTGTGTCTTGGATCATCTTTGTCACTCACCTCTGGATCCTTTCCAGTTTCCTCTGCATCCTTTCTATACATTGGTGACCAAAACTGGACCCAGTACTCCAGCTGAGGCCTAACCCTCACCAAGCAGAGCAGTACTATCACTTCCCATGATTTGCATTCTATGGCTCTGTAAATGCAACCTAAAATTGCATTTACTTTTTTTGCAACAGCATCGTATTGGTTCTGGACTTCATAAAAGTCAGTAATTCACACAGCATATGCCTTCCCTTTTCAAAAAGAGGGCTTTGTTAAATTCACTCTTAACTACAATTACTTCAGTGCTCCAGGTTTAACATTAATTAGGCAAATCGTTAGTTATCAGAGCTCAGGTCTGACAAATTAAATTGCTAAGAATTAAATAAGTTGTAGATCAATACTAGTTGAAAGATCAATTAATCATTCCTTTTAATTAAAACTACCAAATCCTAGTACATTTAAATTTTATAACACGCTATTTCTAATTTGGAGCTTTTAGGCAATTGTATTGATGGGAGGCACACTTATTATACTTAGTAATCAAATAATTTATTAATCAGCAAATCTCCTCATGGATATATTGTTTAATTATTTCAGCTTTCTGCTCAGAGAAAAGGCTGAATTAAGACTCCATGAAGTAAGCTAACAACAATATTTTATGATTTATTGTGTCTTTGGAGTCAATTATTACAAATAACCACCTTTAGAATGGGATTTTGGAAAAAATATTATTACAGCAGCAGCAGAGTAGAAACTAGAAGGGTTCTTCAAATAAACATTAACGATCACCACAAAATACAGCTTATATACACACACAATACTTTTCAGTTTCTCTCCAGTGTCATTGATTTTGAAGTAAAGAAATTTTTATTAAAGATTTAGTACTTACAGGTAAAGTTTGGATTGTACAGATAGTTTGGTTTTTGCTATTGTGCTTTGTAATGTATACTGTAAAAGCAAAAATGAGATCGGCTATTATAGTAAGAAAAGGCCAATACAATTAATGACAGTGTGGAAAGTTCCTAACATGAGTGGACTTTCAGATTCTGAGTCTCTTTCTCTAAAGACTTATGAGCATGAACAACCTTGTTCAGGCAAATTAGTTTCATGAGGGCAGGGAAATGAATAAAATTACCAACCAGGACAGGGCCTCAAATTGGTATCATTTTGATTGCCCAGTGGGAGTATTCTCAATAGACAATCCTAAAATAATTTACCAACACTGGCAACTGTTAGAATTCAAACCACTAGCTTCTAATACAGCTAAAATGAGTAGCAACCCTTCACACTTATTTGTGAATGGGTGGCAGTTGACTGCCTGATGAACTGCAGTTGGAGAGGTAGCTTGAGATAGAATTATAGAACGCTGTTCAGATCAATTATTGCTATACTAGATTTATCTTATGTTCTGGGAAGTGTCAAGATTTTGACCTTGCCAGGTGGAGCTTAACTAGAGCCAGAGTCAAATTCTTTAGTTAATGCATTTGCTCAATATTGTATACCAGATATTATTTTAGATGTAGTGACAAAGTCAAGAAGAGGGAGTGATGCTATACAAAGTAAAATGCAAAAAACTTTATTTTCACAATCATTTGAAGACAGATGGACCTTCTAGTTTCTTGATTTTTTTTTTTTTTTAAATCGGAAATTGCTCTGTTATTCTCCTCCCCTCCCCAAATCCCATGAATCTTTCATGCCAGTTTCGAAAAGAAACCCAACAGAAGGGCTAGAAGAGCTGTCCCAAGGAACAAATTCCTCCTAGAGTGAGGCTAGCATTTCCAGGTGGAATTTGTGACATTGGTATAGACTATAGGATAAGCTTACCTGAACAGCTGCTGCCTCACTCTTCTATGATGCTGAAACAGCTGGGATGTATGGAAACACTGAAGCTAAACCCTCCTTGTTTTAAGAGGGAGCTGACAAGGCCTTCTCTATCCTTACCTTGCAAATGTATTCCCCACACTCAGTCTGAAACTACCCAAGTCCGCTGGCCCTCAAGGCATACTGCAAGGCTCAACTTTTAAAGGGATCTTTGCGGGAGAGACGATTTGCTTGAAGGGTAATATTTAAAGGATGGAGAGTGAATTTCTTTGTAATTTATCTGTAGGGTCTGGTTTATTTAGTTATTGTTCTTCCTTGAAGGTGGCCACTGCCATGACTACTTCCACTGGACATAGTATCAGAGGGGTAGCCGTGTTAGTCTGGATCTGCAAAAGCGACAGTCTTGTAGCACCTTATAGATAAAGTGAAGTGGGTCTTAGCCCACAAAAGCTCATGATCCCTAAAATCTGTTAGTCTATAAGGTGCTACAAGACTCTGTCTCTGTTGGACATGTGATTCACAATGCAAAGTATCAAGAGATTGAGAGAAGCATCTCAGGGTGGGGTATCTTATAAACCTAAACAGCAACTGAGCAGTTTTGGCTTTTAATAGCTTTGCATGTCCTTAAATCTAAGGAAGTTTCTCCAAAATTAGATGACACGCACTCATCTGAAAAGCTCCACAGTGGCCTGCAAACTGACATTGCCCTATATTTTAGAATGGTCCTAATGCTGTCCTTTAGGTTGGGTTTAAAACTAACAAGAAGGCAGGTGAATCTTAAAAGTTCTACTAAAGGAAAACAAGAACACATCACAGTTTGCTTATCAAAGGTGCTGATACAGGGCCAGAATCTCCTCTCACTCACCAAGGCATAAACTAAGAGAAATACCACTGAAGACAATGGGTATAAAAATCAAACTTGCACTGTGTAGGTAAAATTCCTAGAATACAGGTTCTGCAGTAATAAATCTAGTTCAGTCAACATGTAAGTAAATGGCCTAACTCTTCTATACCAGTGTAAAACTGATGTAATGGAATGGAGAACTGAGCCCTAAATGTGTGCAGCTGAGCCTATGGTATAGGGATAATTTGTGGTCCCAAAAAGGAGAGAATATAGACTTCTGCTGATAACTATAGCTGCTGTGTTCCTCCACCCTGCTAATCATTGATGATGAGAATGAGTTTCTGGGGAACTGTTTGACTTTCATAAGAGCCTGAGTTCCAGACAGAATGTGCGGATGGTAAGCAATGTGAGAGAGACTAAAACTGTAGAAACTGGAGACTGGTCACAGAAGCGTGGTGATAAAAATAACAAGTGTCATGGTAAAAAACAAGCTCTACATTTTTCAAACAGGATGGAAAATTTACAATCCACAAGTTTCCAGAGATAAACTACAAGATTCACTGTTTTTTCTCCCTTGCAACCAAAATAATGACTAGAAAAATGGGACAAAAATTAATTTGATCTTAACAGGGCATGAGTGGTCCTAACAGACTGAAGAAAAAAAACCTCTAAATTGCCACAAAGTGAATCTGCTGTGAGGCATGGCCAGCTCCTTGGCATGTTCACCAGGCAGTTTGAATATTTGTGCTCCACCCCATGACGGGTGCCATATCTCAGCTCCTTTAAATCTTTCTTTTGTGGTCAACTTGGTGCTGCTGTGCCCCCTCACTTGGGTTTACCTACTTGCCCTCTATGCAGAGAGGTCCCATGCATGGATCACTTCCCTCCATGCCATCTCTCATATCCAGACCGGCAGTCAGCAAAAACATCAGTCTATGTCCACCCCGCATGCACATATCCTTTGGGTCTCTATTAACCCAGGGTTCAGGTCAGTAGTTTGTAGAACTGCTCCAGATTCATTAATACACAGGCATCTTAACACATTGTTAACACCCCAACCAATTCCTTATTTCCATATGTAAACCCTTCAGCTAGGTCAAATCCTCTGTTCTTTGAGCCACTCTAATTCCTGAATGCTTTGCTTATGTAGCCCCCTGGGTTTCTCTCTCACCCAGTGACTCTGACAAGGAGCGGGAGGGGGGAAAAAGCCTACAGATAAGGCAGAAGGTCTTATATGCTGGTCTTATGTTAGGGTGTCACTCTCCAAAAGCATAGCCAAAGAATCACAAGCACCATGTCTAGCTTCCCCCTCCCTTTGCGAGAAGGCCCCAAGGAACTTGTGCAGGAAGGGGAAGAAAGAAGCACCATGCGGCTATGGACTGCCAGTTAAAGTGGGAAGGCCATAGATTTGCCCCACACACATCTGGCCATCCTCCTCCCTACTAGGGCTCTCCTCCACACTCTAACAGCAACTTGACCCTCTCTGGCCCCTACACCCACTATCTCCCAAGGCACCTCAGGGACTCCTCACCTTATCCTCCCAAGCACTCCTGCTGTCCCAACCCTGCTCCTTCTTGCTGGCAAGCCTTGCCCTGGGGTGACCAGTCTGTCCTCCTCCTCAGTTGGTCCCCAGTGCTGAGAGGAACCACTATGGTTTCAGCAGCCAGCAGATGAGAGCCCAGCACACTGTGTGCCGTGCATGCACAGTGGCACCTGTGTACCAGCCATAACACATGCATTGGTAGTTACACATTCAATACATGTGACCACACATGCATTCCATAACCCCCCCCCAAAAAAAATTACATCTCTGGACTGACATGCACTAGAGAGTAGAAAAATCCATCAGACAGGTGGCAAACCTAATTTCCATTTACTTGCTTAAAAGTGGCCTAGGTGGCCATGGAAGGACCAGTCCCAGAGCTCTAGGCAGTCTGACCCTGAGGATGTG
This sequence comes from Dermatemys mawii, assembly GCA_007922305.1. Classification (NCBI taxonomy): domain Eukaryota; kingdom Metazoa; phylum Chordata; order Testudines; family Dermatemydidae; genus Dermatemys; species Dermatemys mawii. The sequence goes on along the minus strand of ML677343.1, from coordinate 15,881,439 downwards.
TAGCTGGACAGACTGATAATGGGTCTGATTAGAGAGAGGAGCTCAGAGTTCCCATGAACAGGAGAAGAAAAAGGATAGTAGCCTTTGTGAGACAGGAAGGCAAACAGCCAGCTTACCTGCAGAAAGAGTAGGAGAAGCATAGACTAGTGATGAGCCTCACTGAGATACAGAAAGGCCCTCTTCTCAAGAGACAAAATTGTGTTTGAAGAATCATTTCACTGCCAGAAAAGAAAGGAGCTAGAACTTGGTGTAATAGCAAGCATCAACCCAGCCCCACTACCAAATGCCAATTAATCCCCAAGACAACAAGAGGAACTTCAAGCAACCACACTCAGCTGAGGACTGTGCCTCTCTCGGGCTGATAAGGACAAACTGAATTGTCAGGAGAGCTGTCCCTACTATAATAAGTGAATAGTGTAAAAAGGAATAGTCAACAGTTATTTTTTTAAAACTCTAGCACCCTAGGGGACCAGTTTTTTTAAAACTCTAGCACCCCAGTTCCCTGCAGCCCCCACTTCAGGTCCACTCCAATTTAAACTAAAAAAAAGACAAGGCCTCTCCCTACTAAAAAAGAAGTCAATGAGAAATCAAAAAGAAACAACTCTGACCTGAAACACAAGCAATCTTCCTGGGACAACTTTTTGGATTTAGTCTACACATGCTACACCTCCAGCTTAATCCCCAGCTCCTGTATCTTGGGTCCTGTGAAGCTTATTACTAGCTCCTTCTTTTCTCAGCCTGTCTCAATTATCTATTCACCACCTTCAACATGTGATGGGTTTTCCCTTTTAACCGCCTCCTCCCTCCAGACAGAACAAATCATGCAGGTATGGTGCCTTGAAAAGGCCCAGAGGAGCTCATTAGTAGCCTGTCAGTAAAATAAAAAAGTTGTACCTATCCTTGTTCCTTATATTGTATCATCTGTATGATTTATCTGTATAGATGCCAGTATCTGCCCGCACAGAACTTTAGGCCTGACCCTGAGCATGGTAATAAAATTAAGCACATATACAAGTGTTTGTAGGATTGTGGCTTTTGCTACCATGCCCAAGAGTGTAATATAAAATGTCTAAAGCTCAGATAGACACATTTCAAAAAACACAACAATGACCTGTTATCCTGCCAAGGTGGGGATGCTGTGATGATGTTTTGGAGTGACAGGATAGTGTTTTCATGTGACATGTTTATGTGATTGCTATTTTGGCTCTGCTTAAGTAGCAATTTGATATAACATAATGACAATGTGTAGCAACAGGCCAAAGTTGTTATGACAATGATTACCTATTGGCAAGCATGATCACAGGTCTATGATGTGACAGTGCTATAATCTTTTACACACTGTAATGGCAAGACAGTGACTTGGACTGTCACATTATGACATTTTGTTGCTATATGACAGCACTTTAATATGACCTGATGATTCTGTGTTGGTGACAGGATTTTGCACTGATCTGATGGTGTTTATCTTAAGCAGTTTGGTACTTCCATATCTGTGTTGCAGAACTACGGTGTTTTGGTACATGGGATGCCAGTTTAATGTGAGTATGTCATTATGGCACAATAGATCATTTATATAAGGCACAATGTTATGACACAACACACACATTCTAAACAGGGATACTTAATTTTACCAGATGATGAATAGACTGTATCAGGGGTTTCTCAACTCTTTCTTTCTGAAGCCTCACAACATGCAATTAAAACCTCCCCATGGCCCACAACTACTGGTTTTCTGGCTGTAAGAGGCAGGGCCAGCATTAGGGGGTAACAAGCAGGGTAGTTCCCCCTGGTCCCACACCACAGTGGACCCTGCGAAGCTAAGTTGCTCTGGCTCTAGCTTAAGCCCTCGGTGATGGGGCTTGGATCACTGGGCTTCAGCCACATGTGGCGGGGCTTCCACTTCCTGCCTTTGGCCCCAACGAAGCTAATGCCAGCCCTGCTTGGCGGCCCCCACGACCCCTGCTTGCAACCCTCACCTCCCAGCAGGCCCAGGCCCCGGCCCCCCCAGCCTGGGATCCACTGGACTATTTGCCCCACGGAGGGCCCTGCCAGCCCTGCAGTTCCGTGATTCTGGCAGGGTGACGGGACACCACATTTTATGAGGCCCCACGTGACCTTCCGCATTACGTATCATGATGTCGCGGGGCTGCAGGGGCGTTCTGAATGACATCACCGTGCGCACTGGCAGGGTCCAAACACGCTCCATGCGGCATGGAGCCTACACAGCAGAACCCAAGGCTGGGGGCGCGGCACAAGGGGGATGCCTGGGTGACGTCACGCAGCGTCCACTGGCAAGTACAGCCTGACTAGACGCCCCCTCCCAGCCGAGGGGGGAGGGCCGTGCGCACGTACGTACGTGCAGGAGGCGGGGCACGTTGTCCGCGAGGCGTTACGGCTACCGGGAAGGACTGAGGTGATCCGCTCGAGACGCAGTCGCCGCCATGTTGTCCGTGGCCGCCCGCGCCGGCCCCTTAGCTCCGTACCTGTCGGCCGCGGCGCACGCCGTGCCGGGCCCGCTGAAGCCGCTGGTGCCGGGGCTGGTGCTGCCGGCCGAGAAGCTGCCGCTGGACCCGAAGCGGCTGGTGCTGTGCCGGGAGTCGCTGAGCGGCCGAGCGCCCCGTGGAGGCCTCGTCGCCACCGCCAGCCTCAATGGTGCGGGGTGGGGGCAGCCTGCGGACGGGGCGCGGAGCTGGAGCCGCAGGGTCGGGAGTGTTGTTGGGGCCCGTAGGCCTTGCTGCCGTGGGGGGCAGCGCTGGGGTCACTGCGCCACAAGGGGGTGGGGGGGGGGAATGGAGGGATCCAGGCCAGGAGTAGACTCACAACACCAGTAACCCCCCCACCCCCCTTAGGTCGCCCTGTGGGAGGGGAATGGGCCAGGCCTGCGTTTGGCCCCTCTGCAACCGCACTTCAGGATTGGCTAGGCCTTGGGAGTGACCTTGGGGCCGGGGCCTGCACTTCTCCTGCTCGGGTGTCTCCTGTAGCCCAGCTGTGAGTTACTGACTGTGATCTGCACCCTAGGAAGTGTTTGTGTCGAGCCCCAGCGGAGGAAATCTTTTCAGCCCACCTAGGGTCCGGTGCTGTAAATCTCCCCTTGGGAGTGGGAATCGTGAACAGTTTGAGTGTCCTCCGGATGTGAGGGTGTAACTGAATCTAATCCAGTACAAACTCTGATCACGGGCAATAATTTTGGATAAGAGTTTGTGCTTGACTCCTTGGCAGCTACTCCTGGCAGGATTTTACTTGATAGCTCCAGAATGGGGGAAGAACAGAAAACACTGCATGGAGCATGTTAATGGTACTTATGTGTTTTAACTACAAATGAAGGACGACATCTGAGATCAAAAGTGAGGGGCTTCTTTCTGGTTACAAAAAATAAGATTTTTAATCTTACAAGGAGACTCTTGCTATTACCCTCATTGTTTTCCAGTTCATGCAGTGTTTTGGAATAGTACGTGCAAGGGTACTGACAGAGTAGTTCATTTTAATAATGTTTATATAGTGGTGGACTTCACAGGACTTAATTTTCAAACTTAGACAAGTCAGGTCTCTATGAAAATTTTCCATGTAAAACTTCAGTATAACCCCTTTTCTAATAATACTATCCATAGTCCCGTTTTCAAAACAAAGTATTCTGGTTTCCTATACCAAAAAAAGGCATGTTAGTGCATAAGTATGGAGACAGTAGGTGTGTACAAGTATTGACCAATTGATATGTTAAGTGGCACTTGGCCTTGTCTCAAGTCTTGTATAACATTGGTTTGTGAACATTTCTCAAGGTTGTGTCCAGACATTAACCTAGTTTCTAGGGAAGGCAACAAGGGTATAATGTAGGCTGGAAAAAAATGGACAGAAGAGCTTCTCTCAGGTTCCAGATTGCCTTTGCTTCATTTAGTTAATTGTAAATCAAACAGTTGCAGCTGCATTTGAAGTGGCCACTGAATGTATGTGTAGGGGTAAGGGGGAGGCTCAAGTTCTGAGTGACCAATGTGAGACTGTTGTGGCTTGATTTTCAGAGGAGCAGAGCACTTGGCATGTCCTCTTGGGTGAAAATCAGCCTCAGGTTTTTTTTAGACCAGAAGTTGCACTCACAATTAGCAGCTGCTTCTGAAAATTTTGGCCTTCATCTGATGTAATTGAGGTACAAACGCAGAACTCTACACTACAATTTTCAGAGTCACATTCCAGTGTAAGAACCCTACTTAAAATCCTTAATTCAAACGGTCTTGTGTGCTGCTCCATTGTACAGAAGCCATCAAAATCTAATTCAGTGGCATGTAGTAATAGCTTTCACTGTGTGGTCTCACAGTTTACACAGATATTGGAAATCTTGTGGAAAGATGCTTTAGTAGTAATTACAATTACACAAATATGAGGCTGACATTCTGCTATAAAATTAATAACAGGATGTGCATTTGATTAATACTTGCAGTGCAAGTAATAAGAAATCATTTATATTCCTCACTATTATGGGAGCGTTAATGCTAAATTACACTTCTCCATTAAAAAGAGAACACAACACTTTTAAGCTAAAAGTGTGTTGCATCATTACATCCTTACGAGATATAAAATCTTTTCTGTTTTAACTCTTGACCTTAAAGTAAATGAATAAATTACTAGTACTTGCTGTGATAGAATTTTAAAAATCACTTTTTTTCTCTGCAATTAAAGACAGAAAAAAGGCTTCTCTTTGCAAAGTTCCTTGTAAATAGATCAGCGGTTCTCAAAGTGGGGGTTGCGACCCCTTGGGGGGTCGCCGGGCGCCTCCCGAGGGGTCGCAAGCCCCTGCTGCTGCTGAGAAGCCGCCGAATTGATTATTTCCGCATTCGGCGGCTTTTCGGCAGATGTACCAAGCTCTCAGTCTGGAGCGCTCGGTATGTCCCTTTAAAAGCTGCGGAATGCGGAAATAGTCAATTCGGCGGCTTTTCAGTGGAGACACGTGGGCCGTGCTGAGAAGCTGCGGCTAAAAAAAGGGTCGCGGTTCTCTCAAGTTTGAGAACTGCTGAAATAGATGCACTTTAGTTCTATCTTGGTGCAGTCCCTGCATGATTATTTCCTTTGCACATACTGTCTCATCCTTACAACTTCTTCGAGGGGATATGTCTGTTAATCTTCTATGTTTACTGATGGGAATTTCTAGAAAAAAATTAAACATGCAATACAAGGCTAAATATCTCAGTACACAACAGAATCTTAGTAGGTAGCTTTTTCAGTCTTTAAATTGATAGTTACTTTATTCTTAACTGAGCATCAAGTCTTAAGACAAATAGCCTTCACTGTTTCTGGAAAAACTACCACAAGTTTGCATTAGTTCTGACCCAGTGCACCATTTTTGTATAATTATGAAGTGGGAATCCAACCAATAAAGTTTGGCACTGGAGTGTGAATATGAGACCATAAGGAAATGTCTTAAATTTGTGCAGTAATCTAACAAACACATGCATGTTTATTTTTTACACATTCTTGAGTAGTTCCATTGAAGTCAGAGTAAAGTACATGTATAAATAGTTGCATGTTCATGGTCTAAATGCTTTTTTAAATCATGATAGGTTTAAGATTAGGAGCCGCATTCATCTGTATCTGTAAATAAGATGAAGACGACTTGTGGCACCTTAGAAACTAACCAGTTTATTTCAGCATAAGCTTTCGTGGGCTGTAGCCCACTTTTAAATCATGTTTCTTAATCTCAGTATTTCCAGGGAACTTTAAAATTTGGGGGGGGGGGGAGGGGAAATCACTAAATTTGTCTGTCTTCCCTCCCTGCTGCCCATGATATTCTTCAGTGTAGAATGTTATGCATAGGAGGTACACTGTTAAGGCCTGAGAGGCTGCCATTTAACCTACCACTGTCTCTAACATCAAAATTCTGGGTTTTTCTTTAAGTTTTAAAATTTTGGTAAACTATCGCTCATAAGCAATCTTTCAATAAGAGAAGTATGGAAGGGAAGATTTATCAAGAAAACAGATTTTAAGCTTTTAAGAGGTTATAGAATTTTAAAATGTCCTTTACCATTGCTGTATTTTAAATTGTGCCAGGGGTGTCTAAATCATTACATCACTTAGTTGTGAATATAATACAGTCTGGAGGTGTTTTTTAGACAGACTTAGCTTATAGTGTCAGATATTGATGGGTGGTGGTCTCTTGATAGAAACTTGTTAGGTTTCCCAAATGGTCTTATACTACCACAACAGGGTAGTAACTATTACTTTCTAACAATATGCAGTTATCAGATTTACTGTTTACAGAAAGTATTATGGACCTCTTTCCAATTTCACCTTGAATCCCTGAAAACAAAACAAAACAAGCTTCATAGTTAATATAGTACAAGGTCTTTATTATGAAGATACTTGCAGTTAATAGTATTTACTTTTTTGTTGCAGCTCCAGCTAGTGTTCGTTATGTTCACAATGATGTCACAGTACCTGACTTTTCTGACTACCGTCGCCAAGATGTGTTAGATAAAACAAAATCTTCTCAAGATAGCAGCGATGCTAGGAAAGGGTTTTCCTATCTTCTGACCGCAACAACATGTGTAGCTACGGCATATGCTGCTAAGAATATCGTCACCCAGTTTGTTTCCAGCATGAGTGCTTCTGCAGATGTGTTGGCGTTGTCAAAAATTGAGGTCAAGTTGTCTGACATTCCAGAAGGCAAGAATATGGCTTTCAAGTGGAGAGGGAAACCCCTTTTTGTGCGTCACAGAACCCAGAAAGAGATTAACCAGGAAGCTGAAGTATCATTGAGTGAACTAAGAGATCCCCAGCATGATTTAGACAGAGTAAAAAAACCAGAATGGGTTATATTGATAGGTGTCTGTACTCATCTTGGTTGTGTGCCCATTTCAAATGCTGGAGATTTTGGTGGTTATTATTGCCCTTGCCATGGGTCACACTATGATGCATCTGGCAGAATTAGAAAAGGTCCTGCTCCAGCCAACCTTGAGGTTCCATATTATGAATTTGCTTCTGATGACTTAATTATTGTTGGTTAAATAGATGGACATTTGTCTGCTTCATCTTTTGCTGTACAAACATTGTGAAAAAGGGTTAATATTCTGCTGTGGTATAAAATTAAATGATCCTAAAAAATGTACCTAATTGTCTAAAGTCACTCTTATCGAAGTGTGCTTTTATGCTTCCCAATAAAGAATTTGAGTGATTTGTCGTTTCCTTGCTGTTATGAAATGCTGTTGTCTAATAACTGAAGAAAGCTGATGGCAGTACCTAATAATACAGGGCATCCATAATTTTTTTTAAGTATGGGGTGATGTAGCATTGGAACAGAAAATTTAAGCCAGAATTTTCCATACTTAATCCTAGCTGTTTCAGTCTGAATCTCCAACCCTTGCTTACTCTAAGAGAAAAAGCTGACCTGAGAACAACTCGTGTGTTCTAGGGAACAAATAAAAATGAATCTGTAAGAGGCATTTTTTAAAAAAAAAATCCCTATTCATAATTATACACGTTATATTAGTTTGAAATATCTTGCTTTCTACAGCAATATACATCAGTTTCAACTTCAATGGTACATGGAGATAAATACTGATTAAACTGTTCATTTAAAAATAAGAACAAGTAATTCAAGCATCGTGAGGCTCCTATGTGATGGTATGCAGAAAAGTCAATTTCTAACCTCATTAACTTCAGTAGTTAACTAGGAAACAAAATAAAGTTTACTTATAAGAACTCACTTTTCTAAATCCAAAAAAAAAACCCCCAACATAGGCAACGTTTGACCAGGAAGCTTGAGGATAATCATCTGTTCATGCTTTAGAACTACTAATATTTATACACATGCTTTCACAGAATTTCAGTCAGAGGAATCATTATGGGAGAGAGCCATAATCCTCTCCTTTTTAAAGCATATGTATTTTGGAAGGGTTAATCTGCAACTTAAATCTGAAAGTGTGCTCATTTTAACATTACCACAAAAGGAGATGCTGTTTCCAGTGGTGGTTTTATATAAAATAAGCATAACCTATAGTAAAACTGGAAATCTATACTTCTGGCTCTTTTGGCTTTAAGAACAGACTGCCAAATATGAGTAACATAAGTCTTCTAAGTATGACTTATGAGGTTACATAACAGCTGTTAAAGTTCTGCAACTCTTTTTCAACGTGTGGATGAAACCATAATGTGTTTGCAACATTTGTCTGGCATTAAGCTGAATACCTCTAAGATGGTGCTTTTAAAAACGCAACTGCTGCTTCTGCATATACTGCATGGATCCCATATTAATTTTACATTTTTTAATAAACATTTATAAATTGCATCTAGTCTTTTAGCAAGTCACTATATTTCTTGTCAGTCTCTGCTGTACCTCAGCTGGCTTTGGGGGAGAGAAAGCAAGAGTAGTTGAGTGTTACAGCAATATGGGCTTGCATTAGTAGAATTAAGGGTTTGTGATAATATCCATTATAAAACAGGATGTTCATAGAATCGAGCTAAGTTCACTTAATGCCAAAAGCCTGCACTGGCTGCATGCCAGGAACCTGAGTGTGCCTAATTTACATATACACGAGCATATTTGCTTGGATTTCCCTTGACAGTTGAAAACTTGTTTAAATACACTAGCAATAACAGGGTGTTATCTTCAACTTATATTTACACTGGGGGAAAAAGGAGGAAAGGGAAATAACTTATTACTTTATGAACACTTGCTAATCCATAAGTCCTCTTTGAGTTAGGTGAATTACCATATTCATAAAAATTGTGATATTCAGAACAGCAGTTGATGCAGTCTAATCTTTCATGTCAGATATTAGCCAGAACCAGATGCTTCAGTCAATGTAAGATACAAGACTGGGCAGAGAATGTAATTCTGTTTCATGGAGGATTTTGGAATGTATTCTCAAAATTCTGAACAGCCAAAATTCTTTGAAACGGAATCCAAAAGATTTTGAAACAAATCTAAATATTTAATTTCTATAACTTTAAACTATATTCTGCCTGGAGGGCTGCTGGGGAAATTGGAACATCTAGCTGAGATGGGAGCCTTAGAACTTGTGGTCTCGGGGCTTCCCAGCTCCTCTTGAGTCTGCAAGCTCAGTTCTGAAGCCAGAGCATCTTGCTCATGATCTGTAAGTGAAACCTGAAAGGGAAACCTACCTGTGTATGATAAATCCATTCCAATTTCTCAGTATATTAATTTTACTGTGTTAAATATGTATGTCTAAATTAGGGCTGCATCTGCTTCTCCTATTTCAGTCAGTGAGATTCTGCTGTTCAGTTTTGTGAACCAGTCTGTTTCTACTTAGGAGCCTAACATTTGAAAATGTTGGCTCTAGTTTTCAAGCCCATGTTTGAGATAAGTGTCTATTTAAAAACAAACCCCCCTGAAATAAAGGCCTTCAGCTTACACAAATGCTCTGATTTTCCTCAACATTTGGGAAGTGTGATCTATATAGGGCACCTTGAATTAATTAGTGAATTTTGTAAGTCCTCCAAATTTTTCAGTCTACATGTAATCATTTCACTTTGACCTGCCTGGCTTCTGCTACAGCTCTTTAAGCACCTGTTGATAAGCCTCTCTTCATATTCCTATCTTTAGAAAAATGGAAAATTTCTTTCTTCAAGAACTTTTGTTTTAAAACTTATTTCAGTGGGAAAATAATCTTGCAATTTGTTGTTGGGCAACTAGCATCAGACAAGTTAAGATTTATCTCCCCTTCATCCCCTGTATTTAGGAGAGGCTGAGCTCCCAAATTGAACCTTGAAATTATATGAACATCTTCCATTGTGTTACAGCAAATAGCTAGCCTAATAAAGAGTAGTTAAAATCCCCATGGATTCTCTTGTTTTAAATATTCATCAACATTATAACAAGCCATATGATCCTTCAAAAACATTGAATATTTTTAACAAGTTCTGTCATGTCTCTGCATGTATAAAATCCTATATTATGCAAGCATATGAAGTCCTGCCATACAAAAATAATACATAAACCAGTTTCACCTGCTACTCCTTTTAGGGGCACTGTCAATTTAAATCACACTTCTATCTATTTTTTTTCCTCAAGTGTAGATTAGAATCTTGTAATAAAGATCAAAGAAATTGTCTACAGTCTATTTACTTTGTGCATTTGACAATAATTTAAGTGTAGTATATATTGTTTCCTTGGCATAGTCAATTTTTGTTGTTTAGCAAGTCCTTCATACAAGAATCATAGAATATCAGAGTTGGAAGGAACCTCAAGAGGTCATCTACTCCGACCCTCTGCTCAAAGCAGGACCAATCTCCAACTAAATCATCCCAGCCAGGACTTTGTCAAGTCTGACCTTGAAGTCTAAGGAAGGAGATTCCACCACCTCCCTAGGTAACCTATTACAGTGCTACACCACCCTCCTAGTGAAAAACTTTTTCCTAAAATCCAACCTAAATCTCCCCCACTGAACCTTGAGACCATTACTCCTTGTTCTGTCACCTGCTATCACTAGGAACAATCTAGATCTATCCTCTTTGGAACCCCTTTCAGGTAGCTGAAAGCAGCTATCAAATCCCTCCTCGTTCTTTTCTTCTGCAGACTAAATAATCCCAGTTCCCTCTGCCTCTCCTCATAAGTCATGTGCTCCAGTCCCCTAATCATTTTTGTTGCCTTCCGCTGGACTCTTCAGTTTTTCCACATCATTCTTGTAATACGGGGCCCAAAACTGGACCCATTACTCCAGATGAGGCCTCACCAATGCTGAATAGAACAAAATGTTTACATCCTTCAAGCTGCTGGCAATGCTCCTACTCATACAGCCTGAAATGCTATTAGCCTGGGCAACAAGGGTATGTACACTGTTGACTTGTTCAGCTTCTCTTCCACTGAGGGGGAGAAAAACATTAAAAAAGACGCTAATGTAAAACTACAGAAATTTGCAGCCACACTTAGCTCCTAAAGTTTTTAATTCTACTGTTAGGAATTGACAAGTTTCAAGTTGACAGGGTCCTGTTATAGTTAATCCCTCTGTCCTGTTACTCTTTTATCCCAAGGATATTGAATGATTTACTGAATGGAAGGTTTTCATCTCAGTTTTCTGGCCTGGGGTATGCAGAAGGTCAGATTAGATCAGTGGTTCTCAATGGTTCTGGGTTTAGGACCTATTTGTAAATCTTGATTGCCTGTCACAACCCAGAGACTCTCATGAGATGCCCCACACCTGAAGTCCTCCACCCCCAACTGTTGTTCAGGGTATTGACTCTTAATAGTGCAGCCTTAGCCACCTTTCACAATGTCTTCAAACATATAAGATGAATTTACTGAATTTGAGCAGTATAACTGTTAATGATTTTTCCAGAATATTCAATTCATGCATTAATTAATTCTCAAAACACATTTTAATGAAGGATAAACTTTTGCACAGTCATCATACACCGGCTCGGTCACTGAACTGGGAACGGAACCCTGCTACACAGGCCCCAAGTCTAACCGCTAGAATCATGCCTTCTCCTACATATGACAAGAGTGTCCAGTCTGGAGTTACTGAATATGATGCTTCAATTGGATTAAATTCACCTTACAAAATCTTGCCAAATAAATTAATATAACACATTAACACTCAGATTTTTTTAATTAAGTGCAAAAAATACGCTTGCTTTGATGGTATTCAATTCCATGCACCAAAAAGAAAGACTTAGCAGCATTAACTTGCATGTATTTCCAAAGATTTTATGGCCAAGTGACTTCTGCTGCTTTGACATACTCCATTAGGATGTGTCTATTTTGACTATTCTTCATTAGCCTATAATGAAAATGAAGGACTGTGCAGATTAACTGCTGCTGTTTCAATGATGACCAAGCAGAATACCTGCCAGTACTGCTAACATCAACACAACGCCAACAACGTGTCCACATCTCTGGTTATTATTATTCTTTTATTGTGAATTCACTGAATTACGTACCCATATGCTATCTTGGGAACTTGCTGCACCTTTCTCTTTGAGAATGTCTCTGTAATGGTATATAGGAGGGGGAGAATGGTGTCTTAACATCAAAGCAGCAACTTATACTACTGTTGAAGATTAGATAATTATAAAGACAGTACTTAGTGTATTTTCATTTGTAATCAACTATTGAATGCCACTTCAGCTAAAGCAACAAAATCTTAGCTTACTTTCATGTTTTACAATTAATTTTATTGATTATAAAAAATTTATGCAGATTCTATTAACTTAAAAAACTGGTCAGTATAATTCCCAGGTACAGCCTTACCCATCCAGGTGCACTTTATGATCCTTAAAGTAAAGCATTTTATAAACATTAGGGCCCCAATCATGCAAACACTTAGCTCATTGGGACAACTCACCTGTTTAAAGTTACGTATAAATGTGTTTGTAGGGTACAGATCTACTTACTGAAATCTCTTAGCATCTTTATGGAGGTAGGAAATTATTTTATTCACATGACAGATGGAGCAAGTGAGGCATAGAAAAATAAATATTCGCCTTGTGACTGAGTAAGCTTGTAGCAGAATTGGGAATAAAATCCATAAGATTTGGTTCTCACACCTTCTCACTAAACTATACTATGAGAAAACACATCCTAATTTAGGAATTAGTTAACCCACTACCATAGGCATACATAGCACATTTCATTAGGGTGTGCACCCAGGGATTGCCCCCCTAGGATCCTACCAGTCCCCTGACTGCCCTGACCCTTATCCACACCCCTGCCTCCAGACAGACTCCCGGGACTCCTACGCCTATCCAATCACTCCCCGTCCCCTGACAGAACCCCCAGAATCCCTGACCCATCCAACCCTCCCTGCTCTCTGTCCTCTGACTGCCCCAACCCCTCTCCACAACCCCACCCTGACAGCCCCCCACAGAATCCCTGACCCATACAACCCCCCTGCTCCCTGTCTCCTGATTTCCCTGACCCCTCTCCACACCTCCGCCCCCTGCCAGGCCCCCTGCCACCAACTCCTGACTCATCCCACCCTCCCCTTGCTCCCTGACTGCCCCCCGGGACTCCTCTTACCATGCCGCTCAGAGCTGCAGGCTCCACATTGAGCCAAACACGCTGCCACACTGCTCTGCCGAGCACACAGCCCCACCCCCACAGAGTGCTACTGACCCAGTGCTGAGGCTGCGGAGGAGGAGAGGGAACAGGGGAGGGGCTCTGGCTGCTGGAGACCCAATGAGAGCAACTCAGTCGGGCCCAGCCACCCTATCACCCGCGCTGCACTCTGCATGCAAAGCCACCATTTTTTTTTCAGACATTAGGGTGTCCCTGGGCACACCCCGTACTCACGCCTATGGCCACCTTAAACTGAATCAAATGTTATTCTGATTACAATCTAGTGAACAAAAATAATACAACTGTGAACATCAATATATGAACATGAAAGTACATTTTTATTTATTATTGACTTCGTGAAGACTCAATCACTGATTTCTTAATAAAGGAATAGATATCAATGTTAGTCAAAGCAGCCCTTCTATTTTCACGCACTGAACTTCTCACCAGTTAATAAATATGTAAAATGGTGCTAAAGTTCAATACAATATAAAACATTTTCAGGATAAAGTAAGGTGAAATAGAACAAATTAGTTTAAATGCTATGTCCATTAGAGCTGTCCAAAAAAGTTTCCACATTTTGTCAGGAGTACTTTTCCATTCCCTCTTTGACCAGAGACTTCTGAAAGTCAATAACTCCAGAAGAGAGAAATATGCAGTCTGAACAATGATAAATCTTATTGTCCATTATTGGTCTTCCTGCCAATGTCAAGCAAACTCACTAATTAACTGATCTGCTAAGATGCACTTGAACAGAAATACTGTCCACTCTTTCCAAGAAGGATCATTGGGGTCTAAAAGTTTAGTGCAGATATCCTCTGCATAGGTAGGATACACTTTGTGGATGAAAGGTAGAAATATTTCTGTATAATCAAAATGGTATGCATAAAGCATAGAGAGCCAAGGAAAGTCCCTCACACAGTCCATCAGCACCAATGATATGGGGTTAATTGCCTTGTGTTTCCAATGTTTTTGTGGCTCTTGGCCCTACATTGTTTTAATAGACTTCAACTCCTTTAGCTTTAGTCTTAATGTAGCTGTTACTCTTTAATGAGACATAAGGAGCATGAAGAAACTGAGCAAACTCACTACCAACAGCCCAAAGACTGCCAAGCAGAACATGTGCCAAAGTTGTTAAGATCAACAGAACCCCAAGGATAGCCTGCTCACCTTGCCCTTTATTTCTTCTAGCACTGTGAGCGTGCTGAATTATCTTTGCCATGTTGGAAGCTTGTTTTCTCTTCCAGTTTCAGTCTGTAGCCTAAGCTATTGTTCTGCTGAATGCCTTCTCTAGTTTGTTTTATTGCATCATGAAATAGTTGCAAGCCAGAAAATGCTGAACTTAGAAAACCCTTCAGATTCTTCTCTGCCTTTTGGATAATTTGCTTTCTGTCAGGACACCTCAATGACAACCATACTACCTCACAATACACATCAAGGGAACTCCCCAACTACATAGTTGTCACAGATAAGCCAGAATGGCTTCTTTGGAAAGTATGGAGGTGGCCCAATCACATACCGAGTTATTTTATATATACACTTTTGCAGAGAATTTCAAATAGTTACATAAGCTGAAAGCAAGAATGTGGGTGGTTTTTTTTGGGGGGGGGGTGTTTGTGGGAGGGAGGTGTTAAGTTCATAGTAGGGATCCTCTGCTAATTTTATCCATACAACTTGTCCAGCATCATTAGTAGTGATAACGAGGAGAATATTTTGTAGAGATGGTTTATTTTTTTTTACAAAGTATTTTTCTGTTGAAAAATGCAAAATTCAAAACAAACTCATGAGAGGGGAACTTTTTTGGACAAATTTCTGTGTCAATTTTTTGGAAAAAAACATTTTGAAATTGTCAAAACATCCAATTTCAACAGTTTCAAAATAAGGAATAAAACTTTGGTTTTAGTTCAAAATGACTGTTTTGAAAAACATTTTCTTTTACAATAAATAACAAAAATAGCAAATGTCATAAATGAAACTACATTTTCACTTAAGCCAAACCAAAATTGTTTTCAGCTGCTTAGTTTGTAAATATTTTAGAGATTTTAAATTTTCATCCAGTCTCAGGAAGGGAAAAAGTTTTGGAAATCTTGAAAATTTTCCTGTGACATGAAATTATTCCCTGCTCAGCTCATTATTTTGAGTATCAAATTAGTCACTACAAATTAACCAGGTTATAATTTTCAGTACATAACATGTTGGCATTTGGGCACCCAAAATTGTATGCCTATAAGTTGGGGATTTACATATGCATGACATGGACAAGATATGTCTATTTAACATTTTGTTCGCTCAGAAACACACCTGTGCATGATCATATACAGAATGTCTACACTGCAGCTGGAATCTCAAACTACTTAACATTCATTAACCAAACAAGTCTCAAAACACCTATGTTTAATACCCATTTGATAGTTGTGATACCAGGATACAGAAAAGGTTAATTTATCTTCCCAAAGTTACTTACAAAGTCCATTGAAGAATACAGAACTGAACCTAGAAGTCCTGTTTCTTAATCCCCTACTCTATCAAAGAGACATAAAACAACAAGACCATGTTTGGGTGCTAATGAAGCTATTTAGTAAATTACATCAAATTTGCCTTAATAGCAAAACCTTGTGAATAAAAATAAGGCAGTGTCCTCACACTGTATACATTTCTGAACAAAGCAGCAGCTTTTATTATAACATGTCGGGGAAACCATTCCTTTTTTCTTTTCAGGGTTCAGAGTCCGGGAAGGCTCAGGTATTGATTTCTCAGCAAATGGATATCTGACAATCCTTTCAATTAACAACTTTGAACTTTCTTTCACCACACAGAAAGCATGTATAATGGGGCTAATGTACAACAGTTAATCAAAAAAAATCAAGGTCTACCAGAAGCTGAGGAGCACTGAAGTAATACAAGGTAGAAGGAATTTAGTGACTGCTAGCCTCCAAATATTGCTCCGCAATTTGTAAGAAAGTTTTGATGACCTCTGTGATCAAAAACTGCAGGAGAGAAACTCCCAAATGAAAATGCATATAGTATAAAGGATAAATCCAGTGGTTCCCATATAGTGCTGCACAGCAGTGCCAAGCAAACGGTGCAATTAGCTGATGGACTGAGATGCAATTGAGCAGCAGTATTGACCACTGCTGCCATCTAGGATTTCTTAGGTCTACAGGACTGGTGGTTATGTTGTTTTTATGACCATGACACACACGAAATATTTACATCTTTCTTTTTAATCTAAACAACATTTGCTGGAGTCTTGGAGAGACTTTCATTCCATTCCTAAGAAACAGTCAATTTCTGGCTCAAACATCTTGTATTCTCAAAGGTTCTATGGATGTCTGAACTCTTCTGCTTTGACATGCTCCCAATCCATTCGAATGGCCTTGCTACCGCTACTGTTTGCTAGGTTACAAGCAGCTTGAAAATCATGTTCAATGCAGCTGTTCTACCAGTGCTGTAAAAACACAATGCCTGCTAAAGTTTCTGAAGCCAACACCACCTCAAAAAGAAGCACCAGTTTTCAATTCCTTTTTAACTCTTTCCATCTTGGGAGCTTGCTGATCCTCTTTGTTTAAGGCTATGACCCATGCCAGAGTTATACAAAATGTCTTCTCTTTTCTATTTAATGCCATTAGGAAGCCGCTCTTCAGTTCCAAGCCTCGGAACATTGTGCATCTTGGTGAATCCTTCTCAGTCTTCACAACATTTTGGTCTGTCTTGGAGGACACCAGCTGTACACCTAGGCAGTGTCAATGGAAGCTGTGCACCCACAGTTCAAAGCGATAGGCAGGAGATGGACCAGGATGTCGAAACAAAGAGTTTACTAATAGAAATCTGAATGTCAATTGTAGATTCCATTTAGTTTCACTTTAAATCTCTTCTACTTCATTTTTGCCTCTTGGTTGATTTCAGGCCTTTACATGCCTTTTCAGGGAAAATGTTGATAGAAATAATTATGCCTTATGGGATTTGAACCAAATCAGGATTATAATTGCTTTTTGGGGGGGCGGGGGAGCATTTTTCTACTTTGGGGATCAGAAGTCTTGATAGTGATGCTGCTTGCCTGTCAATGATTAGTTCCTTTCCCTCTTCCTGGTGCCAAAGGAGTCAGATATGCCATCCTTATGTCCCTCACAATACATGCCTTAGGAGTGTGTTAGCAGTATAGTTATTAAGGATGAGCTACAATAAATGTAGGGAAATCAGTGCTCATCCTCAGTTACATTCTGCTTACAAAAAAGGCCATAGATTCCATTCTTACTTTTTTTACTCACCAGATCAGAGGGAGACTCAGAGGGGGACAAAGAAAGCTCTGTGGGGAGCATAAAGCAGCAACCAGGCTAGGCAATCCCCTTTGGGAGAGGGAAGGGACAGCTCTCCTCATTGTGTCAAAGCTCTTGGGTTTCAACACAGGCTTGTGAGTTGTGAGGAGCCCCAGATCACGTAGCACGCAGCATCTGTGCAGTATTATTTGCCCGCCACTGCAAATTTCTAGTATAATTTAGAAGCTGATTAGTGCTAAACATGGTGACAAATTGCAAACCACTTTTTTAAAGGGAGGATTATTTCTCTTTTCCCATCCCTGATCAGTTTACCTGGATAGGCACGGGAACTCTTTTCAGTGAAAGCGTGGGTAGCACATCATACTACATCAGAAGGAGAACAGGGATGTGTTTTCATAAATGCACTGAGTCAGGCCTGGGCTTCCTCTCTTTGCACCACTCCATTGGCACAAGAGGGCCATAAAGTTCTTCGAATGGAACTGAGAATTCCCTGGCATGGAATCCTTAGCTTGGTTATACCATCTCTGTGCGATTTACAAACCACCTCTTCTCAAACTCCCTGCCAGAAAGTTCATGTTGGGGTTGGGGCATAGCCACGTTTCAGCCATTTCTTGACAGTATAATGGTCCCTAAGCTACTGTTACAAACTGATGGAATTTAGAGCATTTGTGCCCCTAATTTACAAAGCAAAATGGCCACAGATGATCAGTAGTATCTAAATGGTGATTTGAGTGAACAATTGTGCTTAGTTAATATGGAAAATGTAGCTCTTTATTCTTTCAATCAACTGAGGCATACATTCAGTTTTTACACTTTTTAATTCTATGACTTCACTCTATTTTAACTAGAAGTAGAACTGGTCTGCTTCGTAACATTTTTAATTGATCTTTTTTTACCTTATTTTTTTCAATTCTCATATTTCAAAATTTACTAACAGCTAAATAAACCCAAGAGAGAGAAAGAGAGAGAGAGAGAGAGAGAGAGAGATCAGATAGCTTATAACTCAACTTGATAAAAGCATGCATAGAATTTTTGACATTAATTATCTCAGGACAATTAACCGATTTATGTCACAAATGTGATAAATTTTCTTTATGAACTATTTAGCATAATCACTTTAATAACCATTCTAACATTAATTATGACATCATCTTGTATTCTATCAGTGAATATTTAAAACCTTTCTTTAAAAAATAATTGAAAGCTACTGTATTATTCAATAAACTCTTGTAGACAGTTACAGGTCATGATGGAAAATGTAGCAGTATTTGTTGCCATGTTATAGTTAATGTTATTGTTGAAATAGATACAAAAAGCCAATCTGGTGAAGAAAACAAAAAAAATCCAAACCTCAGAATATAGCATAGAAATCTTTAAAACAATTTTTTGCAATAGTAAATACTCTTTTTATCCTGAAAATGTTTCCATGCCATATATCGTACGTAATGACATTTTCCATAACTGCATAGTTTCCTAACAAGCATGGGCAGGTTGTTTTTCCTTTGAGAATTTTGTTGTTAAAATAAACTGTCTTGTGTAAATTTGTGGATGTTATGTTGCGCTCTGAGGGCTGACCCACAGAGACAATGAGGGAATGGCTAATACAAGCATCATGGGATCTGTTTTGCCTGTGTGACAGGCCTGTGTTTTTGCACGTTAGGGGTTCTAATCCTGGTTTCCAAAGGTATGATTTATCTTGTAGTTATGTCTATTGCCTTTAGCACAGTATAGCTTATTGTCTATAACACCATGTAGCTAGCATAATTGTCTGGGAGAAGGGCAGAACGGGAGTGAGAGAAAAATCACTTCATTTGGGTCCAGAGAACCTTAATCAAACTGGATCTAAGACATTAGCTGGCAGTTTCAACCTTAGAACATTTACAACCCTATGGACAAGTCCAAATTATTGTTGCAGATTCTAGGTGAGCTTTCCTCTATCTTTGGTTTCAAAACTCAAAAATTCACTAAGTTTGAAATGGGGGTACCAAAAGTATCCACAGTTTCAGTGACTTTCCTGGAAGTTTGTCTTGGGTTGAACAAGACACAATCCCAGAGAATTAAAGTCAATGGGAGTTTTGCTTGAATGAGAACCAAATAAGTTTGGCTTTTACATTTCCCACTAAGTGTACTGGTATTATTAATATAGTCACAAGCGCTGATCTGCTGAACTTCCCGAACCCTTCCCCCACTTTGCACAATATCTATTTTGGCTACTTGATAAAATATCTATGCATTTAGCCCAAAGTTGTTTTATTTATAGAGCTGTAAGGTGCCTAGATCCTGTGGTAATGAAGTAACTTTACAATATATTGTAAGGAGAGAGAAACAATTCCTCAATGTTAAGTGCTCTCATATTTAAAATGTCAATATTTTTGGTGAACAGGCAGTGCCCCTGCTTACATCACATCTGTATTTGGCCCTTAATATTTTAATAAGTAGAGGCTGCTTTCTTATTGTTCTGTGTTTGCTTTGCTTTGCAGTACAGAATGCAGAGACCTGTCCAGCAACTAATCCCTATGCTTCAGAGTCATTAAAACGGACGAAAAAACAACAGGGTTCTATACTTTACACACAAACTGACTGCACAGAAGCTGCATCATGTTACTTCTAGACAACAAAACAGAAAAATTAGCCCTTCAGCACATACCTGTGTATCTTTAGACAAACTGTCAGACTTGGTTGAGCTCTCCCTGTTGGACACTCAGACTTGCTCTGAGGTGATCTGAACACTGAATCCTACAAGGTCTTAAACCTTTTGATTTACAGTTTACCTCTTCAGGGGCACTGACACAGACTGCACAGGATTCTAAATGTAACGCCAACAGACCTTGGTCATTGGGATTGAATCTGGTACCTTAGTCCATAAGCCTCTACCACATGAGCTAAAAGCCAACTGACTGTTAGCTAAGGCTGTAAAGCAGACTCATTTTACCTCTCTAAATGGTATTGATGCTCTTAGATGGGACAGAACACCCAGGAGGTGTGTGGGTTATAGAAACACCACTGCTTTTTACTCATTGCCACAAGAAGTGGCAATATTTGTATAAAATGTGCATTTGCTTGCCTCAGGTTCCTCAGCACTCCAGACAATTCTTTGGGCTTAGGCAGAGTCCTCTGCAGTATCCAGGATTCTTCCTTGGAGCTCATGATTCTCTTCAGACATGGAGCTTTTCCAGCCCAGCTAGCTTTCTCTGAGCTTCGTTGGCCTGCAGTGAAGTCAGTCTCACCCACTCCCTCTACTGCTACAAAAGCTCACCCTTCTCTTCCCCTTTTCTGCCCAAAGCTTCCTGACATTCAAAAAGCCTTCCCCTACTTTTGTTCCTCCTGGGAATCCTTGCTAACACCATGCTTTGTCACCAGTTTTTCTTTATTCTGTTTGGGCGGTTTTCACTCTCCATTTCCAACCCCTGCTCCTTGCAGATAAGTTGGGGGAAGTAGCTTCTCTTCAGCCAGCCTCCTTAGCATCCCCACTGTTCAGTCCAGAACACAATTGTTACAGTCAACTTATATTGTCCCCAGTCTGAAACACGCTGCAAACCACGTCAGCAACTGGTGGATTCCACATCCTCCTAAAGACATTTCCTGATACAACAATTTTATAAATGACTTCCTAGTACCAACCAGAATCTGTAAGTTATACACAGAAAGATTCTTCAAACTCTCACACTTACAACAACTGTTGGATCAGAATGTTAAAAAAAAATGAAAGATACTTCAATATTGTACAACATATATGATAATAGCAAAACAGCATTATCTGTCACTTCTGAATGTGGTCATTTCATCCTCATTTAGGGGTTTTTTTTTAAGCAGCTTCTGGTCAATCTGTCATAACACTCATTCCCAGAGTTTGTCTGGCCTATGGCTTTTTATGAGGCTAATAGAAGAGTTATTTTTGATTATTTCATTTCAGTGAATCTGACAAAGGTCTTTTCACCTTGTGTCAGTTATTCTTCAAAAACATTTGTTTCTTAAGACAATTTCCTCTTTGGTATCTAATTTGTCCTTGCTTATGATTTATATTCATAGGAATGAGCCATTCTGACATATGAGCATATAAATCATCAACCTCTTTCAGTGTGAATTTCTTGCCATCTCCAGATTGCTTTATTGGGGTCATAAAGGTCACTGCTGCCAGTGCTATTTGTCTTCTACCTTTGTTCTCACTTCTACCCTTTCAATCCACTTTATTTCCCAGGCAAATATACATTCAATTATTTCAATAGGTCATCCATTCAGTGACAGAGATCCAACTCATTAACTCCTGTCATTGATATGAGTGACACCAGAAGTTCCTGGGCTCTTAGAGAAGATGTAAACCTGGGGCCCTTCACCTCAGTCTCCCTCTTCAGCTTGAGGTAAAATACAAACAGTGAATTAGGTCGATGGGAAGAGTCCCAATAAATCAAAGTATTAGGCAAAAAATTAATATAAAGGAAACAGTTAAAAATCCTGCTCTCTTCACTGAAGTTGTGCCTTTCATTTGCTGGAAGAACTGAATCCCATAAAGAGGTCTGATTGCCCTTCTCAGGGTCCAAGACAAGCTACAGGGCAGACTCCGTTAGGGCACAAAAGTCCATTGAGTTTATTGAGGCAGCTCCCCTCCGGTAGTGGTTCCCTGCACCAGTCTAATTTAGACCCTTCAGGCCTATCCTAGGCAGCACAGATAGCCCAATAATCTTTTTTTGTAATTAAAGCAAAGAAATAGTCCCCAAACCAAACTTAGCAGTCCTGTGCCAGACCTACCTTACTCTGGAGGGGCTCTGGAAGTCAGCAGTCAATAGTCTCTGAAGAGGTTCTGGGCTGGTCCCTTCCTTCAGAAGCAGTAGACAGGACATTTATTCTCTTCATTGATCAGCTCACCAGTGAGGTAGCCTCTTCTCTTGTTAACTACCCCTTCAATACCTGACAGCGAGTGCAGGTGTAGCAGGGCAAGACTGAGTGGGCCCTCAGAAGCTTGTTAACCCTAGCTAGATGAAGGAGGATTGATATACCCCGTCACAAGAGCCAATAGACTAGGCCAGGGGTGGCAACCTATGGCATGCGTGTCAAACGTGGCACGTGAGCCAATTTTCGCTGGCACGCGGGGAGAGCTCAGCCCACTGCTGCTTGGGCGTTTCCCGTGCTTGCTCCTGCCAGCCGGGGTCTCAGCTCCCGCTGCCAGCCTGGGATCCTTACACTCAGACTGGCAGCGGGAGCTGAGTGGGGCAGGGGGGACCCCAGCTGGCAAGGCACCAGTGGAGGGAACCCCAAAGCAGCGGCAGGCTGAGCGCTCAGCCCGCCGCTGCTTTGGAGTTTCCCTCCAGGCTCCTGCCAGCCCGCTGTCAGCCTGGGTTCCCTATACCCAGGCTAGCAGGGGAAGCTGAGGGGGGCAGGCAGTGGGATCCCAGTTGGCAAGAGCCTGCAGGGGAAACCCCAAAGGGGGCGGACTGAACCCCTCAGCCCCTCCCCTTCCATCTAAAGCACCGGCCCTTCCGGACTGACACGTGAAGCCCTGACTACATGAAGACTTGTCACACCACCTCTGAAAGGTTGCTGACCCCTGGACTAGGCATTTAGGAAAGTGAGCATCAACTCAGTCAAATCTCTTAGCCTTTACATATGAACAGATTAAGATTAACCATATCTGAGGCCCCATGTAAAGACATTCAGTTAGGTCCCCATTTACAAGATTCAGTGTATGACCTTCTGAACCTCAACCTACCTTAAACAATTGTACAAGGTGGGGAATGTTTCAAATCCATAGCTAGTCAGCCACTGTCCAAAACTAGTGCGTTTTTTCCATGGGAGAATCAAGACACTTCAACATATTAACTGTCATTTCATATAGTTATCTCCTATCCTATACATAGGAAAACAACTGAAATATCTTACATAGCACTGTTTGGCAACTGTTGACTGCAATATTTTTTGTTTTTAATTAAAACAAAAACAACAAACAAACAAAAAACTTAACCAATCCCAACAGAAAACCAAAATATTTCAGTTTTTTGAAAATTGTTTTTGGCAAAAATGTTCAGTTTTTAACAACAATGTGCATTTTCAGAAACCAAAAACCAAAATATTTTGCTAAAACACAAAAATGTTTACTGAAAAATTTTGACCTAAATGAAAATTTTTCGACTTGCCTGAGGTACATACTAGATTTGTGTTCTTAAGTATCACCTGTTTGTTCAACGTGTTCACTGCATATCAGTGCACTCTGACTAGAAATCTTGTATCCATTACCAAAGTATGGTTGGAAATGGTCATGACTGGTAAAAAAGGCTTGCTACAAAGGAAGGTAAATTTTCATAGATCTTGCCTTTCACAAAACCCGAATCCAGCAACTGGTCAGAACTTACACTCTGGAGCAAGAAAAATAATCTAGTGAATACACAGATTACCACACCCAACACCTCAAAATTAGCTTGCTCCCTGATGAGTTTTACCTCCTTCTCATATGCAACTTGTTGAAATAATTACTTAAAATTTAAAAAATAATAAAAATGGCAAATAACCTAACAAATCTATTTGTGCATTATCACCTCAGTTTCTCACACTCATTTTAAAAATTGTTTAAAATGAGTAGGTTATTGTTACTAATTTATTGGTACCTGAAGAAATTTAATTTCTTCCAGTTTAGTATGATTCTAATTTCTTGAAAATGATATTAAAAATATGATTGAAATAAGTCCTAAGAGTGTTTTACAACCCTATAAAAAGAAAACATCAAAGAGCACTAATTCCAACATTCTCATAAATCGCCATGAATCATTGGTCTTTTTAATGCATTTTCACACCCCCTACCTATAATATGAAATATTATTGCAAAGAAAGTATAAAAATATGTACTGGACTGTCTGGTAGGTGTTAATATTTTAGCCATGGCATCTTTTGAAGGCTCTGCTTGTTACAGCAATAATTAGTTAAAGTTGCAAAAGGTGCCTTAAAATTCTCAAATCCCAATTTAAATGTTTCTCCTTGTTATTAGTCTCCAGTCAATTGTGGGCGATGAACTAGCAGCTTGTTCAGAAGGAATACTTCTGAGAAGCAGTTTTAATAAGCTTTACTTGTAAAGCTGGTGCATAAAATGTTGTGCTGCAGTACCTATTTCTCTATCTAATCACAAATCTTGATGCATTGGCTTTGTCTACTTGATGGCACACACTGAAATACGATAGAGCAGAAAGAGATATTTCTGTCATCAGAGATGAAATAATTACATAAAATGTCTTGTGGCTCTTAAAAATTGGGAGTTGAATAAATAGAGGTTGTGTTACATTCTGATTTGACTTCTTGGAATTAAGAGCTGACCTCTTCCTGAAACTCAGACACATGATCTAGCACCGTTCAGTAATTTTACAGCCATTATATTTCATGTTTAAAGTGCTCTATTTCTTGTGTGGACTTCTGGTTTTAATTAAGAAGAAAGAGGAACAATGATCTTGTGGCTTAAGGCATTGAGCTGGGACTCAGGAAAAATGGTTTTCAGTTCTATTAACAAACTTCCTACATATCCTTGGGCAGGTCACTCTCTGTACCTCAGTTTCTCTTCTGTAAAACAGAGATAATAATCCTTCATTTTACCCATCACTTATTTGCCTTATCTGTTTAAACTGCTACCTCTTCAGAGTGTGGATGGTGTTTTACTATGTGTTTGTACTGTGCCAAGCACAACTGGGCCCCAGCTAGGCCTTTAGGTGCTGTCATGATATGAATAAGTAATAATAAATAATTCTGGAAGCTAACTCCTACCCCTAATTTACGTTCTGTTGCATGGTATTGATTATTTTTATTTTGGATTTTGCCTTAATATAGGAGAAAATCTTTTCCAAGAAAACCCATTGTGTCCTGATTCCCTTGTATTTCGGGGAACTGCATAGTACAAAATATCTATCACAACAAAGTGAAATCTCGCAAAGATGTGTTTGATGGTATATAGACAGATTTGAAATACAAAGCCACTTGATAAAATCATAACAAAGTAGGGTGTATTTATCACAAACAAAGCAATTATATATCTTGGTTTGTTTATTCTAAAATTAGAATAATTCATTAGAATTAACTTGACACATTAATTTAACTTGAAAAGAATGATTAAATGAAGTCTGCAGAGAATTACTATCTGTCCTTTGAATGTGTTATCTAAAATGCCATTTCATTGTGCAAATCTATGTAAAATAAATTGCATTTAAGAAGTGGTTTAAAAAGTCACTTAACGGTACCTAATCCTGATGTTCCCAGAGAAAAAGATATAAAAGATGTGGGGATCACTGCTCCACTATAAAGAACGGAAAAATGAAGTAGCAATGTCTTTCATTCAAAATAGCTAATTTGATGGGCAGATAATTATCCTAGTGCTTTGAAATGTGACTAATTATAGCCAAAAGAAAAACTACAAAAACAATGAAAACAAAATAAGTGTGAAAATGGAATGCAGACTGTTGTCACGTATGCGATTCATGTAACATGCTGGGCCTGATTTTTCAGCAGGTTAGAAATCTACATACAAAAACCATCTATGCAATTTCCTCAATGTATACCCAGATGAGATTTCCATGTTTGCAGCCACATGTAGCGCCATGCTAATACAACATGGCTTACGCACAAAGCACAGCGATCAGTGCTGGCAGTTTGAGGGAATTGTAAAAGTGGCACTATCTATTTTATTGTGCAATGCAATACAAAGAGAAATGGTGTCTTCCTGATCTGACCTGGTCAGCTTAGGTCCTGAAGCATGATGTTTGAAGGCTATTGTAATATCTAATGAAACTATGCACACTATTCTTATTCAATGCATGTCATTCATTTGTTAAACTCATTCCAAATTCATCCGTATGTCTCTCTAACAGCTTCTGGCAGTGAATTCCATAGGTTATGTGTATATTGTGTTTATTTTGTCTTTATATTTCAAATACTCTTACACTCTTGTTTCCTAGCAGGCTTCCTTTTGACACATAGCAGTGTCCTTTCCAATATGGGTTTCATCTGCTATTTCAAAATCACACATTGAGATTGATCTTGCTGAATAATTACTTTCTTTTAAAACCATTTTTATCAGATCTTAAAAAATGGAATTGGGTTACTGCTTGTTATGCATGTTATGTCCTCATCCATAATGTATTGTTTGATGGGTTTGTACATAATAATGTGGAACATGGCTTCTGGGCTCTGAGTGGCTTGTGAAAGGTGACTGTACAGTATTATGAAGAGCTGGTGAAATAATAGGTATTAATTGTGATGGATTCCTCCCTCCCAACAACTTTGGGAGGCATAGCATCTCTCAGTGTCTCACTGCACTCCAGCACACCTCCTGTAGAGGACTTTGTCCAGATTACAGAACTGAGCCTTAAGGAAGCAGGGTGGTGAAACAATTAGGAAGAACATAAGGAGTGTGGCAAGTGGAGAAGGAAATACAAGTAGAGGAATATAGGAAATGGGGCAAGATTCTGTACGTGAGGACACTGTGCACTGGTGGAGAAAAGAAATCAATGAGGAATTTATAGAAGGGAATGATGTTAGCAGCACAAGATGATGTCTTTTGCAGCAGCAGCATTGTGAGTAGACTGGAGGAAGAGTTGATAATAAATGAGATGGAGGTTATAATAATTAAGGGCCAAGATAATTTTGGCTCTGGGATGAGACTAATGCAAAGGTAGGTAGACCAAGGTGTGTGAGAGGTGGAGTTATTTATATTAGAGTTGCCAACATTTGGGTGAGATATTAACACCAAAACCACTTCTGGACATTGCTGTTAATTGCCCAGGCAATCATTAAAACATCCATGGCACTTCTGAAATGACCACAGAGGTAAAGTGGTCTGTCTGGATCAGGTTTCCCCCACAATTAAATAGAATGTGTCATCCAAGTATATGTGAGCTATTGCTGAGCGTATCTGACTGCTGGATTTCCCTGCGTCCCCAGTGCTTTGGAATACCCAAATATTCATGGTACTAAATTAATCCAAATTATTTTCTCTTCTGTTGCTTATATATTAATCTAGTTAGCAGTGCATCCATATAATTTATTTGCTTCTACATGGTAAAGCCTCTAGTAAATGCATTCAGAAGGAAAGATATTTAAATACCCTCCATCTAATGTTACACTTCTCTCATCTACTTTATCCATCTTAAATTAAAAGAGAGACTTCCAAATCTTACCATTGTATCTGACTCAACATTGTTCTGTTTCCGTGTTCTGGTGAAAACGGTAGAAAAATCACATTGGATTTTTATTTTTTTGAGCAAGTCAGGTTAGGTGTATGACTAGCATTCTGTTTTTATTTAGTCATAATCCCAAAATACAGAGAATCTGGTATTATGAAAGATAAATTGCCTTGACAACTGCAGGGGATGAAATGGGCACGTAAAGGAAGGAATGCAAAAACATTTTCCTTAAATGCAGGGAAAGATTTAAAATGAGCTACCAAGAGCTCTGGGTAGGACAAGGGCTGTCTAAGGTACACTGGAAGTCTCTCCAGCCTCTGAAGCAGACCAGGATCAGAAAGGTGCAAAGATGGCTTAAAGGCACTTTAAAAGCTCCAGTCCCTGTGAATTCTATGCTACACCTTTTAGAGGCACAGCACAGAATTTTACCCTAGGAGTCTATATCATCACCTGATCTTGTGATAGTAACTTTGACCTTGCTTACTTTATTCCATCCCTCCTCATTGTCTCAGGCTTACATCTGGGCCACAATCCTGTACTGACACAGGTAGACGGAGAATTGTTGGCTCTGCATGGTCATATGAGCCTGCCCGCAAGATGTCATTGCACGATCAGGCCCCTAGGCTGCAAGGTCTTCAGGGCAGGACTGTCTTCTTTATTAGTACTTAAAGCTCTTATCACATATTAATGTGTAATCGTCATCCCCCCCGCCACTTTTCTTCTTTTATTTCATATAGCATGGGAAAGTTTATTACCTCTGAAAATTATCTTCATATCTATATGTAAGCAGGGTCTGAATGAGTTCTTCCCACAGCTAGCTGAGAGTGGGAGAGACTTCAGGAGCAAATTGTATTTACATGAATACACTTACTCTGGCAAGATATCCAGCAGATAGAGCTGTGTTGCATTACAAATCACTGTAGTACTGAATGCAGGGGTAGTGAAATGTTATTAGTGGTGTTGTCTTTATTGTATGAATAAAGGGGAGCAAAATTGTTTTTAACCTGTTCCAAATAAGAGGATCATCCTCAGCTCAAAAGACCTCATTCAGCCAGTGGCTCAAATGCCTGACCCCTGTGAAAATAAGTGGGGGTGGGGACAAGTGTCCCAGCCCTGTGTAGCCTCTCCCTAAGGGTCTCCAGTCTAGTTTAACCTGTTCCTCCTCACTGTTCAAAGATAAGGCTCCTAATGAAGCCTATTTAGATTTGTTATTTTTGAAGTACTCAATAAGAACTGAAATCACTTGTGATGGGCAGAAGCAGAAGACTTTGCCCCATGCACTCTGGGCTGGGCGTCTTGCTCACAGTTCTATGTTCATGAATCCTGCTTGTGGCATTTTCCCTAATTAATGTCAGGTGTCTTCTCTCTTTTCATTAAAAGTTTCTTTTCTACACTCAGACTCTGTGCTTAAGAGTGGGGATGTATTGCCCCTCAGAGGTGACAAGGGGTGGTGTGCAATTTTTTCAGGTTAGTGGATGGGGGCTTGAGCCAGTTCTGTATTATATAGTTGAAAAGGAAACCCTAGATATTGAACCTGGCCCTGGTTGCTGCCGGCTCCATCTGGCAGAAGGGTTACATATTATTATTTTAATGTGGTTCTCATCCACAATTTTCTCTCTTTATTTTAAATAGTTTTCTATTGATACATGGCATGAGGGTAAATCTGTTTGAGAATTCATATAAAGTATGTCACAGTCTCAGTGCTGAGCATGTTGATGAAGTTTGTGTAGTAAGAGAATCAAGTTGTCACTTCATACATAAGCCATGTCACATTCATGAACAGGCAACTTTCAGCTACTATGGTACAATTTACATATGACGTGTTTAATGAAATAGGGAATTCAAGGCTGTTGAATTAACCTATTTTAGTACCACCTTCAGTAGTCATAATATTTGCAAAAATATTCAGTTAGTGGCAAATCATTTTTAATTCCTTTGGATTTCATTGTAATGATGTTAATCATGATTAATTCTTATGTATTTAAGAAATACAATTGTCAATTAGCTTTTATGAGGAATTATATATTGTGAGTAGTCATCAGTCTGGTGTAAGAGCTGCTTTCTTCAAGAACTGTTATTTAAAATGTACGATCATTTGTTTTTATTATAATCTATCTAAAGCCAATACTAGTTTCAAAAATAATGTAAGCTTTGGAAATACAATTAGAGGGTATTTCGAGGCATTATTTGATAATGCAATGTTACTAATAACTATCTGCAAGATTTAAACAGATAATTATGCTAAAATAAACAGGGAGTATTCTTTAATGAAAATAAGCTTCAGCCAGGAAAAAATAAGCTTAAGCAAGCAACTGATAGCCAAGGAAACCTCAAGTTTTTATGTCTGAATAGTTGTGGATCTTGATCTTGGTTCACTAATTGCATAATATAGATATCCATGTGTGGCCAAGCTCTCTGGCCAACTCCATTTTCTTTGTGAAAAGGGGTTGGAAACTGGCTTAATTTCCTTTGCTGAGGATTCACACTCTCAGTGTGGGAAATTCCAAAGAATGTGCCGGAAGGGCTCTCAGGGGGTGGGGCACATTGACCTCAAAGATATGCCTACATTGCAGTTGGAAGCTAGAGAGTCTCAGAGTAGCATACTAAAAATAGCATTGTGGAAATTGTGGCTCACGCTGGAGCTTGGGCTCTCAAGCCTAGGGAGCCAAGAGGACTTAACAGCCTGAGTTGCAAAATCCATACCACTATTTTTAACAGACTAGCACAAGCCCCATTAGCACAAGTCTGTCTTGCCAGGCTGGGAGGCTGACCCCCAGCTGGAGCGTAGACATACCCAAGGGACACTTGACTGTGTTCAAGTTGTAGTCAGCCTGGAGCTTGTACTCCCCCTTCCAGGGAAGACTAGATACTACAGAGAACCCAGGGCATCTTATCAGTTCTTGAGAACACAGGAGATCTTTAGAACATGCTACAGGTCAGATTCTGTACCTCAGAAATCAACATGAATTGTATGCCACTGACTTCAGTGGGGGTGGGGCTTAAATCTGCAATGTCTCACACATGTATAGGTTACCGTGACTTATGCCATGGCATGGCACATTGAGTGAGTCCATGCTTAATATCCACCCCAGTTTGTTAAAACATACTTTATGTTCAAAACATTGGACCTGAGCCCACAAACTCCTACTACTAGGCACAGAACTACCATAAATGATCCCAACTAACTTAGTGCGTGATTGCGTTTTCAGGATTGGTCACTATTATTTAAAGCTTTTCTCTTTGTTATTTCCTTAAACTGAATTATTTACTTCATCAGCCTAATCGCCCTTTCTCCTCCCTCAGAGGGTTTGTGACTGAAAAGTCAACAGGATCAGAGAAATGCAATGGACTCGGTAAGTTCAGAGCTATTAAGCAAAACCTGCAAGTGATTTCCTAGCTTGTTTGATTAAAGAGTAGTGTGATCTTTGGGGACTACTCAGACCAGTAATGGAATTCTGCCACCCAGCCCTGTAACTTTGGGGGTGGAGGAGAGCTTGGTGTCATGTTGCTATGGCTCAGATCCCTAACAGTGGTAGCCTGCCCACAAGCACAAAGTCTCCCCTGGGTCTCACCAGTTTAGTTACTCCTTCCAGGCCCAAATCTTCCCAAATCCATCTTTCTGGAGTTGTACCTAACAGCTGGACCATTCTTTGGTGGTTCTTAATCCCGAACAATTCCCTGTGTGAAACCAGCATGCCAGTTATCAGTCGACTTTTGCACACTCACTCCACACAGATTGCACATCAGGGACATGCTTGGGATAAAAATAAACCAAAAGTGTATTTAATAGAAAAACTACAGATTGCAAGATGAAAGCAAATATACACAAGTTACACAGTAAATAAACATAAAGATGCAACCTCAGACTTTACACTTCCGTGTTAGATAAAATCCCTTTTGGAAAGCAAGTTACCTATTGCTTTTCATCAGGTTCCCCAGTGTATCCCTAGCAATAGAAGGATGTTTTTCATAGACAGCTTCCTGCCTCCAGGCTGTCCCTCAGTTTCTGGATGTCTTTCACTTCAAACTGCTTATATTTATAAAAAAGAGTTTGTAGGGTATTTTTTTCTTCAATTACTATAGATACTCAAAGTGGGGAAATCTCCAGTTGTCTCAATGTCTTTCCATTAACTCTAATAGTCATCATTGTCTTTTCCTGGGCTGTACAATTGATCGTTTGTTGAGTCCTGTTTTGGATAAACACCTGGCTTGGGAGGTGCCTCTCCCTGTCTGATTGATCACTGCCTTGCTGTGAGGTAGAGCTGAAGTTTAGGAGCACAGTTCTCTATGCCCACAAATTCATAACCATAGCCTGTAAACATACCTCATAGTGATTATTAAGGTTAGAACATCACAAGCTTTCATAAAAGAACTAATATCTTTTTACAGTACAGTAACATTGTTGTATAAAATTAATTGATTTGACTGCTTTTCTTTTGCAGGTTTAAACCTTCTGTTTTCTTTTTGGGGTGTCTGGACCCTGATTTTCACAGGTATATTTATGAGTATCTCAACAAAAAAAATTAAAGGATTAAACTAAATCATGAAGGACAGATGATCTTAGTTACAACAGTGAACATCGGGTGCATCTCCAATAAAATCATTGGAATTACGCTGGATTTACCCTGAATAAAACTGAGATCAGAATCTGGTCCAAAGAGTATAGAAGGAGTGAAGAATTGGTGCATACCAATGTAATACTCTTTGCATAGATGATTTCTTCCTGGCTGTCTGGCATTCTTCTTAACTGAAATCAGTCTACTTTTGCCCTGGGATATTTATTGATCACAGCTTTCATTACAGAGCAGCCAAGTACAAATTACCTGAAATAGATGTAAGTTTTAAAAGTCTATATTCAAGTTTTAAACCTTTTTGCTTATGAAAAATGTTCTTACTAGCCTCTTCCTATCTCATCTGGGAGATGAAAATGTGAGCTATATAGCAGCTCTGCTTGGCTCTAAAGGAACCATTATGATTGCAATGCAAGCCTCTTGATCAAGGGTACCTTAATGAAATATAGTAGTTTTCTTTATAGTTGGGTGTATTATACTACATGGTTACAAGGTGAAATCAGGCTCTGTAAAGATTTCCATATTGAAATCTTCTTTTAAATAATAACACCACTAGTAACTGACACCTGTCATGTATAGAGTGCTTCATCCAAAAACTCAAAACAAGTCCACAGGCGTCTATTGCTTCACTACAGATAATATGGAAATCAAGGCTGACTGCTCAAATTTATCAAAAACTGCCAGCAGTGCTGAACTTTTTTCTGTGCCTCCTGCCCACTCACTCTCTCCTCACCCTTTCTTTCGTTGGCTTTGGAGCTGCTCCACAGAGCATCATCAGAAAAAGAAATAACATACTCAAGAACAGCAGGGCTAAGTCGTCTTCAAATAAGTTATATGGTGTTAAATCAATGAGATTAATCTTTAGCAGGGAGCTGACTAGAATCGATATTATGACGACAGTTTTCATACTGAATTCAGAAAATGACCCACCATTTAGTTTACTTAAATTGGTAGAGGAAAGGTAATTCCATCATAATAGTTATAGCCTACAATGAGTCAGAGTATGAGTGGCACATTCAGAGGGCCATATTCTGAGGTAATGTGTTCAGTGATACAAGTTAGATTCTCTTATGCACCATCATTTCATACAATGCTTGATTTGATTCTCTCAAACCGACCAACACCACTTACTCCTGGAGGGAAGTCTAAATTGTAATAATTTGCAAGCTGAGAGGCCAGAAGGAAATCTAAGCATTTTAAGTGAGACGCTAAAGTAAGATGTGACCTACTTTTAGTTTACATATTATTACAGTTTCCTGTTAATTAACTTTCTTGCTATATTCCTGTCTTCTTGTTCCTCAGTATGAGAGATACATTTATTTTGATTTACTTACACTTCCATAAATGCATTTAGACTCAGTGGGTCACATTCAGGGGTCTAGTGGGTAAGCTACACTTTGGTAAGTGTGTGTGTGAGTCTACAAGGTGTCCATAGGGAGTATCCCCCTTCCATAACTCATGAATATGAGCCAGCCAGAAGAACAATGTAGATCCATATGTAAACTTCTGAATTTGGCCCAAATTGTCCAAGAAAACTGTGCTGTTCTTCAATGATTTTAATTACATCCCAAATGAGTATGACAGTTCTTGCTAGACAGTCTATTTTGTGGTTAATCAGGAACTCGTTTCTTCCCTATGACATAACCTTTCTAGTTCTTAGAGTTAAAGTTAAATGGATAGTACCCATTTACTGGTATAGGAGTAGAACACAGCTGACAGAAAATGTGGATGTTGTAATCAAAACAGATGAAAAAAATACATCTAAATTTAAGGAATTAGTGAAGTGAACTGGACATGTTTGCAGTAAAGAAATCAAAGATCACTGCATAGATTAGTTGAAATAACATTATACCATGTATGCAGGGTTGCTGTGGTTACACTGAAGGGCAATGGCAGGGCAGCCAGTGATTTGAGACAAGTGAATGACAAGATAATATTGTCCTAAATAAAATATGAATCAAGAATAAAGAAGATCACTAAGACTTATATTCTCACACAGTGATCAGATGGAAAGGAGTAGAAAGATTTTTTATCAAAAACTACACTCAGTTGTAAGCCGTGACTTTCTTGTTTAGCTTAAATACTTCAAAGCAAAATGTCATTTAGGATTATATACTACAATACACCTTGGACACAATTTGGAAAAACGATAATAATATAAGCCTTTCCTCTAAGGATCTCAAAGCACTTTTTAAAACATTAATTTATTAAGTTGCTAAAAATGACACCACTCAGTGACTTTAACATATAATGAGTTTGTTGTAAATTATTTCCAAATATCAACAGATGAACATGAATGTTCAAAAGATGCACACAAGAAACCAAAATAACTTTGTAACTCAGCACAAAGACTATATCTAATACAGGCAATGTTTGGGTTTTACTTTATAGGAAGACACAGTTGAAAACACTAGTGGTAGAAGCTCTATGCAAGCTGGTGATTCCCCTATGCTGGGGGAATCTCCAGCTATCTGGTGAAGTAGGCTTTCTGCCCATTTTACATTGTGGAGTAGTGCAAAGCCAGTGGAACGGGGGCCAGGATCTGACCCTACTTGTGATGTCTTTTTTCATATCATATTCTCCCAGACTCTGGTTTGTTTTCTTTAAGTAACAATTTGCTGGACACTTAAACTTTCAGTTAATTCAAATGAATAGTAACACTCCAATTTCTTTTTTGTGGTGTAGCACATAAAGCAGCTCAGGTGACTGCAATAAATTGTAAGGTCTTCGGGTAAGGGACTGTCTTTTTGTTCAGTGATTGTAGAGCACCTAGCACAATGGGTCCTTCCATGAGTGGGGCTTCTAGACACTATCACAAAATAGATTAGATTAATAGATCCTTAATAGAGCAATCAAATATTGTTAAAGGAAAGTAAGCAAGCAAATAAATAACTAAAACATTGTTAAAGGAAAATGGAGAAAAGACATTTAAAGTTGTTTAACAGACTATACAGCCAAAAGGTTCATTTAGAAATTTTTTGTAGGAACAAATGTTTCAGTACTGTGATACACTTTAGGCCAGCGGTGGGCAACCTGGGCCTGCAGGCTGCATGCGGACCATCAGGGTAATCCACTGGCAGGCTGCCAGATGGTTTGTTTACATTTGCATGGCTGTCCACATCTCCCAGTGGCCACAGTTTGCCTTTCCCAGACAATGGGATCTGTGGGAAGCTGCGAGGGGCGCAGAGATGTGCTGGTCACCGCTTTTTGCAGCTCCCATTGGCTAGGAGCAGCGAAGCACAGCCACTGGGAGCTGCATGTGGCCGTGCAAATGTAAACAAACTGTCTGGTGGCCTGCCAGAGGACTACCCTGATGGGCCATAGGTTGCACACCACTGCTTTAAACCCTGATTCAGCATGTGATTAACATTAAATCCCATTGGAGCCAATGGGGATAGCTAACCAAATTCAAATAGCTAATTACTAACACATAGGATGGGGATTCAAGATATGCTTAAAACTCAAGGGTTTTGCTCAGTAGGGATGGACAGACACACTTGATTAATTGCTATGTTGAATCAAGTTCTAAATTGATTTACAGGGACCTGGAGAGAAAATTGTTCATATTCTAGGCCAAATGTTAGCTGGCATCAGCGTGATCTTTAAATCTTTTATACACAATCATTTGCAGTTGCCATACCTCATTTTTTCCCACTAGCAGGAATTCGAGATTATGTCTGAAAATTTGATTCCTCCAGCCCAATGACAATTTGGTCTCCAATCTCCTGCACACCAGACTCATGCAAGTGACCTTTCTCAGGTGAGTAGTCCCATCAAATCTAATGGGAGAGGTGAGTACTTGTCTGAGTCCTAACAGATTGGACATGAAGTCATTAAAATAAATTTTTGGCTCCTATGGAGGGTTCTCTCTTTCTTTCTCCTTGGTTGTAAAATATTATTATTTATTTGAATGAGGAGGGGGGGAAAGATAGTCAAGATGAGAGCTTGACAGCATGTGTGCTAATGAGCAAAGAGCTCCTGCACAGAATACACTTATGAGCACAAACATTTCTCAATTGGATGTAAATCTGA
The DNA here is from genome assembly GCA_007922305.1 of Dermatemys mawii. NCBI lineage: Eukaryota > Metazoa > Chordata > Testudines > Dermatemydidae > Dermatemys > Dermatemys mawii. The sequence continues at coordinate 15,845,411 of ML677343.1, read as the reverse complement.
TGATAGGCTGCATGTGAAATTGGGCAACACAAATCATTTTTGGTTGCACTAGGGGCTTTGGCTGCACTTCTGAAAATAATATATTGTTTTTGCATACACAGCGTTGAGGGTCATTGCTCGTAAATTGCTTAAAATGCTCTCTCTGGGAAGCTAGCCTTATTTCCTTGGCGTGAGTTTCTATTTCACTTTGCAAGATAAGGCCTATTTGCTGCTATTGCCCATCACAATGTAATCAGCTTCTGTTATTATCATCAGTTTATTCATTCCTCTGTAACCTACAGCCCTGTGCTCAAGTTCAATAAAATATATTTATTCTAAGAACAACTTGATTGTTGATTTGCTTCTTCTGTGCTTACCTTTTTTATTATTATGCTTTAGACAGTATACATGGAAAGGTATGTAGGTGGGCCACAACAGACAAGCCTTCCCACTCATAAATTAATGGGATGTCTAATGATTTCTCCCATCTGGGATCCAAATCCAGAGACTGATTCTACCTCAGGAGGACACAAGTAATTACCATTGACTTATTCTTGCATAAGGTCAACAGGAGTTACCTGTAGACGGGGGGAGGATGAGGGAACAGGGGTAGAAAATTAGGCTGCTGCACTTCATAAACTCCCATACACTGCAATGATAGGTCAGCTGTAAAGGAAAAGGGGTCAGAGAGAGAGAGAGAGAGAGAGAGAGCTCTCTGGTTTAGAAGGTTGTGCCCTGAAAGCACTGAATGGTCTCCAGTAAGTGGGGTCATCTATAGCACATAAGTAAAATAATTAAACTCTGTAAACTGTCTCTCTCACATTTTCACTTACCAGAGCCCTTCGTGCATCTCCTACTTTATATTAGCACCTCAGGGACTGTGCTAATATACAAAGGAGGCACTTTTCTGATAAGCCAGTCTAAATATTTACAGCAATAAAATCAATAGGCTTTATGCTACTGGATAATGTGAAAGGGGATCATTTCATTACACTGATAAGAAACCAATAAGCATTACAATACTATATGAAAGGGGACTGTGCAATACTAGCGGCAGATGAATCCTATGTGCATTATGCTATGAAAGTAAAGGGAAACAATTACAGTATATTCTGCTTTCCAACAGCCAACTGGTATTTCAAGACAATCTCAAAGATAGACAGACTCTTTATAGTGCATTGTACCTTAAAAGACAATAGACATTACAAGGGGGTATTCCTCATGCAGTAAATCAAAAATAAATGTTAAAACAGACATGCCCAGCAATGAATGCAAGAAAACAATGATTAACTAAGGCTTCCCAGGCAACTAGATTATTTTAACATTGCTTTCAATGTTAAATTTCTTTGTTTATTTTTTAAGTCCTAGTGGAAAGAATGATGGTTTCTCCCTCTTAATTTTAAAAGGCTTGTTCCTTACAACTCATTAGCCAGTTCACATATGCTGTCATATCTCTGAGAAACTCATAATTTAATTCTCAAACCAAAACCTGGAAAATTAAAAATAACTGTATTGATTTAGTGTGGTATGAAATACTCACCAGCAACCACAGACCACACAACAAAAATACTAACCCAAGAACCTACCCTGGCAAAAAAGCCCGGTACCTACTCTGTCCACCAATCTATTCAAGTGACACCACTAGAAGAAGACCTATTCACATCAGCCACACCATCAGGGACTCGTTCACCTGCACATCTACCAATGTGATACATGCCATCATGTGCCAGCAATGCCTCTGTGCCATGTACATTGGCCAAACTGGACAGTCTCTATGCAAAAGAATAAATGGACACAAATCTGACACCAGGAATCATAACATTCATAAAACAGTAGAACACTACTTCAATCTTTCAGGTCACTCAGTAACAGACTTAAAAGTGGCAATTCTTCAACCAAAAAAACCTTCAAAAAACAGACTCCAATGAGAAACTGCTGAACTGGAATTAATTTGCAAACTGGATACCATTAAAGTAGGCTTGAATAAAGACTGGGAGTAGCTGGGTCATTACACAAATTGAATCTATTTCTCCATGTTTGCAATTCATTTTCCCATGTTAAGTATCTCCTTACTGTTACTCACATCTTCTTGCCAGCTGCTTGAAATGGGCCATCCTTATTATCACTATAAAAGCTTTTTTTTACTCCTGATGATAATAGCTCACCTTAATTGATTAAGCCACTTAAAGTTGGTATGGCAACCTCCACCTTTTCATGTTTTCCATAGATCTATCTAGATCTTCCTACTGTATGTTCCACACCGTGCATCTAATGAAGTGGGTTTTAGCCCACGAAAGCTTATATCCAAATAAATTGGTTAGTCTCTAAGGTACCACAAGTATTCCTTGTTCTTTTTGCATTTATTTAAAAATTGTTTGTTTTTAAATTCCATTGCTATAATAAAGTAAAAAAAAACCCTCCTACTTTGAATGCTACAATTATTTTATTTATTCAGTACATTTGCTCACTAAAACAAGCCTCTCTTTAGTTAAACACATTTTATATTTTTATTGCCATTGCATAAAAACTGAAATATGCAACTGGGAATGCATTACTGAGCCATTACACATCTCCTGGGTGACTGAAAGCTCTCGGCTTCACCTCATACATCACAACCCACTGGAGAAATGGGATATAATTAATAATACTAGTGCTAACAATAGTCACTTAAATGTAGTGCAGTATATATATTCAGAAAGACTCCCACTGACTGGCCTGGGATCAGGCTCACAAAGCCTGGGATTGAAACTGCAAACCCCCACTCCCAACGTGCTCTCTCTTTCTCTATTGTCCCTCTGAAGTTACTGGATGGAGCAGTGACATGGCCTCTTCCCTCCACAATGACGATACAGCTATATCCCAGCCCCTCCTGCTTCCCGCAGACTGCTGCTGAAGCAGCTCCTGTGCAGCTGAACTCCCGTGTCACACAGAGGTGTACACTCTGAAATCCTATTCTCCTTCTCTCCACCGTGCAGTGGAACTGCTGCCAGGGGAACATCTGCAGCTTAGGAGGCAGAGGCTAGATTTGACTCTAAGTACGCAGGGTGAAATTTAGCTCTATGCAGAAGACTAGTACAAGGCTCATACACCACTTCAGCTCTTTCTACCCTAGAAGAGCAGTGCAAAACAACAGGGGATATGATCAGAGGGCTGGAGCCGGTGCAATGCAATGCAGAAAGAACCAGTACCAAGGTCAGTAATAGGTGGCATCAGAGAATAGGTGGGTTTTCAGATATTTACGAACAAGAAAGGGGCCCGGTGAACGTTGAGTGGGAGATGGCTCTACACATATGGATTAGAGTAAAAGAAGGCATGGCATCCAGTGAAGGCAAAAGAGACAGAATCGATGATAATGTTCCAATAATGGATGACCTGCTTTGTCCTTTTATATGAAAATCCCTAAGGCACTAACTTCGGGTGTACTGTATACCTGAGATAACATTGAGAGACTCCAAGAAATATTTCTATGCAAGCCATAGCGAGTTGTGAGTCATGCATTTCACAGTACTATACTTTATGCTCCCAGGGTTCTGTCTCTTCACAGCGCTTTGACTGCTTGATTTCCTCTGCTGGTTGGAAGGTCTTACTTAGGCTTGGTCTACATTAGAAAATTAGACTAATTTAACTGTGAGGGTGTGAAAAATCCACACCCCTGAGCGGCATTGTTAAGATGACTTAAGTCCCCCTGTAGACTGCACTAGGTCGACAGAAGAATTCTTCCATAAATCTAGTTACTACCTCTTAGGGAGGTGAATTACTTATGCTGATGGGAGAACCCATCTCATTGGAGTAGGTAGTGTCTACACTGAAGCACAACATTCCTGTAGTGATTTAAGTGTAGACAATACCTTATGTACTTTCAAGCTCTTTCCCTCTCTACTTCCTTCTCTCCCCCCTCCCACTAAAATCTGAGCATAACCAATGTTTCTCTCTATCTACTCTTTAGTCTTATTTTTGTGTCTGCAGTCAGGCCCTCTCCCTTCAGAGCTAGACACTTGGTTAGCCTTGGTCCCTCCTAATCTCTGCCTGTCACACCTAGTCTCGTCTCCTAAGGGCATAATATTTGGCCTAATTTAGACCATTAGGGTTAGTGTGAGGATGCTGAGTGGTGTTGGTGGCCTGTGATATACAGGAGGTCAAATTAGAGGACCTGATGGTCCCTTCTGGCCTTATAATTCTATGACTATGATTCTCTATACTCTGTCAGAATCACTTTTCTACCACCAGACTCCACTCTCTCTGCAGATGGGACACATGAACACTCCTTTCCATCCTTCTGCTGTAAACTGACAAATCTCATTTGCTCGTCTCTACAACCCCCAGGCCAAATCCACTTCCCAACTTTCTGATGACTACTTCTCTTCATTCCTCTGACACTATTTTTCCATCCATTCACTACTGTATGCTCAGCTGCTTTGGGAGAAGGGTCAGAGAACTGCCACTGATGCTTTCACTAGAGTCGAAACTGTTAAACCATGGCCTTGGTTAAAAAGATAATCTGTTTGAAATCCTCTCTCTCGTGTTTAGACTAATCCCTACTGCCGTCATTTAAAGTTTCCTTGATTAGGTTAGTTTTCATCACATGCATCAAAAGTGTCCTATTTACAAAATATGCCTGTGTTTGTCTTCTTTGGGTCTAAATGTTGCTGCTTTATTGACCACTATAACTCAGCTCTAATTGGACTTTTAGAAAGCACAATGAATAGACAGGAGGCAGTAGGAGACATCAATTATAAATATGACAGTGCTGGCCTTTACTATGTCTGTATTATTTACTTTGGGAATCTCAGAAACCTGCTGAATTATGTTCCTTCCCTGTAAATTAATCATTTCAAAGTATTTGTTTCCATAAAAAAACATGAACCAGACTAACAACATGCGCTTCTAGCAAATATGAACAAACCTTTACTTGTCTCTAATAATATATTGAAACTTGAAGCTCTTCTTCAGAAGGAGGGAGTTTGGAGCCAAAAACAAATTAAGTATTCTTTACTAAGAATAAAAGAAGCTAGTTATTTTCAAGGCTAGTTTCCAACTTGACATCTTTAATTCATTGTTTTTGTTACCCCTTTTTAGCCCTAGCTGACAGCCAATTATCAGGGTCTTGTGGGTGGTTTCTCTTAGGTTGAGAAATTGATGATGGAGTCAGTTATTTCTTTGATCCAAATCCTATGTATTTACAGAGAATGTACACAAAGTCCTATTTCCTTGAACACAGAAGTAACAACAGGATACAGTTTCTTTGCTTACATTGCCATGCCTCTATTCAGAGAGCACTCTGTCAAAAAAATCCCTCTCTCGGCTTTCTGTAAGGGTAATGCTGCAATTATTTCTCTTGCTGTCTCTGGCTTTCTCTGGTGTCCTTTCTGCCACTTCTGACACACAGCTCCACCAAAAAATACTCAGGTCCCCCTATTTGTATTCGGGCGACAGAGAAACTTCCTTAAACCACATCGCTCAACCCCTGCTCTATCCTTGCCATGCTGGTCTGTGATTTGGGTGGTGGCTTTTATTGTTTCAGCTATTACTGAACAACAGGGCATTTAAATGCTCCTTATTTGGTCTGAATGGAAGGTGATTATCAGGCCCATCAGCTCTGCCCATATATCAAAGACACTCCTTGAGAGTGACCCAAACTGCAGAATGATATTATTATTTTTTGTATACAATAGTATCTAGGAGTCCCAGCATGCAGCATTCTGCTAGGTGCTGTACAAACACAAAACAGAAAGTCCTTGCCCCCCAAAGAATTTACAATCTAAGTATAAGACAAGACAAAACAGGTGGAGACAGAGAAAGAAGAACAAGCCAAAAATAAGACAATATTATGTGGAGTGGTCTCAGCACACCAGCAACTGCTGTCAGGTTTCTTTTGTTGGCATTGTGGGAAAGGAGATTTTTAGGAAGAAATTTGAAGGAGGACAATGAGTAAGTTTTGCAGATGTTTACTGATAGCTCCTGCCAAACATAAGGAGCAGCATAGGGGAAAGCATGAAGGTGCTTGTTTCAGGGTTAAACAACCAGTGACAACAGCTTAAAAGAGCAATATATTAACCCGGAAGAAACAGAGATGCTTCCCATAGCTAATTACACCAGGCCCCATCATCTTCAGGAACTGCCAAGCCTGGTACAGAGCCTATTTACACAGTCCACTGGGGCTTACGAGCCCCCTGTAGCCATGTTAGGCCTTCAGGATGAAATTCACCCACGTGGCACTGCTTGTCCATACCAATGAAGTCCTCAAAATAGGATTTAAGTGCAACTCTGGTGATCTTTTGCAAAGGGGAGAATTCCTCCCCTCTATGAATCAATATTTGGCTCAAAAGCTGCTGTCTCTGGAATTCTGAAATAAAAATTAATCATCACAGGTGACTGTACATTTCCACTGTCGAGCAATCAAGCACTTGCAGCACAGTAATTAATTATCTATTCAGAATTGGGATTGGAGGGATCCATTCTCTACTGCAAATCATTCAAATTGCTATCAGTAATTTTTATTCAATATTCTGGCTCAGAATATCAGACACTGTTAGACAATTACTGCTAAAAGTTAGTCAGCTTGTTACAGGACCATAAGTGTGCATACTGTCCTGCTGCTCCTTCTACCTTGCAGCCCCGACACTGGTCATTCAGCAGCTGTCTCTTACTGAAAAGCCGGGAGTGAGTCCAGTAAAATCTACGCACAATATTTAGTTTCAAACATTCATCTAGATTCTCTTTCAGCCTGATCAGAGGAAATTTCTCTGCTGTCTCCCTGGATATCTATTACCCACTCCTGTAGTATTGGTTTTTAGTTCATTTTCAATTCTACAGGAATTGTACTGGGGAAGAAGTAGTTTTATAATTGTGTCAGTAATAGAAACCTTGGGCTAGATTCTAGTTGGCTCTTGCCATGGAGTCGAGAGGAAGAAAAGAGCAAGGTACTCACCTCTTGTGCCCACAGAAGGGCCAACCAAAATCCCATTTGGCCTTCCTCCTAGCACTCCGATGGGTATCAGCTATCTGACAAGGGAGAAGCAAGGTGAGTGCACAGCACTGGTTCTGTTTATCACCCTCCTCCACATACACTGGCCCACAGAACTGGCTGGGTACAAAACAAGGATCAAGCTTCACCAGCCCCAAATCTAACAGTTCTACCCATAGGCATTGACTCCATAGGTGCTCTGGGGCTGGAGCACCCACAGGAAAAAATGGTGGGTGTTGTGCACCCACCAGCAGTCCCCAATTAACTCCCCAATTAACTCCCCCTTCCCTCCCCAGGGCCTCCTTCCCACCAACAGGTCCAGCCAATCAACGTCTCCCCGACCCTCCCAGTGCCTCCTGCCCACCATGATCAGCTGTTCCTCAGCGTGTAGAAGGTGCTGGGGAGGAAAAAGAGTGCAGCGTGCACAGGGGAGGGGGCGGAATGAAGCAGGTAGAGGTGGGGTGGGGGCAGGGCATTGGGAGAAGGCGAGGGGGCAGGAGGGCTGGAGCAGAGTGGGGGCTGAGCACCTCCCTGGTACATTAGAAAGTCAGCACCTCTGGTTCTACCATTCCAGTATGGGCAACTGTGGAGCACCCAGGAGGAATTTTGATCAGTGGGGCTCCAGCCTCTCAATACCACCTCCAGTGGGTTTGAGTGCCCTAAAGGCAGAACCTTCATCTGCATGTCAGTCAGCAGTGTTATAAGTGGGCATGCTCAAAGTTGATACCATTTCTCCATTTGTCAGATAGCAGACAATTATAATTGCTACCTACAAGGAACAGCAATCCTTTCTCTAGCAGACATTTTGCTTATGTCATCACATTTTCAAAAACAATCTCATCAATTTATATATTTCGGATTTCCCAATTCAAGAAAATCTATAGCAGTTATACAAATGTTATTTCCCTCACCCCATATTATTTAACGCACGCTTCAAGTTCCCCCATCAACAGAAATGTGTCACAGAGCACGTCACTCACTGCCAGACTGGTGCCTCCTTCTGGTAGTTCGGGGGATTAGTTCGAGGCTGACACCCCCTGTCTGCAGTCTGCACCCCATCACTCCTTATCCGCAGTCCACCTCCAACCCCTTCTGAGGGAAGTTTAGCTCCTAATCCTGCCACTTCCCCAGTGGAGAGCAGTGCAGGAGAGACCCAGGCCCGCCCATTATTCTGGGTCCCGGCTCAGGCACCATCCAAACTGCAGTCACTTACTGCACTCCTTTGTCTCTACTATCTCTGCATTTCCTGGGGCCACTCTCCCATGGCCACACCACACTCCTCAGTCTCAGCAGCCCATTTGGAGCACCTTTTCTCTCTACGTTCCTGCCTAATTTGCCCTGTCCAAAGTGCTACAGGATTGCAGCCTTCTTCAGGCACAATCCTCCATACTCAAGCTCCAGGCAGCTACTGGCCCTGCTCTGCTCTGAGGCACTTCTTATATGGGCCTCCTGGGCCCTGATTGGCTGCTCCTTACAGTTCATCTCCTATTGTCTGCTTTTCAAATAGCCTCCTGAGGGCTCTACTAACCCCTTACTGGCCAATTTGGGGCAGATGCCTCATCACAAAGTGTCATCATCTTCAGAGGTCCACAGAGTTCACCTAATCTATTCTGACCTAAACTACATCACAGGGCATTAATTTTACCCCGTTATCCCTGTATTGAGCCCAATGTCTTGTGTTTGACAAAAGCATACCTTAAACATCCTGAAGAGATCAGGAAATGGAAAATCCAAAGGTCCCTTGGTAGTTTTTCCAATGGTTAATCATCCTCACTGTTAGAAATGTGTTGTCTAATTTCTAATTTGAATTTGTCTGGCTTCAGCTCTCAGCCCTTGGTCCTTGTTACGCTTTTCTCTGCTAAATCAAAGAGCCCTTTAGTATGTGGAATTCTCTCCTCATGGACTGTAATCAAATCACCCATCACTCTACTTTTTGATGAACTGGACAGATTAAATCTCTCACTGCAAGGCATGTTATTCAGCCCTTGAATCATTTTTGAGGCTCTTTTCTACACCCCTCCCAATTTCTAATATCTTTTTTTAAAACACATGAACACCAGCACTGTCTGCAGTATTCCAATATTAGTCTCACTGGGGCCAGCTACCAAGGTAAAATCATCTCCCTGTTCCAACTCGCTACTCCTTTGTTTATACATCACTGGAATCCTTTAACCCCTTTGCCGCAGTATCGCGTTGGGAGCTCATGATGAGTTGCTCATCTGCTATGACCTTTAAATCCTTTTCAGAGTCACTACTGTCCAGGATACAGCTGCCCATTCCGTAGGTATGGCCTGCTTTCCTTTCTGCAGTATGTACAACTTTGCCTTTGCCTGTATTAAAACACATTTTGTATGAATGGGCCCAGGCTACCAAGAGATCTACATTGCCCTCTCTGAATGGCCCTGTCATCATCATTACTTACTACTCCAGCAATATTTGTGTCATTTGCAAATTTTATCAGCAGTGATTTTATATTTACTTCCAGATTATTGATTAAAATGTTGAATAATGTCAGGACTACTAATAACAACAATCCCTTTGGAATCCCACTAGAGACATCTCCATTTGATGATGATTCCTGATTGTTGACCACTTTGGGATGGGGGGGTCTCAGTTAGCAACTTCTTAATCTATTTAATGTGTGCTCTATAGATATTGTATAGTGCGAATGTTTTAATCAGAATGTCATGCAGTACTAAGTCAAATGCCTTACAAAAGTCTAAGGATATTGTATCTCTGCAATTACCTTTGTCAACCAAATTTGTAATCTCCCCAATAAATAAATTCAGGTTTCTTTGACAAGACCTATCTTCCATAAAACTATGTTTACTATATTCCTATCCTTGAATCCCATATGAAAATTTCCATTATTTTGTCCAGAACCGATGTTAGGCTAACTGGCACATAGTTACTTGAGTCACTGCGCATGCCCTTTTTGAATATTGTCTAGCATGCTTCCAGTATTCTAGAATTTCAATGGTATTCCAAGACTAATAAAAATTAAAATAAAGGAGCCAGATTCTATTTAGGCATCTCAGAACATGATGTTTCTTTTCATACCTGATACTCTGTTCACATGAGACATTATTCTCTGCAGGAAGCTTATGCCCAGAGCCCCTGCTTTTCTTTTCCTGAAGGAATGTTTTTTCAACTCTTTAGGTCAAATAAATATGGTGTATCTTAGTTTTGTGAAAACCTTCCTTTGCCTCCAAGTGCAGATGAAATCTATGCTGGTAGAAAATAATAACTGAGATGCTCTTTGTTCTTGGCTCCAAGGAAAGACAAAAATGGATTATGGAACATCCCTGATTTTTTACAGAGAGACAGAGATAAGGAATGTCTTTGTTGAGCTGTTAAGATTAAATATACCTCTGAAAAGAGAGCTACGAATATTCACTTCCTCACATGATGGAAACCAACCTTTATTTCATTGTAGGGGTGCCAGACTGTTATATCTCAAATGGAAACAATGTTATTAATGGTAAAATTCTTCTCACAGAGTCCTCTAATGAATATATATTGTGACAAAGCTCCAAGTCTGTACTTGTGGGTCCTGCGCTTCCTGGCAGATTTAGGGGCCTCAGAAACTCATCTAGGCCCCAGAGTGACCTCCTTTTCTCAGTATAATTGGCAAGAGTCACCACCTAGTGAGTTGCCTTCATCACAGGCCAGTATAGAAGATGGAAAAAGGGGGGAACCCGGGCCCGCCCTCTACTCCGGACTCCAGCCCAGGAACCCTAATAGTATCAGCTAAGATGGCTGACCTTTTAGGCACAAAACACAATACAATTCCCTGGGCTACTTCCCCACAGCAGTCCCTGCTTCTTCAAACTCCACTTCACCCTTACCTCAGGGCCTCCTTCCTTCAGTATGATATGTTGTCCTACACTCAGTCTCACCAACAACATAACTTCCTTCCACAGCTCCTGACACCCACACCCACACCCACACCCACCTGACTAACTGGGAGGTTTTTATCTGGTTTCAGCCAGTCCCTGATTGGCTTCAGGTGTTCCAATTAGGCTAGCTGTTTCTACTCCTTTCTACAAGGTTCTTAATTGGCCCCAGGTGTCTTGATTGGCCTGGAGTAGCCTTTGTTTGGCTATCCAGGGAACAAGGACCTGCACATCCTGAGACTAATATACCTGCCTTCCAGCACTCTCCTATATCCTTCTGGTCTGACTCCGTCACAATATTTACATTCCAATAGAAATCTGTTTCTTATCTGAGAAAGGAATACATGAGCTTTAATAGCATCTTCAGACAATTTGATGTTTTTGTATGTCCTCAAGTAAACAGCTTTACATTAGCACACCAATGTTATCTATCCTTTAACTTTCTCAGCCACTTACTGGCCATTTTGTTGTGTTTTTAGTAGCTTATCTGTGATTTTTTTCCTTTACACATTTTTGATCTAGCTTTACCTTTGATGTCAGCTTCAGAAAGAATTTTACCTGTTTGCATATCACTCAATGAGCTAAAAATTACTTAACAATGCCTTATACTAGCCTAAATAATACAAAAAGACATTACAGAACTGAGTTTGCTTCTCCATTACAGTGTGAATAGTTGGGATGAACAAAGATTGATGTTAATCACTGAAGAACATAAATGTATGCAGTGTTGGTCCCAGGATATTAAAGAGATGGGTGAGGTAATATCTGCATAAGCTCAAAAGTTTGCATCTGTCACCAGCAAAAATTGGTCCCATAAAAGATATTACCTCACATAACTTGTATCTTTGAAGGACTAAAAGACATTTGACTCTTACAGGCTGCATTCTCCCCATTTTGTACCAATCAGTAAAGTGGGTCAAAACTTGGAATTTTCATTTTGTGGAAAATTTTGACATGTCAAAAACAAATATTTTTAAAATTTCCTGAAAAATGGAAATTCAGAAAAAATATTTTGAAAAGTATTGTTTCAGAAAAAATGACATTTCATTGCAAAACATAATTTTTGTTTTGAAATGTATTTCATTCTATTCTTTTAGTTTTATATTATTTTTACATCAAGTAATGACATCTCAGTATTAGTGCACAATATGATGTCACATCATGGTAAATCATACTATGCACTAATACTACTGTTGATGTGTCATATTATGACATAAGAATCAATTTGTTTACCGAGTTTTGTTTTTATATGATATATCATTTCATTTTTTTCCACAGGCAATTTTGTTGCAATCAACACAATTTCATGAAAAAAATTGAAAATTAAAAAATGGAAAATTGATTTAAGAAAAAAGTTCCAACTGGTGGTACAGGTCAGTGCAGATGAAGCCAACCTCCACCAAAACATATGTAATAAAGGAGTGTAGGAAGCGGCACTATTCATGACCAGTAATGTGCCTATTAAACAGCCTGTTATTATGAGCTTGACCCATGCAACTCCTAGTAGGTGAAAATTTATGGAAGAGACTGCCTTTGGGAGGTAGAGTACCAGGGTCTCTCACAGAAGATGGTCATTAAGAAAAGTTATTAACGGTCTTGCCAATTACTGTTTGATCTGTAATCATCCTTTTAGGGAAGGTTATAACAGAGAAGGTGTCTAATCAACCTGGCCAATATCCAGAACTCTCAGATTTCCTTGACCTCGGTCTTGATACAGTGCAGCAACTACTGTGGCTTCCTGTCAGTGACTTCTCCTGCTTAGTCAGTAAGGACCAAGTGTTCATTCTGTATCTTTTAGCTCTTTTTGCTGCCTTTGCTATTGTTTTGCACAAGGTGTTGTCCACATGGTACAGACATTGGTAGGGAGGGATGAAGTCTTTCCTCAATGGTTCATTTCCTGTCTTTCTTAGAAGACTAAGAAGATGGTGATTACTCACCCACTCTCAGAGTTTTGTTGCCTGGGAAGGGGGGTACCACAGGACAATATTTTGCCAGCCTTCCTGGTCAAAAATAGATGTGAAGCTGATGCAGAAGGAGGTGAAAGTGAGGTAATATTGTATTACGCTCACCATATAATCTCTACTCCTTTGGACTGGTCTGTGAAACTGATTAGCTAACCTGGAAAACAGATATATACAGGTTCTGATGTGACAAATATATTAACTGGAAGGTTGAAAAACGAACCCATGTCATTTAGTGCATTCATATAATATTTACTCTAGGTTTCTAATTTGCCTTTATGTTAAAGTATCAAAATATTTTGTAATGAAGATCTAAAAAAAACCCTTTCATCCTGCTCAGTATTTGCATGAGGCAGCTTTAAATAAGAATCTTACACAGCATGCAAAATAAATATTATATTGCTTCAAACCACAGCTTAAAAACTTAATAAACTAATTCTTCCCTATAATAATGGGACATGATACTGTAAGTATCAGCTGTAAGTAAACAGACTACTCAGGAAGGTTGGCAATAAATAGATAATCCACTCTGATATAGTAAAGCATTTGCATTAAGATTGTTTTTACATTTACTGTGATAGATGCAGCCCAAGAGCTTCCTTGGATTAACTCAATTAATGTTTATCTGTTTATTTGTGCCTGAAATGAATTTCAGAAGAAAATAAAGCAACAAAAACTCCGATAGCACAATCAGCTAGAATTATTCAAAACGGGTTATTGTACTCACAGATGGTCTTTTACATAGAAAATGTAGGGATTGCCATACTGGATCAGACCAGTTGCCCATGTAGTCTATTATCCTGTCTACTAAAGTAGCATTTTCTACCTTTAGAGTAAGGTAACAAGCAGCTCTGCAGTGGGAAGTTGTAGGTTAATTGCCCCCAGGGAAATTTTTTCTAACCCTCTGTAATTAGAGAGGCAGGCATAAACCCTGATGCTTCAGGGTTTGAATCAAGCCCAAATGTGTTGGGTATTTTTAATATTTATTATTACAGCACCAGCTATTCTTGTAATGTTCACAAACGTGTAATCCCCTTGCGGATTGTAATACACTCTTGCCTTCAGCTACGTAGCAATGACTTCCACAGACTGTGTACTGTGTGCTAAAGTGTTCTCGTTATCAGTTTTGAATTTGCAACCTTTCGAAATTTCATTGACTGCCCATTTGTTATTGGTTTGAGCTGTTGGTCTAAGAGTTAAGATTACTCATGTCTGGGTTGCTAAAATCTTCAAATACAACTTTTTCTAGAATTAGATCAATGACACTAAGAACAGTAAAAGATACGACAAAATGTGGTCTAAGTGTGTCCTATTTCTCTAGAAAGCTATAGGGCCCTAACCTGACGATCCCATGAAATGCTGTGTATGCAACTCTCGCTTCCTTCCCCATTTGGTTTGCCTTCCATTTCAGCACCACTCAGTAGCAGACTGTTGATTCCTCACACATAACTGACATTTGTAGGCATATCATTAACTCTATCACAACCCTCTAGCGTAGCTCCAATTAAGGGCCAGCATGTCTTTTAATAATTATTAGGGTTTCAAATTCAACTGAAATGGTTGTTCTGCAAAGATCTTGCAGCTGCGATACTAGTGTGAGGACTAAGACAGGCTTAATTTAATTTGCGATATTTTACCAAACTGGAAGCAAATCAGTTTGGAAATGCAAAAAGCTCAAAATATTAAAACCAACAACAATAAAATTTCCTTATATCCCTCACCCCCCAAATCAAAAGATGTGCTGATTAACGTGAGTGAAGGTTGCAGAATTGTCACACAATTTGAATTATGGGCTCCACTAGCACACACTGAAGTCATTGAAGATTCGCCACTGGCTTCAGTAGGATCTCCTCAGTGTTAGAAAGTACTGCTGCTTTAATTTGTGGGCTACTTGTTGTTGGGAGGAGGGTGGGGTGGAAGGAGGCAACAGTGATAGAAGCAATTCTTAGAGAAGACTTCTCTAACTACAGTGCAAGAGCTGTGCTATACAGCAGCATAAAGAACATAATACTGTAGCTGCGTAGCCAAGTCATAAACCAACACAGTGTGCAGGGGTTTGGCATTTGTGTGTTCCAGCATGTGTGATAAATAAGGTGGGTAAAATATCCTAAGGCTAGTACTCCCACTGACTAGGAGTGAGGGCCTATCTTCTTCCCCTCCATAGTGTTTATATTCACTAAACACCAAGACTAATGGGATATAGGTCAAAGCCTTGTAGAATGCCTAGTAGTGTGACACAATGACTTCAGCAGCATCTCCTGGTTCCCATCTTGTGCAATGCTTTGAGAAGTAGGGACCAGTGATGTAACCAGCAGAAGTTGATTGTGGTCCTTAAGCTCCCCCTACCTGCAGGCTGAGGCACATGTTTGGATCTGGTTAGTTGAAAAGCAGGTCTGGCTGGTGCAAACTGCTTTATGTAAAGGAAGAGAAGGGAATTTTTCATTCAGGCAAGAACTTGCTGAGAGCACTGATTTTCTTTTTAAGGATGGTTTTTCTTTTTCCTGAACACCTCTATCATCTTTATAAGCTATTTGGGGCAGCTCACTTCTTTAACGAGTAGTGATTGGGTGTGCCAGAAGTGATACTGGTGCAGCTGATTTCTCAGGAGGAAAGAGGGAGTGTAGGAGGGAGCTTTTACTGCACCCCTGACAGCCAAGTAAAACTGCAGCAGGGAATGGTGCTGAACATGATATATCAAGATAGACAGACAGTAGTAAATTTGGCAATGGTTTAAAAACAGAGTTTATATGACTTATGGCATGTGTGGCAGGGTAAAGTGGACACATTTTAGTATATTTAGTAGATACATTTAAGGGAAATTTGCTGTATAAATGATAAAGGGCCTGATTTTCATATACATGATAAGATTCTCTTCCACACTGAGATCTGTTTGGGTTTAGATACAGTATCATTCTAGCTATTCAAATTCCCTATATCTGAAAATCCTAGTTACCCAAATACACAGTGTCCCTCCCATTGCAGTCCTGTGTTAGAGATTTTGTTTATCTGAATGCCCCTTTACCTAGAACTTTTGAATGTCTCCTAGGCTATTTGGATAAATGATCATGGATTGTATTTTAAAATTCTATTTCTGAAATTATGAAAATAGCTACATTATGAAAACAATTTTCAGCTAAATCCTTACATAGTATTAGGGATGGACTAACCTGAAATATTTAGATCTAGATTTTGAACATCTCAGTGCTAGGGCCAGAATTTCATTCCTGGGGTTTTGGATGTAAAGATGGCAACATTTATGAAGATTGGAAATGCAAAGCAAGAACCAATACACCCAAAATTTGAGGTTGATCCTATTGGAGCTTTGGTCTGTACCCAAATATACTAGTTATTTTATTTTCCACAGAGAAAGCCATTCAGTTGGTTTTTTAAACTAAAATGTTCGCTACTATTTTTATTAATTTAGTTTTTCTAAATTTTGCCTTAGATCCCTTCTTGTCTGAATCACAATTTGTGTTTAAAGTTTTCATGTGAGTGGTGCTTGTCTTCTGCTATTTATGTTTAGTTCCAAACACATCAGCAGCATGGGGCTCATCTACATTTATAAGCTGTTCAGGAAGTGTGTAAATAATTTTTGCAACATTAATATAATTTCTCCTCAGAAAGTGCCTATAAAATTCACTTACCATTCACTGCTCTTTTCTTATTGGGTTTCTACAAATAAAGTTGGCGAGGGAGGATTGGAACTCCATTTACTCAAATAAGATTAATCTTCACTTTTCTCCACCATAAGCTTCTCCAATTGATCTGATTAATTGTTTTGGTTAACAACCTGAAGAGAAAACAACATGTACAGTATAAAACAAGGTTAGCATATAGGTTTAGCTATCTTAATGTAAATCATGAATCTGTTAACAGAAGCTCATAATGAAGTTTATGCCCTGTTCTTGATTTCAGAATATCTTTCAGATGAACATGAAAATCCTTGTCATGAATGGACACAAGGGCCAAATCTTCAAGTAATGGTGACTAAACTGTGCCTACAAAAATGTGTGTGAAATTCACCCTTACGCAGAAGGGCATGCTCAAAGCAATGTCGCAACTTAAGCCCCACTAAAGTGCAAAGTGGTGCAAAGGCCTTCTACATAGGGGCTAATTTCACCCTCGCTTGCACATTCTAAAACTACTCAGTGGGCGTGGATGTGCTCACACCCAAATCTGGATTACTGTATGAGTTCCTGGTTGTAAATGCAGATGGCAGACAAATGTAGGTATTATGTGAGCAACATTTCAGTTCTTGATTTCTGCAGAGATAATTTAGTTGCCAGTAACTTGGCCCTATATTTGATGTTTTTTGCAAGAGTAAAGGTTTATCCCATGGCTCTTGGCCATGGAGTCTTGCCCCCATCTCGAGGTACTGTGTGCTTTGGGCCAATTTTCCACCTGGTGGTCACCCTCCACCAAGTGACAGCCGCATTTCTACGGGATGTAGCCCGATTACTTATATTGTTTGCAAAGCACTGCGGGATCATGTAGAATAAAGATGCTACTCTACAAAATTTTAGATTAATATTAAACATCTATATATTTAAAAATAATAAAATAATTCAAGGAATTAATACACGAATGTGATTCAAGCCCAGGCTCCATCTGGACCACTCTTTTTTGGTCACAATGTCTCCTAATAAATAACCAAAGCAACATCAATTTGCTTTTTCAAACTGATGAACCTAGAAAAACAGTCTCCTAAATCCGTTTGCTCTTGTAGCCATTTTCTACTACTCACTAAAGAACTGTTGTAAATGTCCATATTCCTTGTTTTCTATCCATCTCTAAAGTCCATGAAATTTAAATTAACCTTAGAACCAGCATTGTTCAGGCCCCAAAACATGCACTGTCTGACTCTTTCTGCAGGTATAAAAAAGAATTCCTTCTATGCATCTGATGAAGTGGGCCCATGAAAGCTTATTCTGAAATAAACTGGTTAATCTCTAAGGTGCCACAAGTATTCCTCATTTTATTTGCTTATAACAGGTATTCCCATTAGATCATTACCTGAAAATATTCAATATATGAGCCCTAAGAGAGAATGCATTTTATGCCAATTACATCTTTGGAAAGCCAAGGGTTTGTGGGGTTCAGATCAAGTGTTCTAAATTAGTGCCATCTCCTCTACAAACCTAAGTTCCATAAGTTGCATCTCTTAATTCAATAGCAGAGTGTAAAGTACACACTATTGTTAAAGAGAGACAGAGTAGTTTGGATAATATAAGATTTAATCTAAACATATCCACATCCATCAAACTGAATCAAACTGAACCCTGATTTAAGAGTCGGGAAAAAGCCCAACAGCAAACTTCGTTTAGCTGGTTTTGCTATATTTTCATGCCCCCTGTGCTATTAGGTTTCAGCTGGATTAAGACAAGGAAGTGGAAATACTCCCAAATGCTCTCCTCCCAGTACTTCCACAACTGAAGATAAGCAGCTGTGCAAAAGTCACCAGCAACCCTGCTCTTATGAGACATCTCTGCGTGCGCCCTGCGTAACTCCCTCCATTCATAGTGCCTAGCCCAGAGGGGATCATGCCATGCAGAATAGCTCATTACTTAGTATTATCCTTCCCAACGCATGGAGCCCCAGGCTTCCAGACATAAGGCTTCTGTCTGATTTGAGGAAGGGGAGAATACAGCAGAGTTAATGCTGCTCCCCTCATCCCACTCTGTTCCCCATTCTGCTCCCAAGATTCTGCCCGCATTGGTGCACCAGAGCATATGGACATTTTCTGCCCCAGTCTTGCACCCCTGTACACCTTTATGAATGCTGTTACAATCAAGGCTTGGGACAATGACAATAGCATCCTCCATGCAGGAGCGAACACTTTCTATTTGAGCTCTCTCATCAAAGAAGGCAGATTTTGTCAGCCTGGTTATTCTTTGAAAATAAAAAGAAATTCAATGAGCTGGGATTAACTCTCTAAAATGGTGAAAAGAGCTGACAGAAATGGGATTTTTAATGCTTAATTACTTGCTACAGATTTTAATACATCCTATAGTTTCTGGGGCTTAAAACCTCATTTCCATATATTACAATCCCTTTGAAACAGCTTTTAGGGCCCAATCCAAGGCCTGCTGAAATAAATGGGAGTCTTTCTGTTAACTTCAATGGGCATTGGATCGGGCCTTAGGCAGCATCTCAGCATCCACATCTTTGGGCTTAGTGAGTTGCCTGTTAGCGAGATGTTTTCCCCCCTTCCATAGTGTTGTAGATCTTAACATCCTCTTCCCCCTTGTTCTTTCTCCCACAGGGCCATTGTTAAAGTTTTGCACATCTGCAACAGTTCAGCAATTAAACAAACCCTTCCATCCTAAGCACCTACGTTTCTTAGGCCTAACTGGAGCAGCACTAGTGACTTTTCATTCTCTCTGAATCTGATAGATCTCATATATCCATAGGCTTTCCACATTCTGGTAGCCAAAGAAGTACTGTGTCGCATGAGTCTGTTAACACATATCTAGTACATGACAATTACTTTGTTTTATACAATACTTTTGGAAGGTGTGGGCCAGATCTCCAGCTGGTGGTAAATTGGCATAGGTCCATTGACCTCAACAGATTTAAGCTGATTTAAAAGTAGCTGAGGATCTGTACACACACAATCAGAGGATCTGGCTCTCTGTCTTTCACTCTCCCCCGTTTCTGTACCGCCTGAATTCCTCCCATGCTGTCATGAACGGTCTTCACAAAAAGTATCAACCATTCCTCAAAGGCTTCCCTATCCTTTTTCTTGGCAGCTTAATCACCCCCGCCCTCCCCAGCCTCTGGTGAGAGTGAGTTGGCAACTCCTTCAGCGTGAGAGAGTTATCAATAAAATCAGCTCTCTTTAATCACATTTAACAACGCTACATAAATACTTGAAAAAATATGGAAAAAAGTGTTTACAGTAGCTGAATATAACAAGGGAATTTACAGTCTTATTAAAAATTATTAGGCTTTACTTCTTATTCACTGACAAAGCTGCTTTCATAAACTGCTCTTGACAACTTCATATCCAGAGTTCGCAGGATGTTTATTTTCACATTTTCAAAATGCCATATTTCTTCCACCATTAAATTTTATTTTTGTGTCGTTTAAAACAGCAATTTTCCATCTCTCCTGACCCAGTAATGCAGGTAGAAAAATATGTTTCCCTGGAAACACTTCAGAATATACAGCACTGTAGCATGACTGCAGGGCTTGTTGTGAATAATGTTGTAAAATACTCCTGAGTATTCAAGTAATATAAATGTACATGTCAGAGACTGAAGCATGCAAGTTTGGGGTTGATTCCAGGTTCAACTGATATAGAACATTTTGATTGGACTCACGGACCTTATTCACAAGGGGCCAGTCTTTGCCTCTGAACAACTAGCTTAGTAAATAGGGAGGCAGGAAACTCAGAAGACAATCAGCTTGTCAGACAGATTTTCCTGCAGGTTTTATTGCTGTTATTTTCCTCCTATCAGATTTTCAAGGAAGTTGAATGGGTCAGCAGCACTCCTTCGTGTCTATGGCCTTGCAAGCTTGGAGAATCACTCTTTTTTTTTTTTTTTTTTTTTTGAGATAAGTGTCTGCATTTCACTTTCTAACGTTCCCAGAAAAAGGTGAATTCAGAATATGTAGCTCTCTCTCCTCTTTTGCAGTATTGCCATTTTGGATTTTGCATCAGACTGGTGAAACTCTGAATAACATCAGTTTGGAGAGACAGTATGCCAATCTGAAGAGCTCAGAATCCTGAACTAGTTATTTATAACAAATAACTACTTCTTAGAAACCATTAGAGACATTCAGCAAGAAAGGATGTGGCAATTACCAACTGTATAATTATGCAGCGGTACTACTTTCTCAGTAATTAAGTGTGAAGTTTTCCCATTATAAACCACATTTTCAGCTCCTTTCCTAATTTGGTCAAAACCAAACCAATGTGCCTTAAACTTTACATGTCACCTCTCATCCCAAGGGAGAGTTATCCTGGAAGGTTTGGGGCAAATGACTCCAAGGAATGCAGAGGGGTGAGATTTCCAAAAACTCTTGTTTAATTTTCAAAGATTTCTGTTTTGTGGGAGTTTTTTTTGCTTCTCAACTCTCTGAAACAAGCTGATGTGTAAACTCTGAACTTCTCTTCTCCTGTATTATTTAACAAGTAGAAGTGCTTCTCACCAGTTTTGAGGCAGTGCATCTAGAAGTTATTTAGATATTAAAAGTTTTTATCAAATAATTAACCAAAATGGTTAGTATGCACTTACCAGCACACCTCTGTGTTATTTACAAACACTATTTGGATATATACATTCCATACATACACCATTTTGATGTATGCTTTGTCAAGTGTTCCTGGGCTCAGAAGCACATTGTAGTACAAACATTGCCCAGATGTAGATAACCAAGTGCAGGATACAGGTGACAGGGTACCACAGGGGTTCAGTCTGGAAGAAGCAGAAATGGGAAAGTTACCTGGAGTGAGATGACAAGAGGTCTGGTATAGGGAATGGCAGGAGGAATTTACAAGTTTGAGGAAAAATGTTGTCCTCCTCTGAGTGACTTGCAAGGAAGACCCTGTTGCTAAGCAATTCTTAAACTTTTTTTTCTTTCAAATGTAAGGAAATTCATCAGCTAAAAGTAAGTTATTCTGGAGTTAAGGATGGAAACATCTATCACTCACTCCAATCAATGAACTGTTCAGATCACAAAGACAGGCTCTCGAAAAATGAAAACATTAGAAATCATGGACTTTTCAACATGCAGCCCCTGTGTGACAGATGGATAAAGTTAAGATTCAGAAACAAATTCATCCCTCTGCAACTCCATTGAACCCAGGTGGATGGGGAAGACAGTGGAGTTAAGGTGCAGAAAACTGCAGTTTTCTGAAGAGATTTTGAGTTGAAGTGATAGACTTAATCATCCTTAAATCCAGTTTTTGTTTGTTTTTTGGCCTGGAAATATGGTCCTTCAAAATTTGTTTCATGTAAGGAATAGTACCCAGAGAGTAGGGATGCTTGCTAAAAGATTATTATGTATAAAAAAATTGTTTCAAACAGCAAAACGAAATCACATTTAAATGTCTCTCTCTGAAATCCAGTTTTTGTTTCCATAATTAATAACAAATTACAGTGCAGTGGTTCAGCAAAATTCTTGTAAAATTCTATGGAGTATGCCAATATTCTGTAAATTCTTCCAAGAATAGGCCTTGGACTTTTTTGTGGTACTTGCAAAGCCTTTTGAGAATCAGATCCTGCTGGATAAACTGTCTAGATTATAGATAGCAATTACAGTCAAACCATGTTAATTAATTAAATACAAGACTGTACAGGAGCATTGATCATAATTTACATGAAATAATCGGTCTGACAAAATCTCAGTGGTAAATCAAAATGAGGAAAATGGTTTATTCAGGTTAATCCTAGTTAAACCAGATAATTTTTTCAACATATCCCAGTGGTCTCTTTTACAGAAAAGAGGAATGTGACTTGAATATGAGAGAACAGATTTCTATCCTGGCTTAGTCCATTCACAAGGAGAGGTAGTAAAATCCCAAGCCAAAGGCAAGAGACAAAATGGTTTCAAGTTTTTCCTCAGACTTTCATCTCTGTGATATATGGCCCACTGAGCAGTCTAACCCTTTGAGACTAGTTAGCAAAGCCAGCAAATCACCACTGACCAACGAAGTAATTAAAATTCAGCGCTACCCCTAGTGGTATCTGCCATTTGCTGAAGGCTAACGCAGAAAAGATGCTGCAGAGGAAAACGCTGCAACATATTGAAAGGCTAGAGTTTAGAAGCAGAATGACAATGATTTTCAAAACTACACAGTTATTAAACAACTGGGTGTACCTATTCCTATGGGTTTTATACTGAGTTTTATAAAAGCATGAACTGCAAGAAGCAATAAAGTCTATTGTTTTAAATCCTAATCTACAGTAACAATCTTTCAGAACAAAAAACAAAATATTGTTTTGTGGGAAAATTTTCAAATATGTTTGTTTTGGGTCAGTTTCAACATTCAGTTTTGATAGAACAAAACGTTTCTTTCAGATTTTGAGTATTTTCTTAATTGATATATTATAATTTGCAATGTAATGTAAATATCTAAACAAAGAATCATTTCTGAAAAACAAAAAACAACCCGCAAAACCTTTGTTCTGATAAAGTTGAAATGGAATGTTTTAATCTTATCAAAAAGCTTCCTCCCTCTTTTTTTCTAACTCAAATCTCAAAATATACCCATTGTGATGGAAAAACACCTCCCAACATCTCTGAAAAGAAGGGTAAATTGAGGCACATAAAAGCCGAGCTAGTAATAAGACATAGATCTCCAAGTGCAAGTCCTTTATCATAAACCAATACTCATCTGTTGACATTAGCAATAATATGAGTTAGTCTTTTTAGAACTGATTACTATACATTCTGTAATTAAACCAAGAAACAATGATGTCTGAAACGGAGAAATCCTTTTTGCATCCAGTTTTGCAATACTACAAAATGATTTAACATGGAAGTAATTATCACACATACACTATACAGTACAGCTTGCACACATTAAAGTAATTGATTGCTTGTGGAATAATAATCCTAAATTTTATGTATAGGGCACTCATCTGACAAGCCGTCCAAGGCAGCATTTTCAAGTGGCGCTGACTGAGTTTAATTAAGATTATTAAACAAGAACAGAGCTGGTTTTACAGCTTTTCCATGGACATTGAAGATTCAGCTGGGGGAGGTGCTACTAAGCAGCTTCATTGTAATGAAATGGAGAGCTGAGACAGTGCAAGTGTAACACTCAGGCAGTGTCTACCAAGTACCTCTCAAGCGGTTGGTCCACATACAGAGGAAGAGTCTACTACTGCTGCTGGCTAACTGAGGTGAATCTTTAACTCATATGGTACTGGCAAGTGCTTTTGTACTTGAAGTCTCCCTGTTGATGACACAAGGTGAACAGTTGTTACACAAGTTGTGTAAGGCACGGACCTGAGATCAACACAATGGAAACAAGATTTTAGGGCCCAATTCTTCTGTCAGTTACAATAATGCTGTTTTCATTCGAATAATGTTCCAACAACAGAGTATCAAAGCTGCTGCAGATTTGGTGCCACCCTAGAATTCTGCAGCAAGGCCACTGCTGCCATAACGCCTTATTGCTCTGCCGCCCCGTCTGGCATCATTCAGATGTAATGATGTCAGTCAAAAAGAAAATCATACTTCTGTTAGACTGGAACGTTTCCAGAGAGCCTTCACTTTGCTCCGTCTTATCTATTCAAAGTAATGTGAAGATTTTTCATTAATATTTTATTAGGATTTTTAAACCCTCAGAACTGCTTGTAAAACCTACACAGACCATCAAAATGTATTAAAGTAAAGCATCATAACCAGTACAGCACGATCCTGAACCACAAGGGATATTGGTTGGCATTGCACTCTACATCCTGAATCCCTTGAAAGTGCCCAAAGAGCATTAGTAATAGTCAGGTCTTAAACTTCCCAGTGCACAGTCATGAAAGAACTCACAAAGGAAAAGCTGAGGAAAGCAGCCCCAAAATAAATCTAGAGCCACAGAGCTTCATAAAATAACAGGACTTAAGATGTGCAATTATTAGTCAACAAAAAACAAGAAAATATACTGCACTGATGATAGAGAATTTATAAATGTTACCTGTTGAAAGGAAAGAAGGAAGAAGTTACCTAGTGCATTTGTGGATGAATACATTAGGGATGTGAGTAAATATCGACTAAATTGCAGGGCATATAGCACCAGAGAAGTATCACAAGTTATTCCTTTGTATTCCACCAGAGCAACAGAGAAGCAGAATGCAGAAGATGTCCCTAAAGCAACAGTACTAATGATACATTAAATTAACTTAAAATAAAATATATGGACATTCAAGAATGCTGGCTTTAGGATGAAGTGTGTTTGGAAAATTTTTAGGGAAGAATTTCATTACTCTCTTAGCCAACAAAACTATTCCCCACTTCCGATTTCTTTTCAAATACACTGGGCCTGGTTCTGGTAGTCAGAATAGAGTGAACCCTGGCTTTAATTTACTTACTTTAAGTTAATGGTGATGGGAGAGAGCAGAGTTTGGCCTCTATATGCAGAATAATATGTTTAGGGATGTTTTGTCTGCTGAACCCTTAATTTATTTAAGATAATCTATATTCTCTCTATTCTTTCTCACCAATTATTTCATTTTGCTCAGAAATTGGTGCTCTGGCTGGCTGGAGGAATGACCGCACGTGGCACGCACCAGATCTGAGTTTAGATTTCATGCCTGGTCTTTTGAGAACTGGGAAGTGAAGGGCTGAGAGCTCTGCAGAGGCAGCCCATTGAATCCTCATGGTGGGATAGACTTGCTGATTGATTCAAGGAGGCAGCAGAAGGAATCATATATCATCCTTCTCAGCAAATAGTAAAGCTGCCATTATGGGGATGGGGAGAAGGATAAAAATTAGGAGGACTTCGAGGAAAGATCTCGAAGCAAAACTATAATATTTCCCCAGAATTCCTGTGTAGAATCAGCTCTTCAAATGACAAGTAAAATATCTACAGAACGTGATTTGTACATAGAAACTTAAAAACTGAGCTCTCCAACACTTAGGTAGAGAACTGGGCTATTGACAACTCAGAGAGCTAAACAATAAAGGTAAGAGTATAAAAAGGGGATAAAGGAAAAAGATACTAAACATATTTTCATCTACTATTGTATGATGTTTACATCTTTAGGACCTTTTTGGCTAGTGGATGACTCGTATGAAAATGTACCATTTGAAATGAAGAACTCTGTCTGTGTTCATTTCTTTGGGGTCAAAGATATATGCAATGACTTTGAACATGGGGGACTTTAAGAGGAGTATCTGATCATGTAATAGTACTCTGAATAAATATATCAGAAACAACAGGAAATAGTGCTTTTAAATCCAGAAGATTCGTGAAGAAGTCTCATCAGAGAATTTATGCAAGACCACATACACAAACAAAGTTAAAATGCACAGGTTCTTCAGAGTCCAAAACTTGTTAAAATGGTGCCAGGAGAATAAGACATCCCAAAAAGCCTATTAGCAACCTAGCCACATTAATAACCTGGAGGCAAATCCAAGCTGCCAACGTAACTGCCTGAGGAATCTGCAAATGAGCCAAATGCCTTTGTTAGGAAACTATCTCCCACAGGTTGACATCTGAAGCTTGTGACTGTCATCCAGAGATGGTGTATTTGAAAGATTAAATGGCATTCGATCTTACAGCTGTGTTGTTGAAACATATGTGTAAATATTTTATATAACTAGATCTTTTGTTTGCAGAGCAGAAATATATTTCATATTAACTACAGGTAGGGGAGGGAGTACCGCCTATACTTAAGATTGCCCAACATTTCCCATAATCTGATCATGGTTTTGGTTGCTTATAACTTTGCAAAACTAACTATTCAGGTTGAAACTCAGGCTCTGGGCTGGGGCAGGCGGTTTAAGTGTGAGAGGAGGGATACAACTCTGGGTTGGAGGTGCGGGCTCCAGAGGGGACCAGAAATGAGGGGTTCAGGAAGGGGCTCTGGGCTGTAGAAGGGGACTGCGGTATCGGAGTGGATGAGGGGTTTGCGGTGCAGGAAGGGTGGGGGATGGGGCTAAGGGGTTTATAGTGTGCGAGGAGCCTCCAGGCAGGGACAGAGGATTGGGGTAGGGGGTGAGGGCTCCATCTCAGGGGTGCAGACTCTGCGGTGGGGCCAGAGATGAGTGGTTTGGGAAAGAGGACGGGGAGCGGGCTCCAGGAGGTGCTGACCTCAGGTGGCCCCAGCATTTCCTGGGGATGGAGGAAGTCTGCATGGCTCACGGGGAGTGGCAGCATGTCACTCCAGCTCCTAGGCTGAGGTATGGCAAGGGGGTTCTGCATGCTGCCCCACCCGCAGGCACCACCCCACAGCTCCTATTGGCTGTGGTTCTGGGCAGCGCACGGAGCCCTCCTGGCCACCCCCCCAACCTAGGAGCCAGAGAGACATGCTGCCACTCCCCGGGAGCCACGCAGACTTCCTCCGTGTACCACTCTCCAGGAGCCACACAGAGCTGGGCATGGAGCCTGCCTGCCCCATCGTAGCCAACTGGACTTTTAGCAGCTGTGCTGACTAGAGCTGCCAGGGTCCCTTTGGAACAGGCATGCGAGTCAAAAACTGAATTCCTGGCAACCCTAGAAAAACCCTTTGTTTTGCCTGTTAAAAAATTAACCATTTTCTTGAGAAGCTCTAATTTCTCCAAGCTTTTGAGAAGTAACTTGAAATTTAGTAGAGGAATTGCCCTGGTGTCAGGTGAGTGCCTTCTGCCATCCCCATGAAAATTCTCCTAAATCTGGTCCAGTTCTAAGCTCCCAAAAAAACCCAGTTCATACATGCCCAGTAGCGTCTGGGAGCTGAGACAGGAGCAAAAATAAAAACATCAGTATGTAAAATAGGATTAGACAAATAGTGTGTGATCCTGTAATGAAATACAATGCATACATGCAAGGGGGATGAATTACAGTTATAACTTCAATATTGCCATTTCCAGGTTTTGAATGCTTGATTTTGCAACCTTAATATTTTTTATACTACTATAATATAACTACTTCCCCAAAACAGGTGTGAATGAACCTGACATTTGAGAAGTACAAACATGTTGCAGACACTAAGACTTGGGAGTCCTAGATTCTATTCCTACTTCTGCCACTGACCTGTTAAGTGATTTTGGGTCATTTCTCATAACCTATCCGCACCCCAATGTCCTTACCACCATTTTATAGATAACACCACTTACCTGTATCACAGGGCTTTGAGGTTTAAATAATTAATGTTTGGGCTATCCTGTGTTTTACTTATGACCATTGTTAGTTACTGATTATTTTTCTGTCATTCCAATAGCAGCCCAGAATAAGTGATGTAACTATGCTTGATTTTCTTCCATCCTTAATGATTTAAAAGGTGGGGACTTTAGATAGTTTGCATGTTAAACACCATGAGACACTTCTTAGTTCATTTGCATTTTACTCATTTGCATTTAGTAATAGTAATTGCAATATTTCATGTAACCACATAACTGAGTAAAAAGAGCAGGGGGTTGGACTAGATGACCTCCCGAGGTCCCTTCCAACCCTGATATTCTATGATTCTGTATTGGGAGAGGAGGGGAAGAAAGAAGAGCAAAGAGTTAAATTCCTGACAATCAAGTGTTGGGAAAATGAATTAGTGAAACATTTTTGTAGTATTTGTTCAGTTCTAATCAGAAATCATACAACTGAGCCTTAAAGGTAAATTACACCGTGGCTCACGGTTGATGCATAGACTAAGTGACTTTTGAATCACAAGAAGGCTTACGGGTTAAACTCCTATTTTGGTGGAAAAAGTTTTTAAGTCTTTTTCAGCAGGTCCTTTATGATGACTAAAATTTGCATAGTTATGTTCCTTTATTTCTAAACTGAATTTGGTATATTTGATACCCTGATTTATATAGTTAGACAACAGAAGTGAATGCTTTACTTGAGATTAAATATTTATATCTATGTTCATTTCTGCACAGATATAATAAGTTAATAATTTAGGCAGTTGTCAACCTAGGATAATCCTAGGCAATGGATACTACAGAGACGTCTCATCACATTTCCTGGGTGACATGTTTTGTCACATCGGATAATTGGGCTCCAGACAGCACATGGCATTTGAGTGCACAGCAGGAATTTGACACATTTTGCACAGTACACCTAATCCACTCAAACAGAATGCAAGTGACGCCAAAAAAGATTCTACTTAATGATCCCAAGGGAGGGCTACTCCAAGACATTTTGGTCATTGATGACCAAAATGCATACATGGCAACCCCATGGTTCTAGTACTGAATGATGCTGCTACCGTGTAAAGAGACAGCATTACAAAATAGATAATGCTTTAATGAAGTGCATTCAAGAGAGCATTATTTAGCATATAGTGAGGTACCTATGAATGATTAGTTAAATCTTTTCATTAGTATCAAGTGGTCAATTAATATACCTGACAAAATTTAAACGCTATAGTACATTTTCTTGTCACTGACAAGATTAACATGTGCAACTCCCATTACATCTGAATATATTAAAAGCATAATGATTAATTTATTTTCTAGTAATTCCTTACATATTTGTAGATATTTTCTATTCATTGGCTCTAACTCCAGTACAGCATACAGAATCTATAACTTGAACACAAGAAAGAGTTTTGCTTTACCACTTGCTTTCAAGTCCCTCTCCAAGAAACCTCAATTTCTTCACTAAAATAAAGTGCTGGTTTAGTACAGCATATTTTGTCAGTTCACAGTCTCTGAGAATGGGTGATCTCTGAATCTCGAGGGTGTACACATAACTCAGAGGTGTGTCTTTCTCAGGCATGAGGGTGAAATATCTCAATATGGTTTAGAGACACATTTTTAAAGGAGGGGGCAATGAATGAGCCCCCCCAAAAGGTGTGTGTATCCACAAGATTGTGAACATGGTTTTTTATGCAGTAGAAAGACATAACTGTGAATTCCATCAGAAATCTGAGTACACAAGTGCCCATTTCCCCTATGCAACAGCAGTTTTTGGTCATATGTACAAATGTGTGTTCTCAAAAGTACTGTGGGTGCATTTTTGGAGGCTCTTGCATATCCCTTCACATTTCATGCCTTGTTTTGCTTGGCTTCAGTGCCATAGCAAGTGCTTCTTCAGGCTGAAAGTTGTGCAACATGCAGTACAGTACATGTCTTCAAGGATTACCTGCAAGGCTGACAGGGAGCAGCAGAACTTCTTTCATACAATTAAAATGATTCTACTGCCAAGTGGGGTAAAGTAATATGCTGCTGAGTACCACTTCTTTAAATCTTGACACTTTTCCACAGGAAACTTCACTTATTCAAAATACAGAGCAATTAGGAAGATTCATATTTAATGCATTTTCCAAATCTACACAACAACTTTAGATCTACCTTATGAAAATCTAATACATCAACAAATACTACCCTAACAATGTACTTTTCACCACAGATTAAAAGCAGGACTTTGGGAATTGATGATGAGCTGCAGGAGCTAACTGATCACCTATTAGATCACTCTCCAAGCATTCTTCAAACATATGGATGATATATCCCCCCAGGATAGTGAATCAGGGCAGCAACATTGGAGACTTGTGTTGTAGAGCCTTGGTTTGGCTCCAGCTGGAAGCAGAATTGATTGCCCCTTTACCCCTTCCTAATATGCTTCACTCAGACTACTACCAATCCCTGAAAGAGCCATTACCAATTATTGTGACAGCCAGACATACTTGGTGTATTATGTCTAATAAAAAAGAGTGGCAACCTATCCCACTTAAACATGCCATCTCCCATTAGTTTGGCCCCCATGCATGCACTGCCCCAGACCCACTGAACTGCTTTCATTTCTTCAGATGTTACCCAGATTACTATAGCAACACATACGTGTAGCTGGCCAGAAGATTTGAATTAAACATGGATTCCCTAAAAGAGAAATAGGAAGAGGAACTAGGCCAATTATTCGCTGCTACCAATAAAAACATTTTTTTGCCAGTGCTCTGAATTGCTCCTTAGACCTCCAGTTAAGATTAATACAGAAGAAAAACATATGCAAAACATATGGTTCAAAACACGTGCTGCTAAATCACACAAATGTTGACTTGGTGATTGTGCAGGTGCTGATTTAATCCAAGTGCTCTGGGAATGCTCCTTCACCTGTATGTTTTGAAGAAAGTTTAATTGCAGAGTTACTTTTTTCTATCAAATAAAATTCTGTTACAAGCTAAACCTGTAATTTTAAACCAAACTCGGTAAATTAAAAAATTGGCTCAGCAGAATACTATTAATGGCTAAAAACCACTAACATTATAAAAATGGAAATCCAAAAAGTGATCAGCAGTTGTAGATTGGAGCAAAAACATCCTAAACCTGGCTACCATGGAAAGAATTGTATACCATACCAAATCCCCAAGAAAAATTCACAGAGATATGGGAGACTTTCCTGAAAGTACCCGAATAAGCCTATTAAATGCCTGTCTCTCACCCCTTTTCCACCCACTACTTCCCCCGCCTCTATTTCCCCCACCTGTGAAGTTTGTATCTGTTCTTTATCTTATTCTAATTTACCTTTTTTTCAATTTCTCTGTAGATAAAATAAGAATAAGTCTGAATAAGATTTAAAACTAATTGGATTTATAAACAAAATTTGTTTGTAAGATGTATAATACAATTTGATTTGTGTTTTACCATATTATATACAATCAAAGGTTTCAAGTATAGTTAAAGTTAGGTAAAAAATGCTTAAGATATTCTGAGAAGTTTGTGTGTAATTTGTTATGCTTGTTTAGACTCTTTCCAAGTTTATAAATTCTTATCTTTCAGAGAAGATACAAGTCACATTACCCCCCCATATGAAAAGCCACAAACCCTTGGATGTGATAAAATTCTTGTATAAAAGAGTCAAGTGATCTGGTAGTTTGGCTCATTTCTATGGTTCAGGGTGAAATTCTCCCCTAGGATATTCATTCTACATTATGACTTCGGTGGGACCTCACACTCATATCCAAGAGCAGAATTAGGCTTCTAGCTATATCAGAACACACTGTAATTACACCTTTGGTCTGATTCTATTCTTGGTTATGCATAAGAATGGCCATACTAGGTCAGACCAAAGGTCCATGCAGCCCAGTATCCTGCCTGCCAACAGTGGCCAATGCCAGGTGCCCCCGAGTGAGTGAACCTAACAGGTAATGATCAAGTGATCTCTCTCCTACCATCCATCACCACACTCAGACAAACAGAGGCTAGGGACACCATTCCTTACTCATCCTGGCTAATAGCCATTAATGGACTTAAACTTCACAAGTGCAAGTCAGAAATTACTCCTTTGAAATCAAGTGTGAATCTAGTTTAACCATGAACAGAATTAGGTCTCTTATTCCTAGGTTTTCCACAAAGTTCTACAAAAAAACCTTGTAGATATATACATTTTCAAAATTTGATTGATTTAAAAAGGATACTGTCAAGATAAGAGTGTTAACACATACCTGAAAGATCTTTACATCAAAACCTGGGAAGAGGGGGGGAAAAAGACATTTACTATGTTACGTTTCTTCAGGGCCAGGGAAAATGCAAAAGAACAAAGCACTAGAATTCTTTTGTAGTTAATATAAAAGGCAGCATCTGTCAGAAGAAAAATGTTCCCTTATAGGACAGCAGTGGAAGTGCCTTTTGACAATTCTAATCAAGGATGTTCTAGTTAGTATTCAAGATGGCCAGGACGATAAATTACATGAATAACTTTGGTTCTTTGTTAAGACTTAGATAATATCGGTCTATAACACATCTGTATCAGTGCACACTTAATTACTAACTAAAGGACAGATACAGAAGCACAGAACTTTCCTACACATGCTTTATGCTCAGAAAATGACAAATTCATGTAAATTATGGCATACATCACAGAAGCAATTATGTTCAATTTCTCTGTCACTCATTATACACTAGTGAGGCACATGATCCAAAACTACTTGAGAACCATGTAATGAAAATAATTTGTTTGAGGAGTTTAATAGTTTTAACAAAATAAAAGTCACACTTTCTTTTAAAGAAACCATTTTAGCAACACTGCTAGTAGATACTATATGGGAAAAATCACTCAATGAAAACTTTGCCTGAGTAGGGACTTTGGGATTTGGTTCTATATGAGCAAGAAAATCTTACTTGTTACTAGTCTAATGATTACTGAAAAAAGTATTCATGAACATTCACCTTGATGGTGTTTGCAACCCCCTTTTTTGTTCTGAACAGTTATAGGAGTACAAATTTTTCAGAAAGAAAAGGCATTGCTAATACTAATCTGAACAGTGTTCATCTCACAAGTGTTGCACATTTGGCCCAGTAGTGTGAATACAATTTGTACAAATGTTTTCATCCCAGGTGACTTATTTCTTTCAACTCTCCTCCTATTACATTCACCAGTCAGGGAGCTGAATCAATACCATGACTCCTAGTGCAGATAATGAATAATAACGAAGAAACAGAAGCAGCAAATAATCAAATGTTGCACTTTTTGGCACAAACCAATAGAATGTTAGGAATACACACACACTTCAAATCAAAAGCTATTATTATTTATTACTGTATTTTAATAGCATCTTGGGTCCCATTGTGGTAGGTGCTGTACAAATGTAACACAGAGATGGCCCTTGCCTGGTGAACTTTCAGTCTAAGCCGAGACACAGTCAGTGAATGCAGCAAACAAATGGAACGTGTAAGGAAACAAGGAGACAATGATACTGGTCAGTATAACAAGCAGTGGTCACAACACACCAGCTGCCTAATCATTCCCTTTAAAAAAAAATAAACATCATGGCACATGACAGCTTAAGGAGGGAGTGAAGGAGGCCAATGAGGTGGCTTTGCAGAAGTCTACAGGGAGTCCTCCCACGTATAGGGAGGGAGGGAGGAATGAGAGAGAAAAAAAATAGGGCCATGAAGCCTGGGTATTATTGGCAGAGCGGAGTCAGTTATCCTCCACTTGGCAGCATGTCGGAGGTGATTGGGACGACAAGGATAGGCCAGGAAGGGTTTTAAAAGTAAAGACAAGAAGTTTGTGTTTGGGGTGCTGGAGATGGAGGAACTAATCGAGAAAAAGACAAAGAGAAAGGGGATGTGTTCAAAGCGATGAGCTAGAAAAATGAGCTGTGTCTTCCAAAGCTGACAGGCAAATATTTTTTTGCATAAAAAGGAAGCACAAACATATGTCCACTTTTCTCCCATTTGTTCTTTATTAACATACCAAAGCCAGATCAGTTGGGGCCTCAGTGCAGTGGTAGACAGTGTGGAAACATTTTTGAAACATTTAAAAACATTTTTGAAAACAATCCAAAAAAGATTGGCCTGAATGCTGTATGTTTTCACTACTCCATTAATTACGGGAGAAAAAAAAAAAATCAGTGATGGACACATCTATAATGGCACAAATGTTTAGTGAAAAAATTCAGAGACTTGGGCAGGTAACCAAGCTATTTCTGTAACCACTGCATTATGATGCTGTGCATTCCTGAAATGGGCGCTGCCATTTGGTTCTGTCTTTGATATAGTGAGCTATCCGACTGGAAAATTGCTATTGAAGACATATAATCAACATTTTGATCAGAGTACACATACCCATGGAGATGTGAATGTGAAACTCTTCTGCTTTGTCAGGTCATATATGACTTGTCAGGAGTGTTTGTTTCACACAATTGGAAAGTATCTTATAAGGAATATGATGAAATGAACAAATTCCTGACAGTTATTTGAAAAAAGTTTGCTTGGCATTTAGCACACAATACGTTCAGTGTAAACGGTTACTGGACTTCAAAGCTATTGGAATGACACAGCTGACACACTGATTTGGAAATTACTGATTCTCGTAACTTCTCACTAGCTATCAAGTACCATTTTCAAATTGTTCTGGTTCATGACCTCTGCTAGTTCAATTGATTTAGCACAATCTGACCTGTTAGTTCTGTTAAACCCTTATTATTTATTTGTAGTGCTGTAGGACCTCGGAACCCCAGGCAAGGACCAGAAAACTATTGTGGCCTGTGTAAATACTTTTTCCCTAGACTCACTCAGCTGGTTCACATTTGGGAGCCGTGTTCTTTCGGTTCAATGTGCATTAGTTAATACTGGAGATTTTTGATCATTAAAGCATAAGACACACAGCTCTGCAAACCATAATCAAGGGGGTTTTTTAGATTTGCCCACACATTCTGTTCCTGAAGTCTTGCATATCCAAGATTAAAGCACAAAGGACAATTCATTATTTGGATTAAAACAGAGAACTGATAAATCATAGCTGCTATTTGCTGATCTATAAGAACTATCCCATAACACCTGATTCAGGCACTTGCCCTTAAAAAGATATTCAGCTCTAATACACATCCACTGGTAAAATCCCTGAGCTAATTATGATTATAATTTAATGTTTTATTGCTACATTAGTGCAGTTATTAAATCTGTCCTTTATCATTTTAGAAATATCACCAAGCTAAAATATCTACTTTCATGCCAGGGTTTTAAAAAAAATGTATTCCTGTTCTAGTTTTTGAACTAAGACATTCATTTCTGATTGGGCTTCCGGATAGCTCTTCAGTGACTAGAACAGATTCAAATGCTGTCCCATGGGCCTGCCCCTTGCCCCAGTAAAAAGGATCCCAGATTTATAAGTGTTGGAATAGCTTCTGAAGGCAGTTATTCTAGAAATCATGTAACTACCCCACTGAGTCACCATTTACAGTGCAGTGTGTGATCATCTAGAAGTACCTTTAATATAAATTTCAGAGAGATGCTACTGACCCATGGGGAAATAGAGGGTAAAGAAGATCAGACTAGATGATCCATAATTTGACTCTAAAATCTAATCTATGAAATATCAAATATCCTATGGATACATGTACAAGATTTTTGCTGCTGTAGTTATTAGATTAAGAACAGTGTTCATGTTACGTGTATCCTTAATTCCTATCAATAGCGGCTGATGTTTACCATAATAAAAATATTGTTGTAAAATACAAACTTGTGGAAGTGAGGGATTTCTGTGTTCAGCTTGTCCTGTAAGTATTCACACACATCTCTAGCAATGCACCTCAACCTTAAACTACACACAGCACTCAGTTAACTCAAATTGTGCTCCTCCTAAATGCCACCTTTTGTGGTGGATTTGTGATGGGAACTAGTGTTTGAGGAAGATAACCCTATAACACTCAAAGCGTTTTCATTTGTGATCAAAGCAATTCCTCTGCTATCATTTAAACCCTGCATTAGCTTGCCCCATCACATCTTGCTGAGCTTTTAAAAGAAACCTTTTAGCCAAATGCAGAGTTGTGCTCTGTATGATAGGAACAGAAGACCTAGACTGAAAAGAATCTAGACAGCTGGGTTTTGATAAAGAAGAGAGGTGGATCATACAACAACTGCACAGAAAAGGAACAAAGGCTACTCCTAACTTAGCCTATGGTGGAAAGCCTACCGCTATTCTCTTCTAAACCTACTTCTCTGAAGAACTTGCCCTTCTGCTTTTTACAGTACTTACTGCTTGCTGACCAGTTGTTTTCTGCCTGGTACGCTCATCAGCAATCCTATACAGATTTTCTGCTAACCCATTAGGCCTTTCTATTTGTTTGCTAGCAGGCAATGTGTCAGGTGGTTGCATCAGCCCAGAGGGTTAGTTGCTTTTCCAGGTGCACGGGGGGGGGCGGCGCGGCCGTGTAAAGGAAAGGGTTTTAACCCTTTGCTTGCTACATGCAAAGTTGCAGTCCACTCAGCGGGTCGCATTCTGTGGTCAAAATGTTAGAATTTACTTTTTCCCCAGTTTCATAATAAAGTGAAAATCTCATGGAGTTTTGCTAGTTTTTAAAAAGCAAATTACATTATTTTAGTTTGTTTAAAGGACGAGAGAAGAATGGGAACAGACCTTGGTGTGGAAAGATTCCTATGGGCTTTGGTCACATTCTCAGAGCCAGGCAATTTATTCATGTTTTTAAATCTTGCTCCTCTAGTGGGAGGTGGAGGGTGTCTCAGAATTTTGACTTTCCAGATAACAAATCTCAGGGTACAAACTTTGGATTGGTCACAATGAGCAGTACAGAGCCACCCCCACCTTGGGAAACTCATTCCTTAGTATTCACATTCCCTCCTGTGGGGCCGAGCACACCTGGAGACTACAGAGGCAGCTGGATCCCAAGCTCCCAGCTGATTGCTCTGCCCTCTTGAGAGCACTGTGTACTCCAGAGGCACTCCAATGGAGTGGTCCCTGCATCCTTCAAACCAAGGCCTTGGAAAGATATAGGGAGGCTTTTGTGCTCTTCTGCCTCCTTTACTTATGTCCCTTTCACAATCTGGGCCTAGGCAACTAAACAAAAACCAGACAATGCACTTTTACTGTTTAAATTAAATATTAGTGAAATAGTTAAGAATTTATTGCATTGTATGGTGCGAATAGACCTAGCGTATATGTTAAAATCTACTATATCATACCTAGAGATGTCTCCCATGGAATTAAGTTGATATTGAGTAGAATTAATAAGTAGGACTAAGGAAGGAGCACATAATCCTTTCATGCTATCAGCCTAGTGTGTATATACTGACATTCTGAATCATGATAATATTTTAGTATTCTTAAGAAGTGCCTGGTTCTTTGAGAAGAAATTTATCTTGCAAGCTTTGCCGTGGAAGTGGGTTTAAATATACCTTTTACAGAAGTATGCTTACACAAATACATTTTCCTTAAAGCAGACGGCAGTACTTCACATCCTATTTTCTCTACCATGGATCATGCTAGTGGCCCTACTGACTAGAAAGATAGATAGGACACTAAGAAGATTATATTTAGCTTGTAATGACTGCAGATTGCTATAAATGATTTGCAGAATGGTAGATGAAAGACATTTGCCACATTTCAGCAGTAATCAATCCCTGGTTTATATTTGTAATTTTAAGCAAAGCATTCATTGTATTTAGAAATGGTTAACAAAATATTAACTGGGATCACAGTGAAGGTCTCAAATTTAATTCTAAATTGTGAGCTATATTCAGAAGTCTAGTACATATCACATCCAAGTAATGTTTAAACAGTCATTTCAAGACCGTGTTTTTTAAGGGTCTAATGCAGCTCCCATTGAAGTCAGTCTAAAAACTCCTGTTGATTTCAATGGCAGTTTCATCAGGGTCTAAGTCACATAGGACAAAATCCAGCCCATACTATCAGCATCCACAGAAGTTCTTGAATGGTGTTTGCTAGTCTTGACCAAATGCAAAGGAGGATGGCTCAAGGTGGACTAGGATGGGTGGGAGGCCATGTCTGGAGTGCATCATACTGCTACTTCACAAAAGAGAAGTTAATACTAACCTCTTTAACAAGTACTGCCGATCAAAGCATGCACACTGGGATGCTGGCCATGGCCCCAAAATGGTAGACCACATCTCCTTGGAACTATGGATAACCAGCAAGCTTGTCCCCATACATGCCACCCAACATTCCATGGCATACTAGAAAGGTGTCTGATTCTGCAGTTGCCCAGGGATATTATGCCAGGCAAAAAACAAAAGAAAGAAGCTATATTTTGCCTCCTGAGAATCCTGGGGTAGATTTAGCCTTTAGTGAGGATCCTAGGAAGAAACAGCCATTCACATATACAATCCACAACCATAGCCAATGTGTCCAACTATAATATACAAGTTCCAGGGTTAGTCTTATCATTTTACAGCTGTATAATGGCAGGAGAGCTGCCTTGTTCAAGAAAAGACCAGTGGTCCATATGAATTGTCCAGCAATGGCTACAGTATATGAGCAAATTATCTTCACTGGCAGTGCCTGTGCCCTTATCACAGTGATGTCTGGGTGGTGGCTGTCTCCTACCTGCTACTGGCAGGTATTCCCCTGAAACCTGGAGATTACCTGTCAGAGTAACCTACTGTATTTGCATTTTATCTTAGAAGAACCAAAATGAAATCCTAATTTAGATCACAAGTATAAATTAGTTTGGTGGATTTATCTTAGCCTCCACTTGTAAAGTGGACAATTCTGGAGGATAGTAGTTTGGGATAAAATAAGAATGGCTAACAGCCATGTCTCCATTTGGGTGGTGACAAACAGTCCTCTCCCTCCTTCTCCTTTGGCAGGGATCTTTTCATTAAGAAGGATGTCACAGGCCTGCTATCCTGAAGTGAATGGCATGCCACATGGGCACAGTGATCAACCTTTGTGCTACACAATGCAAGATTAAGGTCTAGCATTGTAATTCAATGTGGGGAAAGCATCTGCCTTGGCTTTATGGATGATCCATGTTTTAACTGAGTGGAATCAAAGACTAATCTGAAAACACCTGCAGGACAGAAGAGTATCTGAATTACACTTGTGAAATCTAGGATTCCAACAATACAAATGAGAATGGATTTTAAAGTAAATGGGAATATAAATAAAGGGGAAATAAATTAATTAAGATGACACCTTGTCTCATCTGTCCACTGAATACTCAGAGAACAAAAATGAATGGTAAATGGCAATGGGTGAAACTATAATGGAGATAAACAAAAAGTATGAGACACCTACAGATAGCATGGTAGTATTTTTCTGAAAATTTCAAAGGATTGGAGAGAATGCTTGATGGGATAGAGCCAAATTCTCATCAGATATTAACACACACAACTCCCATGTAGCTCAAAGGGAGTTATAGATACCTATATCTAGGAGCATAATTTGACCTTTATGTAGAGATGATGAGTATGTCAAAGACTAATTTTATTCATATCCTAGCTTGCACCATCAAGAGAATAACTTAATACATGGAAAAGCTTTTAAATAATCTTCAAAGGGACATTTTACCTTGGGCAGATTTTACTTTGCAGGATGGCAATCATGGGAAAAAAATTAAGATGAGAATGCAAGGCATCTGACAACCTTTTGGCAAGATTAATGCAATCATGAAACCAGCTCACCAATGTGTTGGAGAAGAAAGACTTTCAATAATGGCTGCTGGCAGGGCTTAGGGCAGAAACTGAACTACAGCGTGAAACAGAAGGACAAGAGGAGTACAAGATGCTCCAAGAGAAGATGCAGAAGGGTAGGTATAATTATTAATTTTGACAATCCTAAATGAGCTTGAGATAGGGAACCAAACTGAAGGAGATAAAGGCAGCATTGGGGAGATAAATTAATTCTGACTTCTAAGGACTAACTGTATGAGACAGCCGGGAGCAACAGAACAAGATTATGTGAGGAGCTAGGTAGCTACACCTGGATTGTCCAGTTTGAGATTATAACGGTCACTGAAAATGCCAGTGACATAGGAACTTTGTCCTTCAAACTTTCATTCACACACACAGACCCATTGACTTCAGTGAGAATTCCAGTGGGAATTTTAGTAAGCGTTAGAGCTTTTCTTGTGACTCTGGGTACAAAAAATTAGGTCCATGATGTAACAAATCCACTTCAGACACAAAATTTTCAATGCACAAGGGAACTTCAAAACAAACATTTTCATCATACTTTTTGTATGTGGTCTATTTATTAGGATTGCTGAATGGGTGAATAAATTGACTTCTGGAACATTTTGGTATTATAAAAATCACTACTACTAAATAATGAAAGAAAATGAAAGAAGAGAGATTTTAAATTGAAATCCTTTAGACACAGGTAAATGTGCTCTAGTATGATAAGCAAGACTACCATTTGGGGCTGACTTTTGCATGAACAAGTTTCTAGGATAAATGCTAATGAAGATCTTTTTCCATAGAAAACGTACCATGGATTTTACTTAAAGATTTTTCTTAAGTTTAGTTACACTTTAGCTTCCCATCAGTAGTTCAAATTTACTGTATATAATGTCTGTCTTTCTGGTTGAAGTAGGAAAACACATTGATTTTTGTGAAAGTTACAATTTAGCTGATTATGTTGGACAAAAAGACCAGAGAGAAAGAGAGCAAGAGATACAAATTCACTAATCTTGACACAGCACACTTAGCAATAGAAAATGAAGATCTTATTGTCTCATGTGACTTTGTTGCACTGTGTTAGAAACAGTCCTCAACTTCTCTTCCTTGTACTTAATGTACTTGGGGTTTAAATCTGTGCTATCTTATCCGGAGTGTAAACTGTCTGTAGCACCTATTGTACCTACCTGCTTTTTTGACTCATCTCTAGATTTCTTTAGACTAAGGAAGGAAAATAGAGCTAGTGTTATAGAAATTTTCTGACCGTCACAGATGGGACATATTCACTATGACCTCAACTTAATCTAGACCATTCTTAAAGTTATGTCAATGATACTTGCTGTGTTGGATTGGAATCAATACACAGAAATTTTAAAAAGTGCTTCAAAATCTTATATAAATGTATGCCTGGTTATATAACATGGATTGAATGTTTCCAGAACCTTGTTTGGAAGGTCAGTATTAATGAGAGTTGGAAAGCAAAAGCTAACTTGAATATGATAACACAATGGTATAAAAACTCTCTCTATATTATACATCTTCAAGATTCTCTAAATGGATTAATTCCTTTTCTGTTTCCAACATCATCATTTCTTTTTTAGAGACTGTGGTTTAAATAATAACAAGCAATAACAACCCTACAGGTACAAGTCATTCTGATATCCTACTGATTAGTTCAAACACATATTAAAACAATGTATTGCATGGTTCCAAAGGAAATGCTTTTAAATTGAGGGCAGGAGGCCAACTGAAGTTACAGTCACATTTAACACACATGCTGTAGATTGTAAACATGTAGCAATTTAGTTTAATAAACAAACTTCTCTACAGGAGTGATTTTAATCAGGTTTGCCTACAGCATGAAGATTAGTCCTTTTCTGTAGTTTCTGAAAAAGCAGGATGTATTAACTAGTGTGGATTTAAATTAACTGAAGTTGAATTCATAGATGATAATCTGTATTTTTAATTATGCTAGTCTCTTCTTAAATGAACTCTGTAGGTTTGCCACCCTTTTGTACTAATGTACTTGAATAATTATATTTTAAGAAGCCCAATGGCATAACAGCAGCATATAAAGCTGCCAGGAGAACTATCCTGGTTCAAAATACACTTTTGGGTTCTGATTAATGGCCTGTATACACATCTTGATGATTCTGCAGTGAGGTGAAATGTTAGAGAACTTGTTTGACCCTGTCCTTCAAATATACATATACAACTTCCAATGAAGTGGACCTAATTTACATTCCACGTTTCTTATAAATAGGTCTTGACATGTAAATTTGGATTATCTAAAGCAGGGAACAATATGTATGTAACTCACACTAAATGTAATGACTTATTTTCTGTATAAAAAAAAAAAAACAACAACCCAAGCAACATGAGCTGGTTTGTTAGCCTACATTCACCGGTAGCAAACAAAGAGCACTGCAACTGTTCCTCAAACAAAGATAACGCAAAAGTATAAGCAATAAGAACTCAGAATGAGCGTGGGAATGCGTGTGGGTGTGTATGCATATGGGGACTTTTCTTTCTATTATTTATCTAAATAAAAGCTCTTGCTTTTGGCCACATTAGATAATCTAGACAGTAAAAACAAAAAATGAATTTGAGCCAGGAGAGAATTTCTGGAAGAGAGAAAAAAAAAGGCACATCTGAGCCTGAGGGCTTATCTAGTTGGAAAGTTCGTATGTGGCAAGCTGGGGTGTAGATCTAGAGCATACTGGCATACCATGTGCTAATTGGTCATGTGGATCATGCTAACACACATCCTAAGTATCAAGTGTGTCCCTCGGGTGATGGTGGGTTGGGGACTCTGCACATTTGGACAGCTCTAAATAATGAATAAAGAGATGTGGACATCTTGTTCATGGGCCTGGAAACCTCACCATGTAAAAATAAGCTTTCTGCAGAAATCATAGCCTGGAGCCATATCAGTATGCAATAGGCTCGAACAAGAGATCAACTTCATGTGGAGAATACAGTGGGCATTAATTAAACCCATAAAGAAGACAATGTCCTGAAAAGTCCCTTGCTGAAGACCAGATCAGCAATGAAAATCAGATTTTGGAATGTGAGAACAAAGTATGAAGCTACTCTAACTACTCAAATAATGAAAGAAATTGATAGATCTTGATGCACTTGGAATCAGTAGGTGTAGATGGACAGGTTCAAATAAACTACACTTTCAAGAAACTAATAAGACCATCAACTACTCCAGGCATGTGGATGGCAGATGTGGAGCTGGTGTAGCAATTTTAATGTCTAATGAAGCCAAGCAGGCCCTGATTGAGTGCGACTCAGGCAATGAAAGAATAATTAGTGTTCACTTTCAGTCTAGATTCTTCAAACAGAAAGTCATACAATGCTATGCACCAACCAATTAAAAGACATATGAGAAAGAGATGCTTTTGTTATAGGATATGTTAACCAAGGTCTCAAAACATAATGCAAAGGTTGGAAGGAACAATGATGGGTTGGATGAAGTTGTGGGCAAGAGGAGCAGGAGTTTGGACCAAAATGACATGAACGATTAGTAGAAATTTGTAATCTGAAGAACCTATTGATAAGCAGAAGAATATTTCCTCATAAAATATCCATAAAGTGACAAAAAAACTCCCGAGATGGCATTGCAAAAAACAACAGATAAATCCCTTCCCTAAAACAGTTTTGCAGCTCATTGGCAGATGTACATGCATACAGAGGAGTGGATATGGGCAGGGACCATAACCTTTGTATCACTAAATTGAAAATCTAGTGAAAGAGAATGAAGAAGGCTAAAAGACAACTGTGCATCAACAGCACACAACTAAATGATCCAAACTTAAAAAGTGCTTTTCCAACTTGAACTGAAGGACATTGTTTGGTGTTCTAATGAAGTTAACTGAAGAAAAACGAAACATCAATATTCTGTCAGAAAACATCAGTGTGTGCTATCTCAAAAGTGCAAAGACAGTTCTAATAAAAAGGAAATCTAAAAGGGAAGAATGGATTAACGATGCTACTTCAGCAGCCGTGGAAACGGGAAGTGTAAAGCAAAAAACTCATGAATACTAAAACACTGAAGAGACAAGCAAGTGGCAAAAAAGAATACAGAGCTCTGGATAGAGAAGTAAA
This sequence comes from Dermatemys mawii, assembly GCA_007922305.1. NCBI lineage: Eukaryota > Metazoa > Chordata > Testudines > Dermatemydidae > Dermatemys > Dermatemys mawii. The sequence goes on along the minus strand of ML677343.1, from coordinate 15,802,035 downwards.
AAGGTGTGCAACAAGAGATACGTTGAGAGGCTGAAGACGTTAGCCAAAGAGGTAACTTTACAACTTTGTATCAGAAAATCAAACAGCTAACATGAAACTTAAGCAAAATTGGAGGAAGATGCACTTGGAAGCTACGGGTGTCCCAAGCATTGTGATTCATTTATTTGGGTGTAAATCCAGAATAACTCCACTTATAGACAAGAACTGGGTGTGTAGAGTTCAGCAGGAGTTTGGGGAACAAAAGGAAGGGAGGACTGGACGCTGTGCAAGTTTACAAGTTCAATTAGTTTTAGCTTAAACTTCTTTTTGAAGCTAAGTTGCATTTTACCATTGTTCATCTACTTGGCATACAAAACAAATTATTATTTATCAGTGTTTCACTACGTATAGCTTAGGAAATACTCTAAATCTTTTTCATTAGTTAGGTTGTTTTTTTTATTTAGGTACTGCTAATATTTATACACAGGCATATTAGCGTAACCTTTTCTTTTACCTCATTTATATTTAAATATTATGGTGCTAATTTAATTTTCCCAGATTTATTCACTCAATTAATTCTAACAGCTTCAAAGCTTGTTTTTAAAAATTCTATTATCACTATTTATACTTGAGAAGAGACTTCTAATTGATCTAAATTACATATTCAAATGAATCTTTATTAATTGTAATTCATATACCATTGAAACATATCCAATTTGTCCCTAAAAATGTCCCCTAAGTAGGTAATTTAATTTTAGAATGTATAAATTAATATAATTTACATATTGATGCGTCAATGAGTTTCTGCCACTGATTTTTCACTTTAATAAGACATATTCTCTTTTTCTATTGTTTAAAATTTGTGAAGTATTCCCAAATAAAAATGTAATTCACATCCATATATGATATTACTAATTTGCAAGGAATCCCTAATTCACATACTACTTCCCCAAGTATTTTTTTAAAAAACTAAATTTTGTTTATTTATACCTTTGCACTTCCTATTCCCAGCCTGAAGGAAGTAAGAAGTACCTGAAATGTTGTATGAAAGTCTATTTGGATCAGATTTGAAGTCATAATTCAGATTTTGCCTGCTTTATTCACATGGAGGCCACAGATAGAAATAGAACTGGTTAAAAAAAATCAGGAAAAACATGAAAATTTTCACAAAATGGACCCCCTATTTAGGTTGAAAAATTCCAAAATTTGAAATATCAATCAGCTAAAAGTTGGTTGAAAAATGTGAATGAGTTTTTATAAAAATGTTCCTTAAAAATTCATTGATTTTTTTCTTCAAAAATTAAACTCCGCTCTATTCAGAAGTGAAGAATGAAATTTTTTTACACATCACCAGAGCACCTTTGTGTCTGGACCTGGCATTGCAAGTACTCTCTGCCTCTCTAGTACCCTATCGTGTCTTGATTCTGCAACAGTCTGCCACCTCCATGGCCTACTGCTCCATCTAGGTCAACTGTCAGGCCAGTCCCCTTCCAGGGTTAACAGAAAACAAAGTCTTAAATCAAAATTGCCCTCTAGACAGATTATAAACACCAGACCTACCAGGAGACCCAGGCCAGTCAAGGTTAAACCCATTTCCTATCCTGGCATAACCCAAGACTCGCAGTTAGTAAAAGCAATCAGTTCTTTTAATCTGACCTGCTGAGTTCTGATTGGCCTCTGCCTGCTCCCAGCCTACTAGGTGCCTGGGGACCAACTCTCGCTGGTTCTGCCTGTAGTTTATCATCGGAGGCCTCTCTAGGCAACAGCAGTATGAACTTTCTGCTATTCCCTTCCAGTAAGGCATTTTCATATGACATGGTATGCCCAGAAGGTGAGCAGCACATGTCTGGAATAGTGTTAGAACCATTACACTCAGAGAATTTAAGGTCAGAAGAGACCATCATGATCAATTAGTCTGACCTCCTGCATATTGTAGGCCACAGAACGCACCAACCCACTCCTGTAAATAGCCCCCTAACCTCTGGCTGAGTTACTGAAGTCCTCAAATCATGATTTAAAGACTTCAAATTAAAGGGAATCCACCATTTACACTAATTTAAACCTGCAAGTGATCCATACCCCATGCTGCAAAGGAAGGTGAAAAACCCCCATTGAGTCTCCTTTACACCTGCTTACGCCCACTTAAGCAATGCATAAAGTGTCTAAAATAACATAACTTGCAAGCTGAGGAGCTAGACAAAGGCTATTTATTTAGTATATTTTTGTACTTCTTTATTGCCAAAGCTTTTGATTCTTTCAAAAGCTGTCTAAATCAAACATGCTGTGACATAAGGCTAACAATATTTGTGGGTTCCCTCAGCTCTAAGGAATACATTGTAAAAAAAATTTCTGAGTCAAGATGCCTCAGTCGTTAATGTTTTGTGTACTTGAAATTGTAATGAGATTCATTTGAGAAATTCAGCTGCTGACTATTCCATCTATCCAGCCACCTATGTCACTGGCTTAAATAGCCCATCAGAAGGGCTTAGCCTCAAGAAAGCAGAAAAAATAAATTCATAGACTGTTTTTGTGAGCGTGAAAAGCTAAGCACATGAAAGGTGCTTCCAGAACGGTGTTGATTGTAGAGCTACACAGTTGTGTGCCTGCTACTATCCCTATTCTACCATTGACATGAACTCTGACCTAAGCATTGAAGATTAAATTCAGTCTGCATGATGATAACATGTTTATCACTATGCCTCCTCTGAAAACTGTCAGTTTTCCCCAATATCTAAATGATGTATTTTGTTTAGTGATGTAGCTTAGGTGAGTGATGGCCTCATTAGCACTAGGTTTCTGGTCCCACAGATGAATGGACTGTGTTTTCTCTACTAAGTCATCTATCTACTGTACTTAAATATATCTCTGTTCACTAAAGGCTTGATTGATTTTCCAAAATAAAGACTAAAGTTGTCATTTTCTGCATTCTTCACTATAGCTGCTGTGTTCACAGTACAGATGGCTTTCTCTGTTTCCTCAATGTAACCCTCAGATTTTCCAAATCCTTAAAGCATGCATTTCCTTTATTTTGAACAAAATGTCTAAGCTCGTTAATCATTTTAGACTAGTAACCAAAACATGCATTGGTCTCAGTGACTTTAAATCACGACAGAAATATTTGGAGGTAATATTTTAAAGTAATGCCATGTCAATTACTTATTGAATCACAGTGGATATATGCTTGTATGACTATTATCTTTGTTATCCACAACAGGATTAACACTATGCAATGTTTTCATTTGCCTAAGACAAAATTCCATTTTATATTTCCCAAGATGCACTGGGGTAGGGTAGGGGAGTGGAATGAAGCTGGACTGGCACACCAGAAAGTCAATGAACCATCCTGAGATCAGAGAGCAGGATAACACAAGATAACTCAGTCACATACCATACTGCTGCTGAAAAATGGAGTCACTTTAAACCCACTTAAGACCTATGGCCAAATACAGCACATCTAGGCATGACCATCTCCAAAGCTAGAGAGCCATGTCTCAAGCTTGTTGTTCAAGTCCTTTTACTCCTGCATAGTTGACCCCCTCTATCACCTTAGCATGCGACCTCTACTCAGTATTGAAATGGTTTCCAATCTCAGGCCTTTGGGCACTCTTGGAATACAAATAAGTAAAATTTGGATTTTCCAGGGCTACATTTTCATACTGGAGAGTGTACTGCCAAATTGATTAAGGTTTGGAGAGGGAACTACAGAGAGGGACCTGTTAAGTTTGGAAATGCTCTGGGAGCCTGGAAGTTTGCAGGTTTATACTCTGTGTTATTACCCGTCTACCTAGTGAGTCACTGTAAACTGACAGTTTGGATGATGGCATTAATGAAAGTACCACTCAGGGAAGCCTCACCCAATTATGCAGCACTACTGACTGCTGTCTCTACATCAGATAATGATTGGCCAACGCAAGATCACCGGGTGGAAGGCACTTAGTTACACACTGTAGGGATAGGTGCATATGACAGACAGATGGAAGTAGTTCTTACAGCAATAATTTGTGTAATGGTGTTATTCAAGAAGACCACATTCCTTTGTATAACCTGCAGAATTGTTATTCCCTTTTTTAACTGTAACATATTATGTTGAAAATCAAAATCGATATAACTGACATAATTCCATGCACAAGTGCAAACAACAGTATGGCGATTTTATTAATGTTATTTTTTGAAAACATCTAACATATCCCAGGTCTGTGTTAACTTGCACCAGCAACCACTTTGGCCCTGCAGCAGCCCACAATCCAGAGAGTGCAAATGTGACAAAGCTACATTTGGCCCTCCCATTCCTGGGCTGCACAGAAGTTGACCTCATAACTACAGTCCTGCAAAAAGATACATGTGGGCAGATCCTTACAGGCATTCAGGGTATGTCTATAGTGGAGCTGGTGCCATTTGTAGCTCACATAGACATACCTGCCATAGCTCTGATGAAATCAGTACTGAAACAAGGAAGTATAGCTTTGGAGGTAAAAGCGGCAGGAGGGGCGAGCTATCCTGAGCATGATCCCATCTGAGATCCAAAGTTGAAACTCGGGCAGCTAACCCCTCATACCACTCATGCTAGTGGAGCTAGACTTCTATTTTGAGCATGCTAGCTACTCCTGAGGGAATTCTGCACCAGTGTGCATGCACAGAATTCATAATCTCCGCAGATTTCTTTGCTTCCCTGCAGAAAAATGACTTTTGACAGGGAAGCCACAAGAGTAGCCATACGCCCTTTCCTGGAAGTGCTGACACATTGGTTCAGGTACCCAAAGCAGCCAGTAGAGATGTAAATCAGCGCTGGGGGGAGGGAAGAAGGCTGGGCAGTTGTGTGTGTGTGTGTGTGTATGAGAGAGAGAGAGAGAGATTCTGTCCCTCTCGCTTGCTATTGTGGCACACTCGGAGTGGATGGGCAGGGAGGGAGGAGGTAGGCATGGGGCAAGCTCTATCCACTAAGACAGAGCAGAGTGTAGCAGCCTGCCTGCTTAGTGAATTGTGCCCATTGTTCTTAGTGAATTCCCCCAGGAGTATAAAACAGGTGTAAAAGTTTTAAAGTTCCTTTACATTGCCATAGTGGTTTAAAGGAGCCTTATTGTAAAGGACAGGGTGGACTTATAAATGCCTATGGCACTTCAGCAATTAGAACTGGTCTAAATTTTTGACTGAAAAAAATTCCTATCAAAATGTGCTCCATGAACTGTTTGCTACTGATCTTTCTGGAGATGGTCAGTACCCAATATAAATTGTAAGTCTGATTCCCCAACCCTCACTTGCCTATGATGTAACACTGAGTATACGGCTGCATATATTTGTGTTGGCTAATAATTAGAAGGGTCAGACCTAGCTACATTACTTAGACAAAGGGGGTTGGGGAATTTCTTCCCATGTTCACAACTGCCATTGTCCATCCATTGTACTGTAGTTTAAATAAATTACCAAAATAATTGAAACCGGTGTGATTACATTGCATTAGTTTGACAAATGAAATATGCATAATTTTAAAATATTGTGAGCAGAATTTTTAATTTTGGGTACGGAATTGCCCCAGGATTAATGCTAACTCTATCAGTGCTAGCACAGGTATGTCTACCAGAGTAGGAAATTATAGATTCCTTCGCCAGTGTAGACATACCCTCAGAGTCCCATTATCTTCAATGCAGGATCAAGGCTTAAATACTCTACCCAAGATCACAGAAGGAATTATTGTCTTATACAGAACAGTGTGGGAGCCAGATTCTTCATTTCAGGGCAAGCTTCACAATTTCTTCCATTCCAAAACAGAATCAAAACAAAACAAAAAATTGCATTTTCCTGCAAGCTAAAATTCCACAGACAAGTAATTAGCCTTTGCTGTTTTTGAAGAACTTTAGGAATGCTTCCCACAGCCCCATCCCATACACAAGTTAAGGCAATGAAGAGTTATAAATATAAGGCTTTATAATAAACAAATAAAACAAAAAACAAACAAAAACAAACCGGCCCCTTTCCCTCACGATTTCCTGTGCTGTTGCTCTTTTCCTTATCTTTGTGTCCAGAATATGTAAATACACTATTAGTGGATATAATTCCATAGTATTTTTATATATCTTTTATTGATTAAACCAGAAGATGACTTTCTACACCAGAAGCAGATCTTTAACTAGAGCTCTAACACTGTCAGCTCAACAATCTGAATACTTCAATAAATACTTTTCCTAGCTTTTCTGTCCATAAAATGAGATTCCTTCTGCAGATTTTATTTTACAGCTGAACAAACAAGATATCCAACAAAGCCACAGTGGTAACAAAACAACCCCTTTTTTCTTCATACTGCAATTCTTCATTTACGGTATCAAAGAAAGGGCTACCAAACTCTGCCAGCCCTTGTATACATTTAAAATAAATCTTACCTCAAGGAGAGGTTTTCAAGTTCACATCAAATCTATAAATTACATTGTGGAAAGAGAAAACATGCCATAGCAAACTTTCATACTTCTGCTATTATTGGATCACAACAAAATAAAATACAATTCTGCTGATGTCAAATATATATGTTCTGCAACTGAGGTGAGGGGAACTCAGAAATATAAACCCAGCACTGTCCGCAAACCCAGAAAATCTACAGAGAAACTGCAGTACACTCTGACATATATTATGTTTTTCTTGCCAGAAGCCTGCCACACCTGTCCAAGAATCATCTAATGTTGGGCTGCTTCCTACAAACCCTTAGTTTGGGGAGTGTACATATTCATAAGATTAGTCCTTTTGATTTCAGTGGAGCTACTCCTTTGAGGAAGGATTTTCAGGTAAGTAAGGATTTGCAAAAGGGAGCCTTTAATTTGTTTTGAACTTGAAAAACAAGTATATATTGTAGTATATGGGCTGGGTAATTACCACAGATGAAGCTAAACACTTGACTACATTTGACTTTAGCCTCTTCACAGATTAAGCAGCACGTTTCTTTTTCTGTAATTTACTATCCACATAACAAGACATTTCAAACAGGAAATTAAACATAAGGTTAATAAACCTCATGTTTGTACTAACATCATAAAACTGTCCAAGAGAGGGGCTATAAACTATAAAGACCTCTGATACACACACAGCCACACTTAAATCATGATGTTTGGAAAGTGTTCTGATAAATTTACCTATACAAGCATCAGGGGAATTTAAAAATTATTGTCTTTATGCAAAGAAAACAGAAAAAAACCCTTGAAGCGGTAAGGTGCTGAATTCCCTCAACTCCCAGGTAAGCAGGAGTTGAGGATATCTGATGGTCACCATCCTGGCTGACACACTGAAGATTGAACCAGGAACCTCCAGAGAAAACAACAAACTGCTACAGATGGACCTGAAGAGTCAAATCTCCCTACTTAGGCCGATTGCAGAGCACATGAGCCTGATAACTGGGTATGGATGGAGATCGGTAACATACACTCACCAGTGGGTTACAGTTATTTAACATCTCACAGGATCAGAGCTACTGTGGGAGACTGGATGCCACCTAATAAGGCCTGTTTAAATCCTCTGATTCACTGGTTCCAATTCTACTGTTCTTTGATGGCCTGGGTCGAAGTCAAATCTCATTCTGGACCAGGATTTCCAAAGGAGCCAGAAGGGAGTTGGGCACCTAACTCCCCCTGGTTCTTTTAAAATCCCAGCCCTAGTTACTAATGAACAGCATCACAAAAGTTACCATTGACTGTGCAATTTCACCAGAAAAGCCAAAGAATGGTTGGCCCTGGAGACAAACAATTTTCTCCGTATTAAAAATGATCGTCCCTGTGAGGATTTTATGATGCAGACTGGAAGGGGAACCTTGTGTAGCTACCCAGGCTGTACCTACTCCGTGTATAAACACAGGACTTCTGTCCTCTGGCTTCTGAACTTTTCATGAGAGCAAAATTCACTTTAAAACACTTCAGTGTAAAATGACTTTTACTTAGAAACGTAAGAGTTATTTTTATAGTTAGTTCATATGAGACTGAATATCAGGTATTGATTCTATTACAACAAAATCAAAATACAATAATATACTAAACTAACAGCCAGGGTATTATAAACAACCATCATACATAATGTACTTATGTAATACAAATATGTATAACATATATAACATCGTATAGTATCATCAGAGAAGCTCTTTTTTTTAAAAGCTGGTTTACTAGCAAAACCTCTCAATTTTTAACAGGTAATCTGCACTAGTCAGAGGTAGCACAGAATAGAAAGTGACACACATCACATGCTGATTTGATTTCCTATTAAGATCAAAGGTTAGAATTACATTTTCCCTGGCAGGTATCTCACAACTATTTCCATTTTACTAGTATTTTAACTCCCCATTTATCTACAAAGCATCATACAGTATATTTTAATACAAACGTATCCAGACTGAGTTAGTTCAGTATCACCATTGCACCTTCCCCAAGATCGTTATAAAAATGTTTATTACAAACCTTGTTCACACTGCATCCCTTGAGTAAAACATTTATAAAATTTAGAGGGGAGATTATTTGAATCCATGTATAGATTATGTTGAAGGGTTGTCTATTAATATATGAAACTATGCAGTAAAACACCATCCTTCAATTTTTACTCATCAGTAGATTTAGCTGATTTCATTTTACTCATCTGGCAAAAAATGCAGGACTGGTACAATGGTCCCAAACCTGAAAATGCTTATGTAAGTGCTTAACTTTACACAGGTGAACTCAATGGCACTACCTACCTGTGAAAAGTTAAACATGTGCAAGATCAAGACTTCTCTTTGCTAGAAGAACTGCTATGTAGCGAAGGTGTCATACGTAAGACTGAATTCTACCTTCAAGATGTGTAATTTGTTTTTTGCCATTTTGGTTTTTTTATTATGGTTTTTGTTCTTGGGGTGAGCTTAAATGCTAATGAATACTTTTTGTAGTGTTGTAATTGTGTTGGTCTCAGAATTTGAGAGAGATGGGGTCTGTGAGGCAATATCTTTTACTGGGGTAAATAAATATCTTCACAACTTCTGTGGGTAAAAGAGCTTTTGAGCTCCACAGACCTCTTCTTCAGGACCTGAAGTTAGTTCAATAAAAGATATTACCACACCCACATCATCTTTCTCAATTAATATTTGGACAGTGAATATATTTAAGAGTTCAGCATTTTAAGTTTGAGAAAAGAATCCAATCCTTCAAACCCTATTTGTGTGAAAATTCTTTATACACATGAGCAGTTCTGAAGTTGCATATTCAAAAACTGAGACCCAAAATCTGAGGCTGTTTTTGAAAATTTTAGCCTATGTAATCAATCTTGCTGTGTCCATGTCAAAGAACATATTAGATTTTATTCAATCTATTTTACCAGAGGGACACATGAACACATTTGCATATTTTGAGTCTAGGTGCAAAAACCTTTGCATATGTCTGTCACTATCAGAAATATCAATTGTTTTCATCTATAACACATGCATTGGGTGATTGTGGGGAATTTGCAAGGAAGGGAATCTAATAAAGTGACAGCATTAAAATGAGAAAGAATTAGTCTCTCTCTAGGTGCGTGAAATGTGTATCTGAAATTTTAATACTTGCCTGGTACCAAGTAGCTGATCTAAACATCTTTAAGGGAAAAATTACCTTAAGTCAGGCCTAAGAAAAAAATAATTTTTTCATGGCACTGTGTGTTACCTGAAAGTGTGTTTTGTTTTTCTCATTTTACAAAGCCATATAGCATTTGCTGTGTATCAATCCAATTATTCCAAAACAAGCTACAGTAAATCTGAAAAAAAAAGTTCTGAATAGTGAACAAGCTAAAATCAGTGGATCTGCACATTTTTTAACCAAAACCTCAAAAGCTTAAATTAAATCAACTTCTTATTACTCAAATTCCTTCAAGCGCTGAATCTCTCTCTCTCTCTCTTTAAGAGTCTGGGCCACCAGCTCAGTCACTTGAAACGATACCTGACTTTTTTGATAATTTCAAACATCTCATTTTATTGCAGGTTGCATTTCAAATACTTAAAATGTTTTAAGTGTACTTTACTTGCCATTTACTAATAACTGCATGTAGCCCAACTGATTTACAATAAAACTACTTTATATCTTGATTCCTGTCACTGAGAGTCAGTAGGAAAACAAGCTGAACCTGATATCCCTCTCCCTTAAATTGGCGTAATGGACTTACTCCTGATTTGTACTGCTGTAAGATGCTATTTATATGGGAAAGTGGCACTGATTTAGCTTAAAACTTAAACTGATTTATTTAAAACAGTGCAAATTCCTGTGTGGCCATTCACTGCAGTTTGTGTGTCCAAACCAAAGCTCATGTCAAATTAACAAAATCCATTTAAATTCTCAATTTAGGTTCAACCAATGCACCCTCTCATGCAGGCAAAGCCTTTTGTGACATCACAATCAGGTCTGAGCTGGATTATTATGATAAGCCACTGCCCAGAAACAGAGTGGATAAAGAATCCTCTCTTGATTACACTGCTTACCACATGCCTTAAAATATTGCCAATTTTGGCTTAGAAAAATAGATATCCTAGGAATAACATATCCCTTATGCTTACTATAGAGAGTATGTAGAATACTGAAATATTATTTAGTTATCTAGTGGGCTATTAAAGATGGCTGCTGTATTTTAAATTTCAATGGACACAACTTTTTTTGTACTGTAAAGCTGAAGGAGTGAGAAGAGGGAAAGTTCAGTTGGAGGCAATTCCTGATTCCACTTTCAAGTGACAGAGGTCACATGCTATAGTTCTGTGTGTGAAGGGAAGGAAAGCACAGCACTCAGCTCTGTGGCAGCTGCTTATACATCAGCATGAAGGGGTTGGTGGGAGTGGGTCTGGTTTGGAACTTGGACCCTTCCTACCCATGGTGAGCAGACTCCAGGCTGCAGACATGGCTCCGTGGTCTGAATGGGGGAGGATTCCGCTCCCTCTTTCCTAGAGATCTTCACAGGATGGACGTTCAGTTTTGCAAAGGATTTTGAGATTTCAAAATGTAGCTTCATTCCAAGTAGAGATAAAAAGCAAACATCTTTAAATTGTCCATGAAGGAAAATTGAAAAAAACAGTTGCAGGTCAACTGAAATTTTGACCTTTTTATTTTGTATGATATTATGCTACATATCCTCCTACAAACTAAAACAAATTCCAAAATGAAACCTGAAAAGTTTAGCAAAATGGATCCAATTTTGTTTTGATTTTGACAGAACTGCAAATTCCAATGGAAAATGGTTCCTTCAAAGTTCTCCAACCAGCTTTCCTTTTTTCACTGACACACTTCTCCCCAGCACTCTGTGCATCTGATATGCCCTTTTATGCTCATGGATGGCATCGTGAGCATGACTGATCAATTTGCTCTATTAAAAATAAATTAACAGTAATTGTTCTCGTGGGCTTTTTACATGATAAAAAACCAGTGTTTGTTCTGATTTTTTCCTCTCAAAAATATAGAACAGTATGTTCATGAGAGACACTTACCATGCCTGAAACGACAATAGATATTAATCCAATGTATAAAATAGCAGGGTACCACTCAGCCAACTAAAAGGAGCACCCAAAGTAAGCAAACCAATAAAAGCCAGAGTGAGTCTGGCCCTTACATGAATCAGAGGGGGTGGATTGGCATAAGGAGTCATGTTCCACCTCCACATTCTACACACTTGGGCCAATCACAGCCCCTGTGCTTGGTCTCTGCTTCTTGTGCTTGTACCCAGGTTTGCAGAAATTCCCCAACGGCTTGGCAGGAAAGGGTAGGTGGTACTAATCCTTCTGTACTGGCCAATCTCTAGGATGAGCACAATGTGGCATCTGACACTCACCTGTTGCTCACCTGCAATCTGAGTTGGATTATGCCTCCTGAAAGCACAATCCCTCCCAGAGCACCCCATAATCCGTGCAGCTCCGCCTCACTCCAGAACAAACCTCCGGTCCTGTACTGTGTATAGAGTTTGTCTTGACATGTACCTAAGCAACTGAACAGTGATTCTGCCCTTGTAGAAGAGCAAAGGTTCCCTCCTCCCCCAACAGTTTATACACAAAACAAACTCTGATCCTGATCAATTGGACTTCATATCACTGCGTCTGATTAACAGGCGGTGATTTTTTCCCTACTCTCATCATTTGGTCTTTTCACTCACAGATTTAATTTAGATTAGCAAGACAAAATGGTAAAAAGAGTTAGCCAGATTTCAGACAACATCCAACAATTAGGGAATCTTATTCATATTCATTTAGTACAAGTCAAGAAGTATTTCCCTTACCATGAATTTTAAGAAGAGTGAACACATGAGGTACAGTTAATTCAGTGTAATTTTATGTTAAGCAGAACAAACACCAAGTATGGTTGGTAACTTCCTTACACTTAACTTCATGTACTCCTTCCCAGTCAGTGTGTGTTATAGGTCTTCCCACTGTGCCTGATTCACACAAGATACAAGTCTGTTACAGCTCCAGATAGTGAGCCTTGGCTATAGCAGCTTTGGAGGTATTTTGTTCAGTTCCAGGTTTGTGGGTCAAGACGGTGGCTATCACATAAGGTGCATGCTTCCATACACAAAATACCATACTCAATTCATGCCAGACATCAGTGGGTGGTTCAACTGACAACTTCTACAACATAGTTATTCATTTTCAATACAAACACAAACAACATGATGAAAAATTGGGAGCAGCATAAGAGACACAAACAATAAAGAGTACTGCACTGATTGTACTGCCTAAGGGAATGAGATAGTGGGGAGAGACTTGGCAAAAGGAAGTGCCTCACAATTCAAGGATCCTGCTGCATAAAGTAGATCTAGTTAGTCACCTGGGACATGAAGCGTTGGTAACACTATTATTCCTCTTCCATTTAAAAAACATCAAACAGTCCATTGAAAGTGTTATTTCTGATCAGTAAGATTCCCTGAAGCCATGCTTACATTCAAAATTGTGTTACTTTTTCCTTTCACATCATGTAATCCTTTCCCTCACAGATTCAATTTAGATTAGGAAGAAAAAAGAAAAGAAAAAAGCCCCTGAATGTTCACCAGTTTGTTCAATTAAGGCCTGTAATAAGTCTGTTTTATTGTCTATGCTCATGTGGTTTTCAATGGGGGGAGGAGGGAGGAACGATTTGTAACAAATAATTTATTCTGTGAAATTTGCCTCTCTTTCCCTCCCACTCCCAAGCTTCTCATTTGTGGTCTAGCCTGTCACCCTCCCTTATGGGTGCAGACGGCCCTCTGTCAGTGGAATTGGTTGGGGGTCCAGTGCTCAAGTGGAGGGAAGAATATTTGGGAAGACCATACAAGAAGTGCACACAAGCTGCGTCATGCAGACTTCAGACATACTAGGATATTAAAAATGGGGAAATGGGGCAGGAGTGGGTTGGGAAAGGGCCAGGGCCAGAATATGGATCCTTTGTCCTTCCCTCCTGCCACCTATTCCACCCAGAAAAGGGATGGTCAGACTGTTCATGTTAATGTCATAGTAGAACAGCTATTAGACTGGGGTAGCAGCCCCCAGAGTAGGTTTTTTCTTGTCTTGCAGTATAGTAGTGAGGATCCCTCACTGCCTTCCCCCACAGAGGAGACTAGAGCTCTACCCTACAAAGCACTGCACACTGACCCCAGTCCAGCAACCCACTGGAAGCATGTGCATAGTCCTATTGAAATCAGTGAGACTGCTCAAGTGCTTAGAGATAAGCAGATATTTAAATCTTGAGAGGGGACAGATTGCTTAGCACCTTGCAGGCTCAAAGTCTCTAATGTACTTCTCAGAAACTTGTCCCTTGAGACTCCATGAATACACTTATGAGAAGGATACACAGAAAACCTGAAGCCATGTGAACCTTGCCTAGTTTTTGGTTATTATATTACAGAGCTAGAGCTCAGAATAGGTGAGTGAAAACTTTCTCTAAATCGCATGGAGGGAGCTTTTGAGGATACCTGAGCCTGCACTAAAGTTATGTGAAATCCGTGGGTGAAATCCTGCCCCTCTGAAGTCAATGGCCGAACTCCCATTGACTTGAATAGGGACAGGATTTCGCTCCGTGTGTTTTATTTGATCTTGACAGGCAAAACTTTTTGACTGATACTGAACTTTTCTTCGAAATGTTGAATACATTCTGAGTCCAAAGGGAAACTGCAGCTGAATGGAGAGAGGAGCAGGGCTATCTAGTTTGTAAGGAAATTATCCTCTAGCTGACGGAATAGGCTCTGGAGTAGGAATTTTATTCCCAGTCACTGAATCATTCCAAGTGGCTATGGTGCAGAGTGTAATGAAAACCATGAAATCCTAAGTGGCCACAGACTGGTTACCATATGCGTATTTGAATATTAATACATACCAAGAATCCTTTTCTTTCTGACAGCTATTTCCAAGGATAAATGGAGATTGCCTCAAATGGCAGCTTGGGACCAGATAACTTCAAGTACTGAGGCACTTCAAGCTCTTGTAGGATTGGTCCTTCTTTTGCTTACAGTGAAACCAGTGGGCATTTCACCATTGACTTCAATAGGAGTGGGCCCTTAATTTGTATTTTTTTCCCAGCTGGCAGAAGCCGGTGCAAAGCAGTTAGACTGAAATACCCAGTTTTTGAGTATTTAGATGATGGGGTGGATAGGGAAAATCTTTGGGATTGTGAGAAACACAAGAACAAGCAATCCAATCATAATTAAATGAACATATTCTAGATATAGAATAAAAAATCTGATAGCAAAGAATACAAAGAAAATGCTGTATCTGTCAAATAGCAAGATGCTGAAACCTGCTGACCAGACAGACTTGCCAAGGTTTATGCATAAAAATCTATAAAACCCAGCATATCCAGGTAATAAGCTTTATTGTGCAGAAAAGCACAAAAAAATAATATAAGATTTAAACTTCCAATGGAAAGAAAGTAAAATCCGACTGAAGACAAATGAAAATGGTCATATACATATCAAACGTTGGTAGATTATCAAAAAGAACTACCGAACCAGGGAAAATCTGAATTCTAGAGACATAACAGCGAATTTCTAAATAAAGAGAAAGAGAAGAAATTAGGAGAATGTAAACACATGGTATTTATTAATTATTCATATATTTATAAATGGCAATGTTGAAAGCAAAGAGGGATAGAGGACAGAGCAATTGTCTATAGTTCATTCCCAGGGCCATCTGATTAGAGCATCAATATCTAGTGAGCGCAAGCTAAGGGAATTAGGAAATGTTAGGCTGAAAACAATCACTAAAACCTTTTAAAGACACCAGATTGGAGCCTGTGGTCTCATGTTGTGCGTCATAAGGGAAAAGAGCAGCAACTGTGTGGGGAATTAAAGACCTTAATACAAAATGGGGTGAGGCCATGAAAAAGGGGAGGAGCGAAAGAAGAGACTAAATAATATTTTAGGAAATATCTGGGAGAGAATGTGCAAAAAGTTACTTAAACCCACAGCAGTGAAAATGCCATTACCAACCATATTTTTCACACACACTGGCGCTCGGAGTGGTCTTCTCTTTGGGCAAGCTATCAACTGCATCACCTACAGTGCACTTCCTCACCTTTAACTTTTTTGTTTGCTAAAATCTCTCAAACAGAATTAGGATAATTAATTTATCATATTAGATGTTTCATACCTGACATGATCTCCCTCACATAGGGAATTAATTTAATTTCTGTACATTTTTACTCTGATGATCTATGATAGAAATAGCAAAATTGGCAGTTGATGATTAATGCATGAACCAAAATAGCAGACTTCTGCTCAAAAGGGCACTTAAATGGTTAAAATCCAGTAAGAAAAATCTTTGATGACATCTAATTGAAAGGTCAATGTTGAAAACTGCCTGAATTCAGTGTCCATAAAGATAAATGTATCCAATTTTAAGTTCAGTGAAAACACAGAAATTAATTACATCACTTGTCCCATTATAAACCCCACATAATAAGGGTAATTCATACATCAATGTGTATGTGTACACACACACGCGGGCACAAAATGTAAACCATTACAGAGCTCTTGAAAATAAAAGGAAGGCCTAGCATCACCAAATCTATATAAAACTCTCAAGTAACTCAGAGCCATCCAGTTGTGCACTAGTTAGCCTATGTAACCCAGGATCTTCTTATTGTTACCCTAATAGTCCCCTTATGCTTCGTAAAGAATATAGTACTGTGTGGAATAAAGAGTTTGGAATAAACTCATTGACATGAGTTTGTCATGGCTGAGTAACTTGTGAGTGGCAAACCTGCAAGTAAGTTATGAAGGTGATCTCATAAGAGTTGATAGATCACTGCCAAATACATATCTCCAGCTAGCACAGATTTGTTAGCATGATAAACGTAATAATTCCATGTTAGCAGGTTAAGGACATTTAAATCCTTTACAAAGTAACACCAACAAAAATGCTCTCAGCAGGAATAATTATTTAATCAGAATGGGCTGCTTGTACTCAGTAAGTTGCCTTTGAGAAAAAATGCTCATGTTCATCATGAATTGAACATAATAGCCCTTTGCACCATACAGAATTTCTGGTTTCTCCTAGGCAAGAGCTGTTCTAAAAGAATAATTTAAACCATAATGTTTTTGTGTTAATTCAAAGTATACAACTTTCTGGAATTGAGTTAAAAGAACATTTTGTAATCTAAGCACCAACATAGCAGGAAAACATAAATTTCTTTACCTTACATACTGATGAGACTTTTTTGCTGTTACTGAACTTCGGTAATGTTAAGTGGTATTTTCCTGGGTGCAAATTTCAATCAAAAATTTAAAAAAATTTTGTGGGTAAATCATGCAGTACATTAATAAACTATGCAATACTAGTAAATTTGCAAATTTGTCTATCTAAGCTACTTAGATAGTCCTCCATCACCTTAGCTTCTGAGGACCATGTATTTATCCACAATCCTGTGAAGTAGGGAAGTTCTATTGTGCCCATTTTACATATGGAGAAGTGAGGCACAAAGAGAGCCTAAGGCAATAATTTCAGTGACAGGCCCCTAACTGCCTTTGAAAATTCCACTAGGCGCCTATCTGCATCTTTAGGCACCTAAGTATCACTAAATATCTGAACCTAAAATGGCTTTGCAACGTCATATAAAAAGTCTATGACAGAGCAGCTAATTGAACCTGATCTTCCAACTCCCAAGCTACCAACCTAACCACTGGACCATCTCTGTAAACTGCAATATTACATTTTGGCCTGGAAAACAGGGATTGACCCAAGGCCTCAAGAGGTGAAAGCAAGAATCTCCACAATTCTAGCCGAAGAGCCAAATCCTTCCTATTCAGAGGTGTAACAAACCGATATGCATTGTGGATTGAGCATAGAGGGGATGTGTAACACATGCTGACCCGTGAGTTACAATAGAACCTCAGTTTTACAAGCACTGGTCAAGGACACACCTCAATGGAAGCCAGAAGTATGAAATCAGGAGGCAGCAGAGACAAAAATGAAAATAAAAAATCAAATAAAAAAGAAGCAAATACAATATTGTGTTAAATGTAAACTAATAAAGGGAAAGTTAAAGAAAAAATTGACAAAGTAAGGAAACTCTGTGCTTGTTTAATTTAGATTGAGATGGTTGAAAGCATATTGTCCTTCTACATAGTGAAGTTTCAAAGTATTAAATCAAAGTTCAGTTGTAAACTTTCAAAAGAACAACCATAACATTTTATGCAGAGTTACAAATATTTCAGAGTTATGAACAACCTCCATTCCTGCGGTGTTCAGAACTCAGATTCTGCTGTATAACAAAACAATTGTTTTGCATAATACAATCTTGCATAAAGAGAAATATTTTTAAAAATATGATCAATGCTAGTTTCATTACTCAGACTAATCAGGCTCTGAAGATATACATATAGAACACAAGCATTGACTTAGTAACATTTTGGTGTGAAAGAAGGCATTGTAGACCCAGATAAATGTTCATGATCATCTGCGCTTGGCATACTACCAATAAGCTTGTTGAAGGTTAGGTGTCTGTATTTTAGTGCTAAGTCCCCCTCGGTGATGTTAATAAACACAGTGCTGTTAAGAGAGCAGATGAATGTCACACCTTCACAGAGCAGAACGTGTTAGCTTGTTAAGATGACTGGGACTCCTTGTACTCAGAAGGAGAGAAAGAAGTGAATGTTAAAACTTAGGTCATCAATGTTTGCAATGTTTGAAAAGCTCTAGCTACTTTAGAGGGTTTTCTGTTGGTAGGAGGCTGAAATAGAGAAAGAAAGACGTAACAGATACAAGCAGCTCTGGACCAAGGCTATCGCTGAATAGGTTCTGGGCCCTCATAAATATTTGCTCTTATTGAGCAAATAGTGAGAAAAACCTATTTGCAAACATTTAGGCAAATGAGAACCAAATTCAAATCTGCCATACTTGCAGTCTTTTGTATTTGCTTTTCATGCACATTTGTCAGGTGAACTGTTTGCAATGAACAGCTGAACCTGTTGTAGTATTTGGTATACCCAGTAAGATGGGTGATGAGAGTAAGTGTCTGGGTAGTTCAATAAAAGCAGCCATCAGAAGTTGATATTCTAATCAGACCTATTTTGAAAAATGTGGGTGAAATGTAATAGAAGTGCAAGGGACTGGCGCTGTTCCTATTCAAAACAGTGGCAAAACTCCAATCAGCTGCAGTGATCAAGAGCTATAGCTACCTAGATGTGCTACTTCCACTACTACTCATCATCACGGCCCCACTATATAGTCACTGTCACTAAGGTGCTATCCCCTACACTGATTAATTACCTCTAGGTAGCCAGAGAGATCTTGATAGAGGAAGTAATTTTAAGTAATTGTCCTTTCTTTGAAGGAGCCAGTGCTTGCAGATGAATTAACTTCTTTACTCCATGCAAAGAAGTGTGAAGAAGTTATGGACTCTCCAGATAGGAGAATCAATATGATGGTAAATGTAGTGGATTCTTCAGGGAGCATTACTCCATAGAAAATCCCCATGACAGCCTCCCTGTAGCTGCCTACAGCTTTCATTCCTCACTGGGTTTCTTAGCTCAACTAAAGACTGAAATCTGTGGTTCACCTGAGACATCAGTCACTTCCAGCCATTCCGAATGCCATCAACTATGGTGAACATAGAGTGTCTCTTTCATTGATCTGGCCACTTGGCTCGTTGGCGGTGCCTCGTCTTCAATTTTAAATGGGTTGCACTGTGGGACAGACCCCACTAGTGGTCCAACCTATTTGTAATGCCAGTGCTGCTTTTCTTTGAGGGAAGTATCCACTGGGCTGGCTACTTCCTTGTCTTCAAATCCTCAATGGATCCAATGACAACCAAACCAACCCCTGATCTTGTCATTTCAAGGGAATGCTTCCAGCACAGCTCAGGTCCAACAAAAGCCAGTCCTCAAAGGCCACAAGCCTGATCAAAGCAACAGTCCTAGGAATAAGATTACTGAGGCAGCAGTCCATTTCCCCATTATCTTTCTTTTCAAACTTGTGGTACACAAACCTAACTGGAAATGGCCTGGCTGCTCTAAGTCCAGATAGATCCCTTGTCATGTTCTATTAAGTGGTCCCTTGTTGGCAGCTATGAAGCTTCACTGTCATTTTTCTTTTTTTAAAATTAATTCTCTGCTCTATTTTCCTACAACTATTTTCTCTCTTAATCTGTTTTTATAACAGCTGAATGCCTTTCTGCAGGACATTGCTGCCCACATGTTGCTATGTTAACTTGGTGACCATACATGCTAATTAACTAGACCTGAAACACCTTTGTTAGAGTTTTCCACATCTTCTTCTGTATGCAGTATGTTTACCACAGAGAAAACACTTCTTTGTACTCTAGCACAATATAAATGATGTGGTGATCCTCGAAGCAAGTGCTTTTATCTTTCATAGGCTAAAAAGGTGGTTTGTATGCTTTTGTTTTGGGTAAAGGCCCAGATTCAAAATTGTTTTACTATAGTAAAAGCCACAGAAGCAGGAGGAATATGTTCAACGGAAATCATAGCTCTTGCAGCTGCAGCCATAATACTTCCACTATAATTTCAAGTTTGGGACTAACAGGCTAAAACTAAAACAGAGGGATATTGCCACATTTCTAAACGGGACAGAATTATGCTCAAGTTTGAAGCAAGAGAGATTTTTTTTTTTTATCAACCACCACAAAAAAAGTTATCTTGGTCTTGGTATTCTTGACTCCAATAGGACACTAGTCACTGTGGTAATATTTAAAATACCTATAATATATACTTCATAAATCTAAAATGGGAGAGAAATTTCAATACCTACCTAAATTAACATACTGTCATGTTTACTTGAGTATATATGAACATATATGGAACATGAGGTCTTTACCAAGAAGTACTTTTATCTAATTATTAGAGCACAAGAATTAGGAGCAAGAGTCATGGGCTCTGATGCTGTCTCAGCCACTGACCTGTGTAACTGTGGGCGAACTTCTCTGTACCTTATTTGTAAAATAAGTCTACCACCTTTTCCCCTCCATCACCAAGAATTAATCCATTAATGTTCATAGAGAACCTTGAGATGCTTTAATAGTAAGATAATTTGCATTTCTAAAGATATTGTTCTAACAGGCTGTCTAGGAGTGTCTCTGCATAGATTGGTTACCACAAATACATCCCTTTGTAATTATTAGTTACATACCTTTTGGGGTTTGTTACTAGTATTATTTATTGTTTCTATCACTTGTGACAAAGCTCCAAGTTTGTACTTGTGGGTCCTGCGCTTCCTGGCAGATTTAGGGGCCTCAGAAACTCATCTAGGCCCCAGAGTGGCCTCCCTTTCTCAGTATAATTGGCAAGAGTCACAGCCTAGTGAGTTACCTTCATCACAGGCCAGTATGGAAGATGGAAAAAAGGCGAGAGCCCGGGCCCCCCCTCTACTCCGGACTTCAGTCCAGGGAACCTAATTGTATCAGCTAAGATGGCTAACCTTTTATCCACAAAACACAATACAATTCCCTGGGCTACTTCCCCACAGCAGTCTCTGCTTCTTCAAACTCCACTTCACCCTTACCTCAGGGCCTCCTTCCTTCTGGATGATATGTTGTCCACCACTCAGTCTCACCAACAGCATAACTTCCTTCCACAGCTCCTGACACCCACAGCCCACCTGACTAACTGGGAGGTTTTTATCTGGTTTCAGCCAGACCCTGATTGGCTTCAGGTGTTCCAGTAAGGCTAGCTGTTTCTACTCCTTTCTAGAAGGTTCTTAATTGGCCCCAGGTGTCTTGATTGGCCTGGAGTAGCCTTTGTTTGGCTATCCAGGGAACAGGGACCTGCACATCCTGAGACTAGTATACCTGCCTTCCAGCACTCTCCTATATCCTTCTCGTCTGACTCCGTCACACACTGTAGCGCCTAGCAGCCTTATTCATAGAAAAGTAGAAAAGTTAAAATATAGAAAAACAAATCATCAGCTGCCTGTAGCATGCTGCTGCTATGTTACTCCTTTCAAAGCCCTGTTTCACTGTGATTTACAGGGGTTATCATTAGGTGGACACCCGTCATTAGGGAGTTGTTGGAAAGTGTCAGTGTGTTCAATCCTTATCTTTTGTTCAGCTCCCAGCACAGCTCGTTATTTCTCTCCTCTCTCTTCATCGAGGGCCACCTGCTGATTCTACCTGATACTACTCTGTTTGCCTCAATAGGTCATGGCAACATCATGCAGAAAGCTGATTCAGATTCTTAATGAAAAAGCCTGTATGTTCAGCCTCAACAGGAGCAAGCAAAATCTCATATCCACTTTCTGTGCCATTCGGGTGAAATTTTCAAAACTGACCTCTAAAAATTGTGCCTGAAAGTTTTGCACACGTAAAATGTGTCAATGAAAAACTACAAGCGTACATAATCAAATAAGACTAAACTATCAGATTTCAGAGCACAAATGTGGGGTTTTGTGTGTAAAAATGGCTGACTTCAGAAACCTTGAGAGTGCTATTTTATCAGAGGCAGTGTGAAGCGGCATGGAAAATGTAGCCCTGCGTTGTTGACATATGAGTAAAGGATGTCTGTTTAGTTCACTCAAGACATTTCATCACTTATTCTACAAAAAGTTATAGGTCTGAGGCTTCCATAATTTATACCAGTTTAACATCAGAGTAACTCTGAGACTTCAATGGAATGGGTCACAATTAAACTACTACTTGTTTAATCTATATTGCCAATGCTCAAACTACTTTGTACTTAGGGACTGAGGGTTTAGTGACATTTCATCCAGCTACTTTACATTTTTGCAAATGCTGCAGCTTCTAATTCAGAGCATTTTTGAAACATTTTCACTTTTGTTGGAGAAAAACATTTGGTTCTAAATAGAAATGGCATATTTCTGAAGTGAGAGTCACCAAGTTGAAGCTATTCAAATAAATAGATTTAATTACAGGTGTCAACATGTAGGATAGAATCCTTATTTCACAATGGGAGACATTTAAATCTGTTTTCATGGAATACATTACTTAAAGACAATGTTTTAAAGTGTGCATGTAACTGGATGTGTTTTTATTGATGAATTCAAGTGATTCAAATCCAAGGGATACTCATATCACAGAAAATAGCACCTATTCATTATCTGGTGACTTTAAAGTGAAATAATAAACAAAGTGGTATTGATAGAATACCTTTGATAGAATACCTTTACTGGAAACACTGGAAATAACCATTTTCTCTTTGGTCAAAATCTAATTCCCACCAGCAGCAGGTGATTTATTTTCATTCCATTTACATATGATTGGTGAACAGGTTAGTCTAATTAGTTTTGCTATAAGAAACATTTGCCACATCTACAGGAGGAGAGAGACTGGCTACTTGGTGAAATCAGAAACCATGATAGGTTTTCTTCCCCCTCCACCCTGCAAACACACCTTAAGTTTCATTGCATCCCTTTGTATTCAATTTAAATGGCATCTAGGAATCTGATAGGTTACCTCCATTTTATCACTTTTTCAGGGTGGTACATGCCGCTGTACCTGCGTCTAATGCTGATTTGTTTTTCTAGTGATGAGCAGCCTTTTAAGCAATGTTGACTATCATTACTAACAAAGTAAGTGAGGATATATTGAGCAGTGGTAGGATATAGTTAATCTACGTTATATACACCCATACACCCTAAGATCAAAAACCTGCAAAAGCAGACTGTGTCTATATTGGTTTCTATTTTGACTTTATTTTCCTCTCCCACTTTTCACATGTTCATTGTCTTCATATGTTCACGGTCTTTGGGGCAGGGACCGTGCTTTATGTGTATATACAGCACGTAGTACTAGAAGGTCACATTCTTAGGCTCTGATGCAGCAACACTCTTTAGCAGTGTATAATATTGAGCATGTGAGAAGCTTCTTTGATAAGTCAGATTTATAAATACTAGGCCATATCCTGCAAGCCTCACTAAGGCAAAATTTCTATTTCAGTTAATGCAAATTTTGTTTAAGTAACAACTGCAGAATCGGTCTTAGGCAGCTTCCTGGAAGGGAATTCACAAATGCTCTCATATGAGACATGGAATATACTGATATGGAAATCCTTATAATAATAATCTGTTTCACACAGCTTGTATCTATTTAGATTGTAAGCTCTTTTACTATAGGTATGTATAGTGCTTAGTACAAGTACAATGGGGCCCCAAGCGCTACTGTAAGAACAATAGGAATCAGTTAAGGCTTCAGGTGTCATCATCCTTGGAGTCGCTAGTACTAGGTGCTAAAAACGTTTCTGTGAAATGGTGTTTTAAAAGCTGAAAAATGCAGAGTATTCTGCAAGTCCCCCTGGTGCAAAACCTCCCCCTCCCCAACACTGACAAACTGAAAACTAGATAAAATAAAAATATTCAAGCGGGCACTTGTAAGCCTCACCTCCTAACTGGTGGCAACTATCCTTCATCTGAGACAGCAAGAGAATGAAAGGCTATAATGCTAGTTTAATAGCCTGAAAAAAGAGCAGTGCTGCTAAAAAAAATGGAATCATTTCTTTAATATTAACAGTACATTTAGTTTGTAAGTGATGGTCCCATTTTCAGCAGAATACAAGTGTTAGCCAGCTAAGACTTTCCCTCAATATAAAGGGAAGAGAAATCAAATCAGTATAGAGTCAATCCTGACATCCTTACTCAGATGAAACTCTTCTGAGATCAGTGGGAACTTTAGCTGAGTAAAGACTGCAAGATATTGACCTTTGAAATGGAGCAAATCTTTGGTTTTAAAATGTCCCCTTTTAAAGACGGACATGGTTTCAAACAGGACAAGACAGCTATATAGGGCATGAATTTTCTACTACCCCAGTCCTAAAGTTCACTGTGTCTGAAAGGCTACAGTTGAGATAATTTGCCAAACTATTCTAAAACTTCCTTATTCACTGTCTTGTTTTATTTATTTCCTACTTATTTCTCCCTGTAGTATGCCTGGGAAAAGCTAAAGGCTATAAATCTATTCAATCTAAAGAGACTAAAGCAGCATTTGTCATTAGACACGTCAAACATGGTAAAGTAGAATGCTGTCAATAAACTTAATGTGCTATTCCAAATGACTGTCGTAAATGGTGATGATGAGCAAGGAAAGTGAATGAAAACCAAATAGCTTGGCTTTAACAGCTGGGATATTTTAGGTGAGAAGAGGGGTGTCAAATGATAAACCAATGGGTAAAGAATATTTATAACCTGGGACTATTGCGACAGAAGAGGTGTAATGTTTCATACATTACCAGGTTTACGTTAAAAATTTATACAAATTGAAATCTCGGTAATTTACATGTTAATTAGATCCTAGAATGGGCTAATCACAATGCAATAGAGAGAGTTGCTCCTATATATCTGAGAATAGATAAAAAATGTTGAAAGCTTTAAATAATTACAGCCAGCTAAACATATGGTATCTGAATCAGTGCCAGATATTTGAATGGTGCAAGCCCAGGTAAGTCTGTGGATAACTGTTGTAACCCGAAGAACATTCCACCTATCTTCTAAGCCAAATCTCAGGCACCCCATTCCATTTCCATTCCTCATTCCAAGTCTCTAGGGAGACAAAGCTGGTGAGGTAATATCCTTTACTGGACCAACTTCTATTGGTGAAAGAGAAGCTTTCACCAACAGAAGCTAATCCAATGAAAGCTATTACCTCACTGACCATGTCTTTCTCATATCATGGGATCAACACGGCTACAATAACATTCCATACAAGTCTCAGGGAAGTCAGAGGCCCC
Organism: Dermatemys mawii; assembly: GCA_007922305.1. Classification (NCBI taxonomy): domain Eukaryota; kingdom Metazoa; phylum Chordata; order Testudines; family Dermatemydidae; genus Dermatemys; species Dermatemys mawii. The sequence goes on along the minus strand of ML677343.1, from coordinate 15,776,958 downwards.
ACATCTGCAGCTTGATGGAAATATTGTTTATCACCTCCAGGGCAGCGCTAACACTCCTGCCGGGGCCAGACTCAGACAGCCTTATTCACCTTGAGTAGTATTTTACTCAGGGAGCAGTGCCCTTGACGTCAACAGGACTATTTGAGGAGCACAGTATGAGAGTATCAGTATTTGGCCCCCTGGTGGCAAGTGGGGAATATGACGACTCAGGATCATTCTGGGGCCTAACATTTTTAAAACAAAATGAAAAGAGCCTAACGTTTTGCTGGTGTAGAGCTATTGTAATTGGTGGAGTGGCACCAGAATAGATAAAAGCACTTGCTTCTAGGATTACCACATCGTTTATATTGTGCTAGAGTACAAAGAAGTATTTTCTCTGTGGCAAATGTATTGTGTACAGAAGGAGACCTGGAAAAAATCAGCATGCCATCAATACCTGCAGTTATTGGTTAACATATTGTATGAGGCTTGGAGAGTTTGTTTTGTTTCCATGTATATAAACTTGCATTCAATGATTATGATTGCACATCCAATAAATATAGCCTTCTTATAACCCCACAGCCATGACTTCTCACTTCCTTTGCCTACTAGTTTTCTATTTCTGTTATAAAAAACAAATACAATAATATATTTGCATAGCTATCTAAGTTTACCTGGGCACCAAAACAGATGACTGTGGATTCAGCTTGCAGAGCTGAATTTGCATTAATCTACAGATTATTTTACATCCTTTTTATATTCAAATTCTGACTCAGTGATCATCTGTCACTCTTTTATATCTTAATTTGACTCAATCTTTTACTTTCACAATCTAATTTTATAATTTTGAAAAAATTTAATGCTTTTTTCCTTGGCCTCTAACTGCTTCCATTATGCTCAATATAATAACTTTTACTTGACTTAACATTAAATGATAGAACAATTTAACAGCTTGCTCTCTTCAAACAGTTAGTTACAGGTGATTAATCTCAGCCCTATTGGATTTTAAGAGTCCCTGGGCTCACCAGTGAGTCCTTCCCAGGCATCAGTACTAGGAATGGAACAAAATAAGGACTGACCAGAACCTCAGTTCAAATCCCAAACCCATATCAAGTCTCAATGCTTCACTTAGGTCTAGAGGTACTTTGTACATCAGACTGTTCTCCTACCTTTGATGAAATTCATCTTGAGCACTCAGAAGATATGGGAATCTCTATTTAAGACGTTCGGGCTAAATTCTAAGAATTGCTGAGCAGTCTGGACTTGACCCAGCAATGGGAAACTGTCAGTGAGTGCCTGGAATAAACTGTCCTGATTACAGCATATAACAATATCCTCACCCAGGAAAGCCTCGGGAAGTTCAAGATTTGAATAAATAGATGAATAGCCCAGAGACTAGAAGAAAAAGTGCCAGACTAAGGGCCAAGTTAATAAATAATAAATATCACCATCATCAACTGGGTCATAATTCAGAGCCTCTATATAGTTTTTCCCACCTCAAATTTTGAGTCTTATATTAAACTATTTAAAATATGCTATTTATGGATTGTTTTTGTTTGCAAGCCTAGTTTAGCACTATTGTTAGGAGTGCTGTAATAATGGAATAGACCAAAGGTGACCAAACCACAGTTCTTGAACGACAGTTAAAGTGCGGCTCGCAGAGCCCTTTTTGTCCCCCCATTCTCCACCGGCACCTACCAGGCTTGAGGATGGGTGGGGGTCTTCAGAAGCCCCAAGCCCTGGCAGGTGCACCTGGCTCTTGAACTTCTGAAGACCATACATGGCTTAGAGGGTCAGTAAGTTTGGCCACCCTGGAAACGATGGTCATTCATCCCTCATGGCCCCGCTTTATCTCCTCCTCCCCTGCAACTTCTTTGAAGCCACTTCTCATCCCTTCCCTCTATTACATTTTCACGGCCACACTAATGAACTGCTGTGTATGGCTGTCCTCTGCTTTTTCATCACAAATTAATACAGAATCAATGAAGTCCTTTTTATTCTCATAAGCTTTCTTTTCCACCCATGAACCGGTCTTTACATTCCCATTGCAGTCTTAGGAGACCAAAGAGGCACACTGGTGTCTAAAAGAGTATATTCTACGCATATTTAAAACCATAAGAACATATGACAAACTATACATTAATTCCCAACTGCATTAAACCCTACACACAATTCTTTACAGCTAGCTCCAATTCTTAGATTTCCTCTTTTTCTACAGAAAATCGTCTTTTGATCTTAATTTGCCCAGCATTTTCTATCATTAAGGAATGAAAACACTGTTTTAAAACAATCACTTTCGATTGGTCCAAAATGACTAATTTAAAGAAGATCAGCACGGGGAAATGTTGAAAATTGGGCTTGCATTCTTTGTTGATTTTTAATTGTTTTTAAAAAGACCTGAATTGTGTTTAAGGATTTTGTTTCTGCTTGGAGTTCTATTTACTGATTACTTAGAAATACCAAGAATGTCAAGTCTGATCTTCATTGCGTTTGTCAAAGCTCTGGTTTGGACTCTCAGATGTGGATTGGGAGCCCTTACCAAGCAGAATTGTTCAATGGTTTTGTGATGCATTCAAATGGAGAGTAAAATGAAACCAACGATCAACTTAACTTTTAAAGCAAGGAAGGACTGGGAACAAGATCTTCAGAACTGAAACGTGTCAGAGCTGAAGCTATGTAATCTCCTAGTCTGGTCTGGTTTGTTTCTTCTAGGATGTCCCCAAGCAAAAGGAATGGGACACAATCTGACCACAATATTAATGGGGTAAAGTAACTGAACTACTTAAACTATAAGCTCTTCGGGGCAGAGATTGTCTTTTTGTTCTATGTTTGTGTGCTGTGCCATGGTCCATGACAATAGCACATAGGCATTCCTGTAGTACAAATAATAAATAACTGAATTCAGTGGCATTACTTCAGATTTACACGGGGTAAGGATCGAGCACAATCATTTAAAATACCCACATTACTTCGGATTCCTCTGGCTCAGGCCCTCTCTTTCATAAATAGCATCTCACTTATATGTACATCATATTCACCTAAGTCATTCTTTTTTAAAGTACAATGCAATGAACCAAAACATTTCCAGCATAGTTCAGCTTGATGACTGAGCTGTACGTTGATAGCCTTACTTCAGATTCCTTCATTTGACAGTGGTAGAGTTGGATTGGCTGGTACTGAAGCAATCAATTCCTAGCGGAAACGCCACAATATAAGAACTAATGAAAACAATTAGGACATTCTAGAAAAAAGCAAGGCCCCTTGCTAATCTGTAGAGGACACCACCACATTGAGAAGTAGAACTCAGCAAATAAGGGAAAATATTTAACACCAAGACTGGTTACAATTCAAAAGCAAATTTTATTTAAATCTATATGACCCTTCTTTGTACACTTTCCATAAATATTTGAGTGATTAGGCTTTGCCAGCAAGAATACTCTGAACAATTAATATAAACCCATGAGTTCATTAAAAGTAAATTTTGAATTATATATTAAATTGCCATTTATGCTGGATGACATACTTACGTAAGTCATCCAATCAGGGAACAAAACCACATCACTTGCATAAACATCACACTGTGAATTGTTACACTTGAATATTGACAAACTGACCACAACAGTCTACAGAATAAGAATTATTTGCAAAGGAAAAGTATTAATAATTTCAGATAAACCGCTGAAAATTTCACAATCTGTTCATGGACAAATTATGATTTTTTTAAAGCAGCAAAACCTCAAACAAATTGTTTGTAATTCACTCAATGCTATGCAGAAACATCTCCAATCCACTTATTCAGAAGGGCATGTGATGGAGATGCACAGTGTGTCAAACTGTATTTTGTGAATGGGCTACTCCACAAACCAACACATAGTAAAACTGTTGTGGTCATATTGTCCACCAAAACCCCATTGTATTATTTATCCATATTTTATTTTCATCATAGAAAATTTCTAACAATAGTATATTGCTTTGTTTTACTAGTGATACTCTCTAATTGGGGCGGGACAGTTCCTTGACTTTTTTCTGAAGATTCTGAAGGACCCTCTTGGATTTGGGAAATGCCCAAAGGTACCAAAATGTTTTGCAATATCCATGTTTGACTTCATTTAAGTGTTCTGTTACAAACAAGCTGTAATATTTGTTCTCTACTTGTTACATTTTAGATATTATGGGATATTGGTGTTACACCAGAGATGAATATGGCCCTAATATATTTGTTGCTTTAAAAATATTTGGACTTATGGATGCAAAACTGTGTGCATACAATTATTATTTCTTTCTTTATAAAAGTCAAATGCAATATATCACTGCTACTCCTTTGCAATTCTTCCTACATCTGGCAGCATTTTGACTGGCATTCCTCTCATTTCTGAAGATGAGAGATGTGCCTTGTTTGCTTTTATGTGGATCAAAAATTATATAGGCTTGCATTTTAAATTGGAATAATCTTTATGGGAGATTATATACATATGGGTTACAAGGTGCATCTGAAAACCTAATTTTTTCCCCAGAAAAGCCAGGGAAACACTAATCTCTCAGAAAATGTAACAAGGGCACTCTATAACAAGGGAGAAAGTAGCACAGAATTTAAAGTAAAGAGACTTTTATTTTCCTTGAAGAAGTCCGTGATTAGGTCAAAATGGAGGTCCTGCTCTGTACAGTTTTATATGGTAATAAAAAGAGATTAGTTTTCCCTTAAATTCAGTACTGACTGCTCTCTTGTTAGAATGTGCTCCCACGGCACTTTCTGAGAGTTTAGTGCTTGTTTTAGTAGTATTACAATTTATTCAGTTGCAGTTTGGCGACTGCACAGTTCTCCACCATTTCCCCCACCAGGACAATAAGGCTATTTGGAAACACTCCTTAAAGTATAAACTTTTTTCTTTAAGTCATGAGAACCATCCCAAGGTTTGATGTCAACTGAAAGGTTTAAAGCTGAGCCTGAAAGTTAATGGCAGGACTGAAATGCAATATTTTATCTTTATAGTGATAAAAGTTTTTAAAAGGTGCTATGCTGCTGCTGCAGTGTTCCTTTTACTTAAGCAACTGGCAGCGGATAAAGCCTGCACTCACATGAAGGGACACATTAATAATAGCAAGAGGAAGGGAATGTTACACCAGCAACAAGGCAAGGAGGAAATGTTCCCTGCTGCTGTTATTCAAAGGTTCACCTTTCAAATCACTGGCTTAGCCTGGAAGGGACCATGCGGCATTCTTCCAAAGTTCCGGCATAGCCTGCAATTGATATAGTCTGAGTATAGCTGAAGTATTTTCAAATAAGATTCTGCAATTTAGCATTATTTCAATTGTTGGAAGATCAAAACAAATGAAAAAGGAAAATCTGTGCAATTTATGAACACAACAACAAACAAAAACAGCTTTCCACTGTCCAGGGCTTTATTTGAATTTGATAAAACCCAAATGGCAGTAAAATGTACCCAGGATCCCTCGGATGTTGGTGTGCAGTGCTGACAGAAGTGTCTGACTCAGAATCCCATTATTAAGCAATAAATAAATAAATACTGGATTATTAAAACAAAAGAAAATGGGTCTACTTGCCTCTGACCTGCTTCCTTCCATGGGGTAGATCAAAAGGAGTAAATGATCATAGCTCCACTGACAATATCCACATCTCTTCTCCCCTTGGGAAAAGGGCAGGGGTTGGATAATTTTCACCCCTCCCAGATGGCCATTCCCAAGACAGGATTATAACGTGGCTATGGGGAGGGGGACTACATTTCCCAGAAGTTCTTATCACCTGAAACTCAGAAACAGGTAATGTGGGAATTAAAATGAGCTAGCCTTGCCCCCCAGTGATGAGCTGAGAGGGTAGTTCCAGCCCATTCTATTGGAGCAGGGTCTCCCACCTTCCCTGTGGAATGCCCTTACCACCAGGCTACAGTGTCATTCTCATTCTCCCTCGCTGGTCCAATACATATTTCACTACTTATACAGAGTGGAAAAGCTTCAATGGGAGAGACAGACAGTGCCCTGCCCCACAATGCCCCGTGGCCCACTGGTCAGGGTATTTTCCTGAGAGGCGAGAGATCCAAGTGCAGATCCCTTCTCCATATCAAGCAGAGAGGGAATTAAACTTGGGTCTCCCATATCCTGAATGAGCACCCTAGTCATTAGGTTAAAGGTTATAATAGGGGAAGGGGGCATGTAGCTTGTGCTGCTGCCACCACCTCCTCTTCAGTGGTTCTTGAAAAACACCACCTTAGGCACCTAGTTCCAGGAGAGGGTTCACAAGTGTGAATCCTAAGTAAAGCTGGGCACCCTTTGAGGAGCAGGGATTAGGCCACTACCCCCTCCTAGCAATCTCCTATTGGCTAGACAGCTCTTCCATTCAATGTGCTGGTTTGGGTGAATCCCATTTTTAGGTGCCTAACTCTCCCCATGCATTGTATTAGGTGCCTAAGTCAGGGTAGAGGTGCTTAAAAGTTAGGTATTGCAATGCTCAGTTCCTTTGTGACTCTAGTCTTAACTCACTTTGGAAAATGGCAATTAGGCTCCTAAATCACTTAGGAGTTTTAAAAATTTGAAACCCCCCCCCAAGATACTCTTAACATATCTCATTCTTCTCTCTAACCTGCCACTCCCACTTAAACATATATAGAAAATTCCATTACACTTCAGCTAAAGAATATGAGTGCCCAACATATAACTCATTAATAATACATTCATGAAACGGTAGGACAATATCTACAACCAACTAACTATCTTAGGACTGTCAATTACCCTATAAATCATACAGACATATTGTCAGATTGTCAGCTGAGGCTTGATCCAGATTCTATTGGAGTCAACAAAAAGACTCCCATTAATTTCAATGGGCTTTGGATCAGGCATCTGGTACCAATCAGCACAGCTTTATTGACTTTAGTGGGGCTACGATGACTTATCAGCTAAAGGTATGGCCCAATGTGCTTTTCATTCCTTAGATGGACTGACCAGTTAACCAAGACACGTCTTTAAAACCACAAACAAGCCGTTTGGCACAAATTGTTTTGTTTTGTAATGAGTCTTCACTTCTAACATTATAAAGATCTACTAAACTGTACTTGTAAATTCTGATCAATTAGAAAAAAAGGAAACATTTTGTTGTTGTAAATATTGTGTCAAATATTTGGCAATTCTGAAGCTGTTCCTAAAAAGAGTTTTCAGATTATCAACCACCACAGGAAGTTTATCAATCAGCAAGGTAAATATCCTAAATGCATTGCTGTCAGGATAAAATTCTAGTGACAGTAGTAATACAGTGTAACTATATTTAAAAAAAACACATAGCAGTTCAGTAGCCCAAGCTTTTTTGTGCCTCTAGCTTTTCGATTATCATAAATAACAAAAGCAATAATGTCCTACATGATTAATTAAAACTACATTGTCCAGTGTGAAAGAAAACCAACATGTAATGGTCTACTGAATGGACTAAATAGTTCAAAGCTGTAGTTACTTTATAAACCATTGATTTTGGAAAGTGAAAGAAGAGATTTAGCATGAGACATTTTAGCTCATTAGTAAATTTGATAATTAAAGGGTTCTATCTCCTAAGGCAACATCTGTTTGTGTACTTTTGTGAACTGTATTTTTTTTCCAAATTAGCAGAAACAAACAATAACGTCACTGGAACATCCTTGAAATATCATACTCTCAAGTCTTAAACTCTTAAACCTCAGGGAGTTAACGACATTTAACTCCCAGAGGCTCCAGTTTAGCACAGCATTTAAGCATGTGCTTAAGTCCCATGGGGAGATCCTGAGTTGGTGTAAATGATTATATAGCTATGGAGCTCTGATGACTGCCCCAGTGGGGTGTAAACATGTGGCTAAGTGCTTTGCTGAATACAGATGGACTGCTGGATTGGGACTTGAAATACTGCTCAGAGGCTTGAAAGAATAATAAATAAATAAAGTTTGATTCCCGAATTTACAGCATGAGCATCATAAAAATAAATATTTATTAATGGTATTTCAGGATATTTATGTGTTTCATTTATTATGTATGCTTGTTCAATATTTATGTAAAGCCTTCATTAATTAATATTTCAGTAATTTATTATATTTACAGAAGTAACATTTTTCAGCCTGAGGTAATGTAACACTTCCTAAAAGTTCATTAACATTCCCTGTGGTTATGCAGTCATTTCCTTGGTGATCTCATTATGTAGCCATTAGGATAACATAAAACTGATTTCAGAAAAGCACATGAGTTAATTATAAACCTAAAACAAACCAAAAGGAGAATCTATTTGATTTATTCTCATTGTTTATAGGTGCTATAAATCCTCTGACTCTCCAGCTTTGAAAGTCTACTACATTTTTCATTGTACATAGAATCATAGACATGAAGGGTTGGAAGAGACCTCAAGAAGTCATCTAGTCCAGGCCCCTGCACTGGGGTAGGACCAAGTATACCTGACAGGTGTTTGTCTAACCTGTCCTTAGAAAGAAGTTTTGTGCAGTAATAATGGTTCTTCAAGACGTGTTCCCCTATGGCTACTCCACTGTAGGTGTGCTTGTGTCCCAGGGCTGCTGATTCGAGGACTTCATTTGGACTGCAGAAGTGCGGACTCTTTTCGCGCCCCACCATAAGGCTAGCCGGCGCGTGTGCGCTAACCTCCCTCAGTTCCTTCTCTACCACAGAACCAGAGTCAAGATCTCAAGTACAGGGGAGAGGGTGGGTTGTGGAGCACTGTGGCAAGGTGCTGCTACAGAAGCCCTTAATCAGCTCCTGCCATTCCAGCACCAATCAGGGAGAATGCATTGGGACTGGGTGAACCACCCTATGTTTGTCTAATAACTGGCCATACCTGCCAGCCTCATTAGTAGGAGCTTAAGGCTGGAAGGAAGCGGGGTGGGGTGGGGGGAGGCTGAAACTAAGAGTGGGAGGTCAGGCTCAGAGGGAGTAGGAGTCTCCTAGCCTGTTGCTGGCCAAGACTGTGGTAGGCCAAGTAGTTGGAGAGCCTGGATACAGTTGGAACCTGGTGGAGGGGAACTGATCACGAATAAAGAAGATGGGTGTTGCACAGACTGAAGTGTCCCTGATTCACAGAGGAGAGGGGCCAAAGGGCCGAATCTGGAGAGGCACAGTTATGAGCCCCCATAGGGACACACAGCTCAAAGAACCATTGTTACAGCACAAGGTGAGGAACTTCGAGTAGCATCCCTCCGGGTGCTCCACCATAGGTGACTCCCATGCAGCATCCCCAGTGGGAGGTTGGGGCTTTGGAGTTGGATCAGTTACAGATGACAGCACGACGGAGCTGAAGGTGGCATCAGAAGGGAGTTCCCCGTGATCACATAGCATTCCATGAGAGGGTGGAGTGATATCTATGTCACTACTCTACAGATTTCTGAGATGGGGAGATGGACGAGGAGACTGACCTGTGGAATGTGTATGAACAGTATCTGAAGGTGTCATATTGAGAACCTCATAACATTGTCTAATGCAGTTCAAGACCCATTTGGAGGTTCTCTGGTCTGCTATTGCTGAGCCCTTGGATCTTTCTGCAATAGAGAGGAAAAGTTTAGGAGACTTTCTGAAAGCCTTCATGCTGTGGGTATATAGTCATACTCCATGTTATGGTGGCACTGGCTATAGACTAATACCCATATTAATGCTTCGGAAATTGGTTTTATTAGTTACCTGCAATAAGCCAACTCAGCCTTGCTTCTCCCTCTTCACATACATGCACACGTACCCCTTTCTTTTATATAGAAAATATATCAGCATCTTATATCAAAATATTATTTATGAAATATATTTTTCAGGCAAAGAAACCAACCAGTTATTGAACAACAGCTGGTGAGCTGAAATTCTATGAAAAAATCAAAGGACAGTTTTCTAACTAGTTATATATGAACATTTATTCACACAATCAAATCAGACCTATATTCAGATGCCCTTTGTGTTCCATTATTTCTACATCTTTGTATATACATACATTTTATTACTATATGTCTGTGTGCATATTACATCAATGCTTTGAAACAGAAACTGCAATGTTAGATGGGACACGTGGCCCATCCTCGTTCAGGAGTCAATCTCTGACAGTGATCAATACCAAATGCTTCAGCAAAAGGTGCAAGAAACACGTTGATGGACAATTATGGAATAACCTATCCTTAGAGGAAGTTTCTCCTTAACTGTCAATAAATGGTTGACTGATGTGCTGTAGCATGGGCCTTTGTATCTCTTTTACATTTTAATCCTGCCTAATGTACCACTAGATACAGTGATACAGGTCATATAGAGTCAGGCCACAACTGATACAGCACAATCTATTGCTAGTTTCAGAAACACTCAAATACAAACCATTCAGAGGTAAATATTACTACTCCATAGGCATGGAAAGCTCTAGACACACCTGAACTGATGTTGTTGCACAGCTTGAGGGTGGGAGCTCATGAGGTTGTCTGCAGCCCTTGTATTTCATACACTTCTGCTCACCAAGGGATAGGAATGCTCCTTCTGCATCAATGCACAGGAGGCTTAGGGAATGAGGCACAAGATGGGGCCACTGCACTCACAACTGTGCTCACCCATTGTTCTCATTCTCTCACACATGACCCCAAAAAGGAAGGAGAATTTCAGAAGCCAAGGAGCGGTTCCTTGGGAAGGAACCTGTCTTCTGTCCGACTGTTATGGAGAGAACTCATCAGTCCGACTGACTCAGACTTGATTTCTGATCAGGATTTCGCCTTGAGTAATAATTATTTAGAGTTCTATGAACCATACCCCCCATCTTCTCTTCCAGCCAGAATAGGCTCCTCAAGGCAGCCATTGTGTAACTTGATCTGAGCCAGAGAATGTTCTCCTTACCAGCTACTGTAAACTTGTTCTGAGCAGCACAAGTCAGTTTTGCTTCCCTACTTTGAGTTGGTATCAGCTTCTATTACTTTCTGTAGCACATAATCACCTGACCCTCACCAGCATTTCTGGCTGGACTCACTTTCCATTAGAGTTTTAAAGGAGTACAGATACATTATTATGCACAGCCACTGCTGTTCATTGATCAGCATTGATTCAGCAGGTAGGAAACAAACCTAGGCACACTTAATTTCTCTGTGGGAGACAAAGGTCAACATTTTAATCATACTCCTCATTATATACCATAATTAAATAGATTTGTTAATGGTGCCAATGACTATGTTGTTTAATACAACCAATTAAGAAAACAAGAGACTATTCTACAGCGTGGCAAAACATCACCTGTAAAATTCACTAATATTTTTTCTTTTACTTTACTGTTTTTCATCCCATATGAGAGAGAACAGATTGGAAGCTACTGAGGTCTTCTCTACACTTAAAATAGCACAATAGCACGGCTGTGCCACTGTAGCGCTTCAGTGTAGACACTGCCTACCCAACAAGAGGGATTCTTCCATTGGCACAGGTAATCCACATCCCTCAGAGATGGTAACTAGGCTTATGGAACAATTCTTCCACTGGTCTAGCACTGTCTACATGGGAACTTCAGTCAGCTTTTCTATGCTTTCCAGGGGTTTGGATTTTTCACATCCCTGACACACATAATTAAACTTACCTAACTTTCGAGTGTAGACCAGGCCTCAGTGAGAGAGAAGATTACTGTGTCTCCTGTCACAAGATAACTGTTCAACCAGGGAATATGCCACAAACCAGCAGGTAATATATTTTCCTTCATCAAATGCAACATCATTTGGTGATGCATAACTTGTTTGTATTGGTGTATAAAGATGTATCTCAGAGGGAGTGTTTTTGTCTCGCTTGGGGAGAATGGAAAGTCTCGCCATTCACTGAGCCATTGTCTTGGGCATACATGTGTTAGTGTACCTGTAACCATTGAGCTGGGGCATTAGCATGGTGCTTTGTTGGCAATAAACCTGACCAAGTACCTTCGCTACCAGCCAAGTCTGTAGATTTATTGGGTGGTTCGCTTGAGGCCTGCTGTGCCAGCTGTCTGTGCAGAACTGGGACAGCACACAGGAAAACACATGGAAGAACATGCACGCAGCCAAACATCTGACCACACTAAGTTTTGACCATTACTTTAGTTCAGGCCTGAGACCTCATACCAAGCCTGTGGTATGAGGGCTTATGTCTCAGGCTCTCTTCCTACAACAATTCCCACACCTGAGCCATTCTTTTTAGATGACAAATCTGAGGAATTGCCCCAGATTGAGGCATCAATAAAGCAGGTTTTAGAAAAAAGTTAATAAATCAAACAGTAATAAATCAACAAGACAAGGTGGCATTCACTCAAGAGTTCTGAAGGAATTCAAATATGAAATTGCACAGCAGCTGAGTGTCGCATGTAACCAATCCTTAAATGAACCTGTGTACGTGATTACTGGAGGATAGCTAATGTAAGGCCAAGTTAAAAAAAAAAAGAAAAGAAAAAGGAGGCTCCAGAGGCAATCCTGGCAATTGCAGGCTGGTAAGCCTAACTTCAGTACTGGGCAAATTGTTTGAAACTATAATAAAAACAGATTTATCAGACACACAGATGAATATGATTTGTTGGGGGAAAACTCAACATAGTTTTTGTAAAGGCTGTCCTGCCTCACCAATCTATTAGAATTCTCTGAGGGGATCAACAAGCATATGGACAAGGGTGACCCAGTGGACATGGTGTACCTGGACTTTCAGAAAGCCCGACAAGGTCCCTCACTAAAGACTCTTAAGCAAAGTAAGCAGCCATGGGATAAGAGGGAAGATCATCTCATGGATTAGTAACCGGTTAAAAAGACAGGAAACAAAGGGTAGGAATAGTCAGTTTTCAAAATGGAGAGAGGTGCGTAGTTGTGTCCCCCAGGGATCTGTACTGGGACTAGGGTTGTTAACATATTCATAAATGATCTGGAAAAAGGGGTGAATAGTGAGGTAGCAAAGTTTGCAGAAGATACAAAATTACTCAAAATAGTCACATCCAGCTATAGTGCCACAATGGCATACAGAAATACTAATCATGACAGATTCATCAGAGGTTGTATTTGAAAATATGGGTCAGAATTATCCCTGGTTTAGCTCCATTAACTATAAAGAAATTTCCCCTGAATCATTATAAGGTGGTATAAACATGAATATTTCCTGTACTACCTTCTAAAGGAAACTGCAAGAAAATTTAGTTTAAATTTATGTTTGTTTTCAAACAAAGGAGATTGTGGGACTGCAAACAACAAAAATACAGTTTCCCCTGTAGGATATTGTTATCAATCCTAAAGTCACTGTCATAATCTACTTTTAAAAGGCACCAAGTTAAACACCTATTCTAAATATAAATTGCAAAATACTTATTTGTAATTTTTAATAATGCATACAGTAATTGCATTCTTATTACCATTTGTAAGCATAATTTTTTCTCACTACATGGGAAGTAGTATATTTAGAAAATAATTGATCTTGAATTAACTTGCCTGGACAATCTTTTTAATCCTCTGCAAACATTCCTCGCTTTTTAACTTTAGTCAGTTACATGACAATTACATTTATCTCTTACATACTTAAACTCAATTAGTGCTCCTATAACAATCAAATTATCTTTAATATGGAATAATTACTTTTTGTCAAGGCAAACAGGGCATCAGACTATTAACGTCTGGTTTAGTTTTATGAAGTGTTGAAAAAATGTCAATAGTTTAGACAATTTTCTCTCACAATTAAAAACCTTTTTAAAAAGGCTACCAATATATTACTGAATCCCAAGGGCCCAGTTTTCCTGTTACATACAATATGTGATTTCCATTCCCTCCCCCGCCAGTTTACACAAGTAAGGTGTCTACATTTTCTGATTTGTGTAAATTCCAAAACAAATTAACACATCGGTCAGGGAAATGTTGCACAAAGTTCAGATCCACACAGAGCAACTGAAGTTACAGAAAATGTTCTTAATGCTTTGAAAAGAATGCCCAGAAGATTAGACTTCCTGCAGTGTGGTTCTATGTCCCTACCTTGACTTGTTAATAGATGCTATAGCCCTGATCCAGCAAAGCAGTTTAACATGTTTAACATGTTTAACTTCAGCCAGCCATGCGAGTTGTCCATTGGCAGAATTCTATTTATTGGGAGATTTGTCTGATACTACCTGACAGAATGGGACATCTTCCTTGACTTCCGAAGGACTCCTCCTCTCCTTAAAGTTAATCCCATGCATATGTGCCTTGCTGGTCAGGGGCCGATATAAAGAGCAGCTACAGGAGCTATTGTGGAATTGTGCTCCATAGTGTTTTGGTAGATGTGTTAACCATTTAGCTCTCTCAGCTTCGTGTTCCAGCTCTATTGGCCTAATACATAAAATAACTGAATTCTGCTTATTGGGAGTCTTGAATGGTACCAGCTGACAAAATGGCCCAGCTCGTTAAAACAGTATTAATTTAAATTAGAAGTTTGGCACACCTTCAAACAAGCCATCATTATTTGAAAAGGAGTCATTGGCCTCATAAAAATATTGGATGGCCAAGAGAAAGAGGAGATATATCAAGGGTGGTATATAAACAGCAGGAAATAATTGAAAAGGGGAAAGGTTAACATTTTTAAAAAGCAAAATCCGATAGCTCTAGAACAAGCATTGATCCTTCAAAAAGATCCTCTCCAGTCTGCCCCACATCAAGCAAATAACATGTTCTACAGACAGAAAGGAGTCCATAATACCCTACTAAGAACACCAGCATTAGTTCTTTTTTAATATGGATTTAACTTTTAGCACATGATATTTTTTAATGGCCTTGAGATTGTGTTCTTGGTTATTTTTCCACCATGTATTATGGGAGAATGTTTCTGTTTTGGAGACAAACTGTTTTTAATTTTTTAATTTGTATTTATTGTGCAAACCTATGAACCCAGAATGAATCTGGATTCACAACTTAACCCATGAAAATAGAAGTAACATGAAAGCTTTTGTAGGCTTCCCAGCTAGTAAGGGTGTATGGCTACAAGCTTCCATCCCCTCCCCCTCAGATATATGGTAACAAACAGGGATATTTTATTCTAAAAGAAAAAAAAAACCACACACACACAAAACACCTGATGTGATGGCTTTCTCCATGTCTTCAGACATCCAAACCATTCTGAATTTTTCAGCCTATTCTTTATTTAAATACAGTGTGACCTGAAATGAAACATCTAAATCCCACAAATGCATGGGGAAGATCAGACCCAGATCTGTATCTGAACTGTGTGGCAAAGGCTCTTTTTTTTTTTTTTTTTTTTTTAACACAATGGTTCATCCCAGACAGAGGTCCCCTCTCTAAGCAAAACATGATTTAATGGGACTACCTATATGCCTAAAGTTAAGCACACGGTTAAGGGTTATGCTGGATTGGGCCCAGAGCTCTCACCATCTTGCAGGATCAAGCCTTCAAAGGCAAGATTGAAACAAAATATTTGAAGAAGATGATGAAAGGTGCCTGATTGCATTGCTCTCTTGGAACACTAAAAGAATAATAGAGATATTTAATAATTGTAATGTAAAGTAATGCCTATTTAAAGTCCATGTGCTAATCAAGTAGTAAATCATTTTATGATTAAATAAAGGTTTGCCATGACCTTCCTTAATTGTGTCATAAATCCAGACTTGCCTATACTGACCCATGTGCTATTACATTTGCATAAATCTACCATCATCTGCAGTAAATCATAGTAGGAATGTACACCCATGCCACCTTTAAAACATAAAACCAATTAATCATAACTGCATATTGATATTTAAGAGAAATTATGATTATACAAAGTTATTAAGCTTAGACAGCACTGCCTATTTTAAACATATTATCCCGCATAGCCTAAACCACTCAGTTCAACCTTAGTTATGGCAAGGTCAGCCACCAGAGTTATCTGAGAACGTTTGTGCTCGAGTTCCAAACTTTCCTGAAAAATTACATTTGAAAGTGCTTCGGATCCTTCTGAACAATGTGCTACACATTACTACAATTTATAGCTGTTCTTTTTCAAACACTCGCTACAGAGAAAATGAAAGACTTTAGTACACTCAAGCTGACAGGCCCAAATGAACTCTAAGACATCTGTTTAACAAACTGCACTTCACTGCAGAGAACACGAGAGATCCAAAAATGCAGTGAAACGCTGCTACGCATCAGGTGTCCTTGACTAATTAAACTGGTGATATAAAAATTCCCACAACAATGTTATAGAGTTAAACAGTTTTTGACTTGCATTGCCAGCTACAATGGTGAATATCAAGGGGAGAAACCCAACATAAAGCAGATGGAAGAACATGCTGCTAGTCGGAGTGTATGAATCAGAAGTCTAAGCAGCTGAAGACACATCTCTTATGTTTGTATCATTTCATGCAAAACTCCATAAATTGATTTGAGGGAAGTTCTATCACAAGTGGACATTTTAATGTCAGGCAACTGACAGGTAGTAAACACTTCAGCATCTTACTTCAGCTGTATTGGCAAACTGTCAAATTAGGCATGGAAAGAGTTCAGCTGCTTTTTATTCAAGGCAGGATTAAAAGGTAGAAACCAGAGGAAACTAATTTATTAATATTTGAACTGTGCGGGTGTATCTTCAATTTGTTCTGAATTATCTGTGTGGGAGGACAGGTAAATTCACTGCACACTATTCATAAAAAAGCAGGTTTTTACACTGTTCGGGGGGAAACACCTTCAGGCCTGCTGCTCTTGGGCTATGAATGCTGCCTTTGCATCATCTATTGATAGTCAACTGAGCATTCCCTTGGTTTACATGTGCAGTGGCTCTTAGCATAAGACAGAACAACAGGCCCAAATTCTGAGGTGATATAAGTTACATGAAGGTAAGTCTAAGTGACTGGGTGGGAGTCTTGCAGGCCAAAGTCCCAGAGGAGATGGAATAGCAACTAAATTGGCAGTATAGACAGATTTAATTTATCATTTCCCCCTGCACTTTACCTCACTTTTCTATACCTTCTTCCAGCCTTTTGGTTTGTCTGTCACTCCAGCACAGACCCCCTTGCACCCAAGTGGCAATATGTAACTTGCAGTATAATACTGTTGCCCCTTTTGGCCCAAGCAGTTAGCTGATATTCAGGATCTTACAGGTTGTTTCAATTAGAAGCAGAAACTGATGGAGTCAGGCTTGGATGCAATCTGCTCCACTTACAAAAACTATACCCAAAGTTCTATTTCCCTGAACACAATAAGAAAGCAGTTACTTTGTTCACAGTTCCCAGCCTCTTTCTAGGCAGAGTTCTACCAAAACAGCTCCTTTGCTTTGCTTTCAGTCATATTTTTCAGTCCTTCTCTATCTGCTTAGTTTTTTGGCTGCTCTTCTAACAGAGACCTCTCAATCAAAAATTACTCAGCAAAACTCCTCTCATCACATACTCATTTTTTGACTGGCTTTGCATGTGGACTGTATTTTGGTTGATGGCTCCTATACTTTCGCTATGTTACCCAAAAAAGGAACTTAGCAGTGAAACTTTGCATGTCCCAAATGAAAGATAGCTACCATGCCCACCACTTTCAATAAGGTTTTAACCAACCTCCACCATAATAATACTGTTTTTAATCACCCCTGAATTTAGCCCAATAGATTGCAAAAAATGACTAATAATCATCACTTCGGAATCTTGAAAAGCATTCTAATGATAACAATGATATAATAATACTTTGATGTCTACAGAGCGGTCTGCCTGAGGATCTGTGTCCTTTGCAAACATTAATGAACTAAGCCACAAAACACAAGACCTTTGAAGTAGAGTGGATTAGTATTATTACCCAGTTTACTAGGTCCTATAGAAACTGAACAACCTGCCCAAGACATCTGAAGATGGCTGTAGCAGGGCCAGAAATAAAACCCCGCTCTTATGACACTTTAACCATGAAGCCATCTTTCCTGGTCTTGTGTGTACAGTAAAATACCATATGTGGGGCATAGAAAAAAATTAATGGACATCCTTGCCATGGATACAATAAATGTACAGACCCAGCACTTGTTGTTCTGGTGGGTGACTTCCTCCTGTCCAAAGGGAAGGACATTTGTGTTCCCCCTGAAGGGTCACTCAGTGGCATTTGACACTGATGATTGCCAAATATTCCTGTCCCACCTCCAATAACTTTCAGGGGTGAACAGAAAGACTCAAATGGATCAGGGTCTACTGGTCAGGAACATAATGGGAAACTGTTTCTCTTCTATCAAAGTGCTCACTTTTAGCATCCCAGAAGGTTCAATCCTTCGCTCCTTATTATTCAACTCCTATAATTAAGCCACTGGCGGAGCAGGTGATACAACACAGGCAGAAAGGCCAATAGACAACATTCAGCTCTACATCTCCTTGATGTCAAATGTAAGCTGAAGCATCTCTCAACTCCCTCAGTACATAGCCAAAATATGATCAGCATGAGGAGCAGCTGACTCCAGATAAGACTGATGTGTTCTTGGTAGGATGTGGCAAACACTGTGATGAGCTGGTGATCTCTATAACTGTGTAGGGCATCTGCCTCAGATTTCTAATTTGACTCTCAGTGTTTGGACTCCTCAGTATAACTTGATGACCAAATTAGCAATAATGGCAAAAAAAACCACTCACCCACTAACATCTGCTCCCTATTCTATCAGATACAGACTTGACCATGGCGATCCACACATTTGTAACCTGTAAGCTTGATTGCTGGAATTTTGATATCTAGAAGAGAGGATACCAGGGTATCTCCATGAGTATGTAGACATTCATTATTTTTTCAAACGATCTGTACAGAAAACAAATGTGCGACAATTTATCAAGGGTCATGGAGGAATGTCTGCCATTGCATACTTTCACAGAGTGAAAACTACCGGTAAGGGGCCAAATTTTGCCCTCAGTCATATCTTGCAACCCCACTGATTTTACTTGCACCCAAGATCTGGTCTAGATCTAATCAACTGACCGAAACAATCATTACTGGCAACGGGACCTTTACAGTTAATTTAATCCATTTCTTTTTTCTTTGATAACTAATTGATGCTGATTTAAAAAGTCTTAATAGTCACAGCTAGAAATCATACTGACAGACAGTTCAAGTTGTTACCAAGAGCAGCAAAGCATGGTATGCACAGTTAAGCGACAAATACACCATACGCCCGCCAGTGCCAAGGAAGAATGGACACTAAAAAGTCATTAAGATGGCACCTCATTGTGTCTAGGTATTTGAAGACATATGGCACTTTTTTCACTTAACAGGGAACCTCATGAACTTGGTAAGATGATGTCACAATCTCAACATTTTTTCCCTTGGTATTTTTATGCATAAATTTTTATGAAGGGTTATAGTTTACGGTCCAATTTCAGCACAGCCCTACTGACTTTAAAAACATAGCATGGTGTGCAAGGGGTGCTGTGTTTGGCTCAGCAAAATTCTGAGCCAGGATGAACTGGAATGCATAAGTATAATTAGGTCTTCCTCACAGAGTCACTAGTGATCATGGCACATAATTATGGATGTTTCTGCAGTGAAGTTTGTGTGCTTTTGATGTCTCAGTGGGTTGCCCTTGTGCATCTGAAAGTAGAATCTGGCCCATAACAGAGACTGAATTAAATATTTATACAATACTTTGAGAATACCTACATATTGAATTTAACAGCCCCTGTTAAAAGACTTCATAATAAAAATATGATTCACTGTAATCAGAACACAGTGAATATAGTATTTGTATTATCGATACTTTGATTTATTTAAGGTTAAATATAAAAATAGTGACCTACTTACTACATTAACCAATACCGTAAGCTTTAAATTAAGCATCAACTTCACTAGCTGTTTAATTTAGGCATTGCTCTAGAGCATCATTAACATACCAGTCATTCTCATTGTCTGTTAGTATGTCAAAATGATTGAAAACAAATATATGTAGTTCTGAAGTGTTGCTCAGTTTAGTTTAGAAATGAAATAGTGTTCAGCATTCTGTTTCTCCAAGTGTGTCCTGTAGTTAATCACCAAGTTAGCAATCAGCAGTGCTGGAGACGTGTTCCAAATAAACCCTTGAGAAGTGCTGTGCAGATGAGCAGCTGGATTAAACTGATCATGCATTACATTTTCTCCAAACAGAATGACAGTATTCTTGCATCTGTGCAAGAATCATGGAAGGTGGAGGGGGAAGGGGCGGTCTCAAAAGGCTGATAGTATTATTGTTCAAGAATAGTTTAGTTACTAAAAGCTTGGTTTTCTCTATGCAAATGCACAGAGACCTCTATGTCATGAGGCAACAATGTGCTGGTCACCTGAAAAATCTCTAAAGCAACCCCAACAATGGTGGGTTGGTATCTGCTTTACAAGATGGGGCAAAAGTAAGTCTAAGTAGTCAAACTGGTGGCAGTACTGAGGAAGAACTGAAAGAAACTGATTTGGTGCAGATGCAAGTTCTTTCCAAGACAAGGAGCTCTTTATGGAATGCTGTGCCATATACTCAATTTCTCTCATATGCAGTAGCCCCTTCAATTTATCCATTCTAAATTAATCTCCATTATAGTTCTTCTACTGTTCTGCCACAAGTTAAAGCAACCCTTAAGTAAAAATCAGCCCAGAGACTCAGCAAATCAGGATCAGCTCCTTAACAGAATCTTCCTATTTCCCCCCATGAACTGAGTGGTTCTTGGTGCAGGAGAAAATCTTGTCCAAGAGACCCAGAAGGTATAAATCATGATCAACTGTACTGAAATCTATGGAGTTATGCATACTGGCTCAACGTGGTATAAATGAGAGGAGAGTCATATTACACAAGACTATTTACAGAAAACACACATTGCTTGTTGTAACCTATGCAAGCAGTCTTGTGGTTAAGAATATATTATATAAATATATATATATAGTTGTAAAAAATGTCTCCTCCCCAGTACTGCTGAAGATGCCGCTAATGTATGTGCTGCTTTAGAGGAAGCACAAAAAGTTGCAGAACTCTAAACCAATATTTACAGAGAGATCATTATGTATTTTCTTTGTCATCATTTGGGAGCACTTAAGATAAATTATCAAACCTCAGATAATAGATAACAGGACTTAGAAAAGATTGTGCTGTAAGTGAAAAACACAAAATAGGTCAATTGGGAATTATTTTAAAAAATACTGGATTTCTAATAATTTTTCTACTTATTAATTTTCCTTTATGAAAAATTGGCCAGAATATACAAATCCACTCAAATTCCTGGCGATAAGAAGCACTTCAACAGTTCTACCTGGAAAGGATATATTTTAGAGTAGACATTTTTAGTGTGAAGAACCCCATTTCCAAAATATATGAGTAATTGTGTGCATGTTCTACCATAATTGCACATGTAATAATCACAAGTTCATATGCAAATAGGATATCTATATATCCATGGTATGTGCAACAATAGAAATTTCATGAACAATTGCAGCAAAATGTACATCATGCAATTCCACTTGCATCTTTGTCTGTGAGCTTTTGGCTTCCTTGGTTCAGAATTTGGCCCTAAGAATTGCAAAGGTCACACAACTGACCTTTGTTAGCTACAGGTGGTTTAAAATAACCTACACTAGTGATTTTCATATGATCAAGTGGCATAGATCCACTTAACAAGTAGGAGCAGTTCCTTTTTCAGTAGGCCATGGAGTGCTAAAATGCAGTGCACTGATACAAAAACACTTGCCCCCAAACGCCACAGTAATCAGTCACACATAACATAGTTGAGGAAGACTTTGTAGCACCTTAGAGACTAACCAGTTTATTTCAGCATAAGCTTTCATGGGTTATAGTCCACTTCATCGGATGCACGGAATGGAACAGAAGTAAGGTGGATTTATATACACAGAAAAAGTTGTACATTAGCATACCAATTCTAAGAGGCTGTTTAATTTGGATGGGCCATTATCAGCAGGAGAAAAAAATACCTTTTGAAATGGATCACTTGATGGTGTCAATTTTAAAACAGAAAAACTTCCAAAACATACTCCAATGAGAAACTGAGGAACTGGAATTAATTTTCAAATTGGACACAATAAACCAAGGGCTAAATAGAATTTGTGAATGGTTTTCTCTTTACACTAATTGATTGCATTTCCCTAGTTAATTTACCTTCAATAGTTGTTATCTCCTGTCAGACAGAGGGATCCATTTCAAAAGGTATTTTTTTCTCCTGCTGATAATGGCCCATCCAAATTAAATAGCCTCTTAGAATTGGTATGCTAATGTGCAGCCTTTTTTTCTTCTTTCTGTGTATATAAATACATCTTATTTCTGTTCCATTCTTTTCATCCGATGAAGTGGGCTATAGCCCACAAAAGCTTATGCTGAAATAAACTGGTTAGTCTCTAACGCGCTACAAAGTCTTCCTCGTCTTCTTTAGGGATACAGACTAACATGGCTGCTAATCTTAAACCCATAACATGGTTGGTTCAGTTACTAACTAATTACTTCTTGATAATCTACTTGATAAAAGGTTGAGTGAACTGCATAGGGAGAAAAAGAAGTGTGAAGACATTTTGTTTTATAAGGCCATGTCTACACTACGCTTAAGTCAATGTAAATTACATTGCTCAGGGGTGTGAAAAACCATCCCATTGAGCGACCTTAGTGACATCGACTTAAAGCAGTGTCTACACCATGTTATGTTGTTGGGAAATACGTTTTCACCAGACACGCTAAATCAGCATCACCGGCAGTGTCACCGATTTAGCACGGTAGTGAAGATAAGCTCTTAAAGGTAAGTCAAACAAATATCCAGGCTGGGATTTTCAAAAGTGATTCAAGCAGTTTTCAATGGCCTTGTCTTCACTAGAAAAAATGGTGTGTTCTTATCTTGTGTGAGCTAACACATGATAAAGACAACAAGTGAAGACAAGGCAGTTGCAGGTAATCCCTAGACTCCCCCATAATGTTTACCTTGACCTGCTATCTCATGTGAAAACTACAACCTGCCTTTTCTTCATTAGGATTTTACCTCAGACTGGTATTTCTAATCCAACATCATGGATGATAGACGACACCTATTTAACAGTTGGAGATCATTCACAATTCACCATCATTCTCAGCTGATAAGATTACACCCATAAGTGTCAATCCCCACAATGAGAAACAAGTAACTTGGGCCATGGTTACACTGGCACTTTATAGCACTATAAAGCCCCCAGGAGCACTATAACCTCCTACCCATCCACACTGGCAAGGCACGTAGAGCGCTATAACTGCGGAGCTATAGCACTCCTGGTAATCCACCTCCGCATGAGGAATAAGGGCTGTAGCGCTACAGCGAGAATGTGGACACCCACCGCGCATTAACTGGCCTCCAGCTCATCCCACAATTCCCGTTCGAGCCACTCTGGTCATCACTTGCAAACTCTTTTGTCCTGTCCTCAGGTGACCACACGTCAGACCTGCCCTTTAAAGTTCCAGGGATATTTGAAAATCCCCTTCCTGTTTGCTCCAGTCAAGCGTGGTGTGCTCTCAGGAAATACTTGCAGGTGATCATTCTGATTGATCATGACTTCACGTGCCATGCCTCCTCGCAATAGGCGATCCCCAGCGAGGAGCAATAGCGAGGTGCTGGACCTCATCAGCTGTTGAGGGGAAGAGGCTGTTCAGTCTCAGCTGCGGTTTAGCAGCAGGAATTATGATACCTATGGGCAGATATCACGGACCTTGGCAGAAAGAGGCCATGAGAGGGACACTCTGCAGTGCCGTGTTAAGGTAAAGGAGCTTAGGAATACGTATCACAAAGCCCGCGAGGCAAACGGCCGCTCCGGGGCAGCCCCAGTGACTTGCAGATTTTATAAGGAGCTGCATGCGATACTTGGTGGTGATCCTACGGTCACTCCATCGACCACCATGGACACTTCCCAGCCCACCAGTGAAGGGGGCAGTGAGGAGGAGGACAAAGAGGAGGAGGATAAAGAACAGGAGGAGGAGGTGGCAGCGACCCAGGGCACGGAGGAGTCCCTGGATGCATGCAGCCAGGAGCTCTTCTCAAGCCAGGAGGAGGGCAGCCAGCCGCAGCGTCCGGCGGTTGCAGGGGGTAGCGCAGCAGCGGATTGCGGAGGTAAAGCAGCTTTTCTATTGGGAAGGCAGGCAGCTTGGGGTGGAAAGGGATGCTTGAATGCTTGCCTACATGTGGAATAGTGCATTGATGTAGTCTATCACATCGCGGTAATTGTCATCAGTAATCTCTTCAAAGGTCTCAATAAGAGCGCTTGCAATGCGCCTGCACAGGTTTCCCGGGAGAGCCAGCATGGCCCCCGTCCCGGTCCCGGTCACTAGTCCCCACCACTGTGCTACAATGGGTGCGGGGAGCATTGCTGCACAGAGGCAAGCTGCACATGGCTCTGGGAGGAAGCCGCATCTCATTAGAATCCCCTCCCTTTCTTCCTCTGTGACCTGCAGCAGCGAGATATCTTCCAGGATGAACACCTACAGAGAATGTTGGGACAGTGTTCAGAGTAGGGCTCCCGCCACTTCCCCCCTCCGCCACAGCACAGCACGGCAGGGAAACAATCATTCCCCCTGCCTCTGGAGAGGACTCACCATGGCACGGGCTCCGTTGTTGTCTGTGTGCTCTCTGCCGGACAGGCAAATGGGGAATGCGGGGGAATCATAGGCATGTCTGCTGTTTACAAGGGAGCCACTGTTACATTTATCTTTTTCTTTTAGAACCATCGACCTTGAGCCCTGTACCATCGCTGTTATCAACACCCTTCAGGAGGAGAAGCACCGCGCTGTCCGTCCCCTTTTTCATTTTCCCCAAAGCCCTTCCCCTTCTGGCCCTCTGTAACCTCCAGGCCACTATCATCAGCTATCTGGTTATCACCATCCACAGCTGCCTCCAACCCCTCTGTCTTCACCGAACAACCCCCAAACCCAGGACCCTTATCCATGCAGTCAACCCCTAATAACATACCTTATTGCCCTCCGCAAATGGGGTTCGAGGGACACGGCAACTGTGCGGGCACTGGAGACTCAGAGATCCGGACATATTCCAATCTCTGACTGACCACATCCCACCCCAATTGCAGCTCCCCCCGCTTCCCCTTCACATGCATCAAAATATTTTCTTTCAGGAACCGAAGAAGCTGTTGAATAAATGAATTGTCTTCTTAATAAATGGGTTTCTTTATTCAGTGTACACAGATTACACTGCTCTACAGCCAAAATGCTTCTGAAACAAATGTAGTCAAACTTTACTAATTCTGGGTCACTGAGAATGAAAATGATGCTTAAAATTGTTGATTGGCTCTAGTTTTCAAGATATGCTATTGGGTCAGTATATATGACCCTTGACATGGGAATGGCAGAGGATAAGTGAGTTATAAAGGGAAGGGATCTCAATTTAAACCAGAAATGACTAAAATACATCTTTGACTGGATCTATGAATAAATCTATGACTGGGTTTGGACAGTACTTGCTTTTTAGGCGAAACAATGAATGATGCAATCTGAAGCTGATATTGCGTCATACATTATATGAATTGCTTCATGTTATTCCTAGAAGTCATGGATGATCCAATCATAACGAAGCTTACATCACTCTGCTGAACAAATTGCCCTATATCAGCTCTAGAAATCATACAGTGTCGTGCTCTCTTATTTGTCAGTGTTTGATTTTGCAAAGGGACACATTTCTGTTTAGCCAAAGTGAGCTGAGATGCCTCGTACTTGTGTGAACAGTGCAGATAACTTCTGCTATGTTTGTGGTGAAGTGACTTTTGCATCGCAAAAGCGCAGTATAACCACTATGGTTAAGAAAGCCTGTCACCTGTATTTTGGCTGCAAAATTGGAGATCAGGACAAGAGGGGGGCCCCACACATATGCTGCAACACTTGTGCAACAAATCTTCGCCAGTGGTTGAACAGGAAAAGGAAATCTATGCCTTTTGCAGTGCCAATGATTTGGAGAGAGCCAACAGATCATACCAGCAATTGTTACTTCTGCATGGTACCTCCAGTTGGGAAAGGTGTGTCAAAGAAGAAAAAGTGGACTGTGCATTATCCAAACATTGCATCAGCTATACGCCCAATACCCCACGGAGAAAGACTGCCAGTTCCTGATGCACCAGAATCATTCTCACTTGAGTCAGATGAGGAAGAGGAAGAGGATGAAACTTCTGGTCCTGAACCATCAATGTCACAGGACCCACATTTTCTCCCATCCTCCTCCTCTGAACCACACCTCATAACACAAGCTGAACTGAATGACCTTGTCAGGGATTTGGAACTACCCAAGAGTAAGGCAGAGCTGTTGGGCTCCAGACTACAGCAGTGGAATCTCCTGGCAGGTGATGTTAGGGTTTCCATGTTCCGTGACCGTCAAAAGGATCTTGTCCCATTCTTCTTCATGGAAGGTGATCTTGTAGCCTGCAACAACACTGATGGTGTGATGGCAGCCCTCAACATCGTTCACGATCCAGATGAGTGGAGACTCTTCATTGATTCATCGAAGATGAGTCTTAAAGCTGTTTTGCTGCATAATGGCAATGTTTTGCCATCAATTCCAGTTGGTCATGCAGTCCATATGAAGGAAACCTATGACAACATGAAACAACTTTTGAGATGCATAAACTATGACCAACATCAGTGGCAGCTTTGTGGCGATTTGAAAGTTGTTGTTCTCTTGCTTGGTCTGCAGACTGGATACACAAAGTACTGCTGTTTTCTCTGCGAATGGGATAGTCGTGCAAGAGATTCCCACTACACCAAGAAAGATTGGCCACTCCGACAGTCATTGGAGCCTGGGAGGAAAAGTGTTCAGCATCCACCACTTGTTGAATCAAGGAAGATTTTGTTACCACCCTTACTCATCAAGCTGGGTCTGATGAAGAACTTGTCAAGGCCATTGACAAAACACAAGCAGCTTTCAAGTACCTCCATGGAAAATTTCCAAGGTTAAGTGAAGCTAAGATAAAGGAAGGTGTCTTTGTTGGTCCTCAGATTCGTGAACTTCTTCGAGATGATGCATTTGACCATGCACTGCGTGGCAAGGAAAAGACAGCATGGAAAGCCTTCCAGTTAGTGGCAATACATTTTCTCGGAAACAACAAGGCAGACAACTACAGGTTGTTGGTGGAAAACCTCCTCAATGCATACAAAAGCCTTGGTTGCAACATGTCACTAAAGATACACTTTTTGCACTCTCATCTAGATTTTTTTCCATCGAACTGCGGAGCAGTGAGAGACGAGCACGGCGAGCGATTTAACCAGGACATTGCAACAATGGAGAAATGCTATCAGGGCAAATGGAGCCCATCAATGCTTGCAGACTATTGCTGGACAGTGACAAGAGATGCTCCATGTAATGAATACAAGAGACAAGCCAAGAAACGCCGAGTAGACACTGAATAGGACTAAACTATGTACATAATAGTTTTTTGCCTTTTGTTTCATAATACATTTTATTTATATAACCCTTTTGCTGATTTTTAAAGTGTTACATAAACAGGACAGGTGAAATATTATCATGTAAAGCAACCATAAACACATGAAAAGACCTAGGTTTACAATTTATGATTAAAACTCTACTATCTACACAATATACATAGACATAAAATGTAAAAACTTAAATATCTTAGAAACAGTAGTCGATCAGTTGTTTTAATTGTCATATTTGAATTCAGCACATCAAAATACATAATAAATATCACATTTTATCTCTGAAGCAGACGACTTCTAAAAAATTGTAGACCAGTGTTATTAGAGGCTACAGAAAAGCTACAGAAAAGCAAACGCCTGTTCCTATTAAAAGAACACACACTCCCTCCCTCCATCCCTCTCTCCCTCTGCACCTCCCTTTAGAACTGGCTTTCAGCCTCAGAATGCTCCCTCAAGGCATCCCTGATCCTAACAGCCTCGTGCTGGGCCCCTCTAAGAGCCCTGCTCTCTGGCTGTGCATATGTGGCCTCCAGGCGTTGAACCTCCGAGGACCATGCCTGAGTGAAGCCTTCGCCTTTCCGCTCACAAAGGTTATGTAGGGCAGAGCATGCGGAAATAACCGCGGAGATACTTCCCTCAGCCAAGTCCAGCCTCCCATAAAGACAGCGCCAGCGTGCTTTGAGATGCCCAAAAGCACACTCCACAGTCATTCGACACCAGCTAAGCCTGTAGCTGAACCTTTCCTGGCTTCTGTCCAGGCTCCCTGTGTAGGGTTTCATGAGCCAGGGCATTAAAGGGTAAGCGGGGTCACCAAGCATCACAATGGGCATTTCAACTTCCCCCACGGGGTCTGGTCTGGGAAAAAAGTCCCGGCTTGCAGCTTCGTGAACAGGCCGGTGTTGCGGAAGATGCGTGCATCATGCACCTTTCCAGACCAGCCCACGTTAATGTCAGTAAAACACCCACGGTGATCCACAAGCGCCTGGAGAACCATGGAGAAGTACCCCTTTCGGTTAATGTACTCGTCTGCTGGGTGGGCGGGCACCAGAATAGGTATATGGGTCCCATCTATCGCCCCTCCACAGTTAGGGAAACCCATTTCTTCAAAGCCAGCAACAATGTCATGCACATTACCCAGAGTCACGATTTTTCATAGCAGGATGCGATTAATGGCCCTGCACACTTGCATCAGCACAACTCCAACGGTCGACTTTCCCACCCCAAAGTGGGATAGCTGTCTGGGGTGGCCAGCTTCCAGATCGCGATAGCCACCCGCTTCTCCACCGGGAGGGCAGCTCTCAATCTGGTGTCCTTGCGCTGCAGAGCAGGGGTGAGTTCAGCACACAGTCCCATGAAAGTGGCTTTTCTCATGTGAAAGTTTTGCAGCCACTGCTCGTCGTCCCACACTTGCATGACGATGCGATCCCACCACTCAGTGCTTGTTTCCCATGCCCAGAAGCGGCGTTCCACGGCTGTGAGCATGTCCATTAATGACACAAGAAGCTTCGTGTCGAACGCTTTCACCACTTCGATCTCGTCTTCAGACTCATCACTGTCATCCTGCATGTCAAGGATTAACTCCACTGCACACAGAGATGTGCTGGCGACAGTCGTCAGCATGTCCCTCAGCAGTTGTGGATTCATTGCAGCACACGAAAATGGAAGACGGAGCACGCTTTGCTGAAACTGTTGAAAGATGGCGCCTGAGGTGGACGGAAACCCAGGGATTGCTGGGATATGACACGAAGCATCATGGGTAGTTGGAACAGGATGCAGAATGCCCCGCAAGTGACGCCCCCCTACAACAAGGCATTGCGTCAGATCAGGAAGAGGTGCACTGTGGGATACATGCCCTAATGCACTGCTGTTAATGCTGCGTGAAGTGCCGCAGATGTGGCCATGCTATACTGCTGGCGCGTCTCAGTGTGGACATACAATAGCGCTATACATATTGCTGTATAAGGGGACCACTATAACCAATAGCGCTATAATCCTGTAAGTGAAACCATACCCTGAGACAAGGCAGTCGGTTTCTGGAATTTAGACTAAAGCAAAATATTGGTGCTACTGATTTTTCTGTTGTAATTTTGAGATTTTCTGCACTGAACAGGATGTTGGGGTGTCTTGAAACTTGCAAAGAGTCCTTAGAGTGCAAATCCCATAACTGTGCAGGAGCTTAATTGGAATTTTACCTGTCTCAGGATCAGAGTGATTCTGTAGACCTTGAAAAAGTCTAGCAATTGCTTATATTTTATCTTGATGCATATTCTGAATAACCACATACTCTAAAAATAAGTCTATCCTTCCACCTTGAGTTTAGCTTACAGCAGATGCAGTTTTGGATGTTACTGACAGTCAATTCCTTCAAATAATCATGGAAGTAAGTGAATTCAATTGACTCATGGATGCGTTCAGGGAGAACATAAGTCTGTGGCATGAGACACTGGCTGTCTGATGAGATCCTTACTTTCCGATTAACTTTGTGAAGACTTTGACAACTTTAGGGTCTGCTAAAATGCTGTTAATTACTGGAGAGGGTTGCTGTGTCTCATGTGGAATGATCTCTTGTGACAGTGTTGCTGTAAGCCACCATTTGGAGTGGTTAACAAAATGCAACAGGGGATGGTTACTAACACATAATTAAATGAGGGGCCACAGAACTCCAGCTGCTGTTAATGAGATCACTTCTTGTAGGGAGTTTGACACCCAGTCCTAAACTCAGGGATCTTTGTGCAAATCCTTCAATCATCTATGCTGACCTCGCATGTCAATGTGTTCAAGCACAGTACAGTTAATTTAGTTTTTTTAAGAATCAATTTGTGTCTGAAAGTCTAGTGAATAAAATCTCCTGGGGAAAAAATTACCAGACTATTGCTTTTAAAAGTCCTAAATTAGCCCAGTGCTTCCAACAAACAGCATGCTCAATCCTTAGCTGTGGCTTTCTGCTATCTTTATAGGCCTCAGGCTTTGTTTTGCCAGGGGCTGATCTGGTCCCCAGCACAGCTTAAAGCAGCCTCAGAGTTGCTCTGCACTGTGCCAGCCTTAGATCACCACACTGCAGCAGTGCACCAGACATGCCTCCAGTCTGGAAGCCTGTTGCCTCAACTTCCCTGCCCCTGTGCACCACTGCATCAGTGCAGAGATGATAATAGGCTCAAGGATCTGGCTCTTTATTACCAAGATATCTTAAAATATCTTACTGATATAGGAATATAGGTAGTAGCAGGCCAAATCAGTAGTCCATCTATCCAGTATCCTGTCTCTGACAGTAGTCTATATCCAATGCTTGAGAGGAAGCTTAGAAAGGGGTTATGCAGCAAAATGAACAGGGAGGAAGTTTCTTCCTAATCACAGGCTGTTAATGGTTAGTTTAATTCATCTGTTTAGTTATTTATACCAAATCTTACAAAATAAAAGAAGTAAAACAGATGGTTTCCTCTCACCATATAGTAAGTATTTGTTTAAGTATTTTGTTCCCTCTTTCGTGTTTCCTAGTTATCATAGAAAGACAGAGAAAACCTGGGCTTTACATTTTGTCATGAAGGTGGTCAGATTTGTAGTTTTTGACACTGACATCTCTTATACATTTATATTTTAGCTTGTGTAACTGGAGATACTACTATTCTTCTCTATTCTTTTTTCAATCCTACTAAGCAATTTGCCACAATGATATATTATGGCAGTGAGTTCCATTGGTTAATTATTCATTGTGTAAAAAAATCATTCATTCTATCCATTTTAAAAAAGTGTTGCTTTTCAATTTCATTTGATAAATTCTGAGAGTGCAAACAGGAAATTAACAATAGCCGTTGAGCTCTAGTAATTTCCATGGGCTGCTTGGCCCCAAGTACAGGAGAATCATGAACAATGACATAAGAGAGACTGGATTAATTTGCACCAGTTCTTGTGCCTTTCCCAGCCATACAGTGTGTGTAGCTGATTTTTATTCATGAGAAGTGGGGGTATGGATCACTGCTCACATCACACTCCCCCTCAATACCTGGGCCAGGCAAGCAAACATTCATCGATGAATCCTGGTCACTGCCACATGAGGCACAGTACACATAGACTAAGGAGAAAAAGGCTCATGAGAAGTGGAAAGAGGACTGTAAGAGGGTGTCAGATTCTAGTGCTGTGCATAGCAATGTTTCCGATTCACCCTGGAAGCCAGGCCAGGTGGATCCTCTTAGCTTCAAATTAAGTGTTAAAAAAGTTGGGAGTATCTTCAAGATGAGGGACTTAAATGTAGGGAGAAATGGTGAAAATAGCCAAGCTCAGAAGGAAGTTCAGGTTGACAACTATGTTTCTCGTTATGTAAGTTAATAATTATAACTTCAAGAAATAGCTTGGATAATATTCAATATGTTAGCGGCATAAGAATGCTACTTGTTTATGCATTTGGGGACTTAGCTTTGGTTCTGAATGTTTCAGAATCATTCTGCATACATCCCAAATGGATACAATAATTAGCAATGGATTTTCTACTAAGGAAGCCATTTGAGGAGTATAAAGCAACAACACTGAAAAAACAGGGATTACTATTGCATTTGGCTATTTTTGAGGATGTCCACGTAACAAATACAGGTATAACAAATTCTGTGCATTGGTCATCTTTTTGAATATTATTCATGGAAGCGTTTAGTGAGTGTAGATGAAATAAATGTATCACATGTTCTCGTACTGGCTGATATTTATATGCAAGTGCAAAAGAATTCATTGTTGGTGTGCAATGTTGGCAAGATTTACAAATCACAAGTTATTTATATGTTGTCATTAGCAAAATGTGCTATGTAACAAAGATATTTGCTGGCATTCAAAAAAAAATAGTGAATTTCCTATACAAGTAGCTGGTACTTGAATTTTATAATTTCCCTGTTGTTTTTTGAAGTAGAAGTTGAAAAACAAATGTTGTTACAAGAATAAGAAAATACAATGCAATATGTTCAAATACAGGCATGTTCCATTTGACTTTGTTGTTGAAAGGTACATTTTGCTGCACTTCCCTTATCATTAGTGCTTTATTTGGCTAAGTATTAATTAGTTTTCACATAATGGACTAATCAGTAGATTAGTATTTGTAATATATCCTACTATATTCGTGAAGGTAAAAATCTGTCCTTGATTCACTGGCGTAACACTTATTAAAGTTAAGGAGGATAACTATGCACTGATGTCAGAAAGCAGCCCTGTAGATTTTAATTTTGCATTTTAAAATCCCATTTGAAGAACTCCTGCCCCCATCTTGTTAATATATAAACTCTTGAGTCCTCTATTTCTCCCCCAATCAGATCACATTTATGCAAAAAGCTGGTGATACTAGGTGTATTTTTAGGCTGACATACAATTATCACCATTCTTTCTGCTTCTCTCCCTTCCTTCAAGTTTCTAGCTTCTGTTCTGCGTCACTTCATGCTAAGGAGAAGGCAGGATTGTAACAGTATTTATAGAAAATTACCCACATTTGAAACATCTATTAAAAGAAAAGGGCCCAATTCCACTCTCACGGCCCTGTAAATCAGAGTCTTTTTTTAAAGCCCCTAGAACTGTCAGTGTAACTCTGATGTGAGATCAGACTGAGACCCTAGGGCTTTCAAAACACTCCATACCAATTAGGGCCAGAGTCTGCTCTTTTTCATGCACCTGCACAGTAGGGTTATGGAATAAGGAACCAGAATTGCCAGAAACGGTGCTGCTTCCTCTGACAGTGGGTCAGGAGAGGCAAAGAGTAGGAGGAACTAGGGCTCTGTTCCACTCATGCCATGCACCAATGAGTAGAGCTGGATTGCTGAATGTCGGGGATACTGCACTCCTTGCAGTGTACTGCAGATTGAGCTCTCAGAGTAACTGGGACCTCTGAGGCATCTCCTAGGTTGGGTGTGTCTCCACAACATCTCTACCGCAGAGCTATAGCAAAATGTCACAATGCAGCTCTGAGAGACTGAATTAAAGTCATAGTTCTCTGTCAGCCTATCACATACAGCACCCGAAAGCAAAAAGGCACAACATGGGACAGGGAAAAACAAAATGGGTACAACCTACGGCAAATCCATTTCACCACTACAATGCCCTGCTGTGTGCAGCTAGCTGTATTGTCAGACCTATACACCGAGTAAGAGTGCACGGCTGTAAGAACCAGGGGGGTCAGTGCTCTGTTCCTCCCAAGTAAGTATGCCTCAGGGAGACTATATAACAGCATATGTTAAAGCAGACCCTGGCAGCTCTACCATATACTGCTAGAAAAGTGTGAAGCACATTGATCATGGAAATATCAATCATGAAGTCAGATTTCCATGCAGGAGACAGCCAATGAATAGTGATATTGATTACAAAGCAGTATCCTCCACAATGGAATGTGTGCATCTTTGAATGTGGTCTGTGGTCTAGCTCTCTGGTAATTAATCACTCCTATGGCAACCTCAATAGTGCAATATAATTACACATCACTTTTTGTCACTGCTAGTAACTACAGTCCCATGAGTGAATGTCTTTTGTACACAAAACATACTGTATGCTTGGTTTGATGGGGCATTGTAGCTTAGACCTACTTCTCTTTGCAGCCACATTAGCGCTCAAAGGGGTAGATAGAATTAACTTGTGCTCCTTGTTCACTGTTAGCATGGTTCTATGGATACATTCCATTCCCATTGGTGCTTGTCATCCTTGGCCATATTTGTGCAAGTTTTTGCAGCATACTCATCACCTGCCAGCTTTCCTTATTTGCCTGGTAACGTCATCTTCAAATCTGCACAGCTCTAGGGGGCTAGGCACGTGTTTTTGCACATTTCTGAGCATATCAGTCTTTCTTGCCCTGATGAGGATATACTAGAGAAGAATAGAGGTTCACAAAGATGGAATACCAGCAATTCTAGGGCTCTGCAAAGGTTTCCAGGGTATGTGTTTCTTTCCTCTGGAAACTGATGACTACATACCTTGTAATCTGCTAAGGTATTAATGATGAATAAATACAATGGACAAATTTCTACCTTCCAGTAAACATAAACACCACCTATAGACATCAAGCATGTATCTAAAATTAGAATAAAGCTCCACAATGTAATGGTTTGTCTACCTGTCACATATAGTAGGAACCATACAGATATTTTAAAGGGCTCAGGTTTTTATTCTTCTTAGTGATATTTTTAAAATAGCCATAAAAACCATGGCAAATAAACCCCCAGACACTCAAGGTCGGCAGTCTTGCCCCTTCTGTAATCAGACACACTTGTGCCAAGCGCATGGAAAATGCCACCATTCTTATTTGATGTGGTTTGCACTCCTTTTGCATAAGTGTAAATGGCTACTGAAGGGTACATGGCAGTGGAGAATGAGGTCCTAAAACTCACGCTCCTGACATACTCACTGTACTGCTTACTAATGTGACAGATGAGATTGGCTGTGAGAACAGCCCTTCATTAATCCTACCCCAGGACGTGGATGCTAATAACACTGACCTTCTCAAAAAGGGGATATGGAAATAGAGATATGGGTTCCTGTGCTCCAGGTCTTCTGAGTCATCTGAGAAGCAGCTATTTTATGAATCCCAAACTAACGACAAGTACAAACTGTTCCCAACTCTCTCAACCACTCTACTTCTTGACAGTTTAGCAAATTTTCTGTTTATCTTTATTCACCAGAAAGTAGACCTGAAGAAAAACACTGATTAAGTAAACAGCTTGAAGAAATATACATGTCAATAAAATGTGGGTTGTTTTGTATATAATAAATTATCATATGCATTTCAAATGATTCTGGAATAGGAAAGAAATCTTATACAGCCAAAAGGAGCTCTTTGCATTTTCCTTGCCTACAGTACCTTTCATTTTCATATTTCTGACATAATCTGCTTTAATCTAAGATTAGTTTACACATAACTTCATATACCTTTGGAACTGGGCTATACCTAGCCTCAAAAAATAAAACATGTAAAAAACTACTCTAATAATAATGTCTTTGCACTCTATAGAGATAACAACATTGGATAAAATCTGAACCTTCTGTCAAACTTTCACCCTGAATTCAGACCAAAAGTTTTCTGAAGTTTGAAAAAGTTTGATTTAACTCAGCATGCACTTCCAGGTCCAGCCAGAAGCAGAAGCATGAATGCCAAAATACCTCAAAGAAGTGAGTCATCTCCATTAGTAAAGTCTGTCTGAGTAAAAGCAAAAAGGCCCAGACATCTAATGAGAAAATCTGCTGTCATTAGAGATGGGCCCAAGCCACAAAGTTCTGCTCTGAATCCAAATCTTCCATGGTTTGGGGAATTGAGATCTGTAGTTTTGGTTCAAACCATTATAGAAAAGGGGCCAAGCTGCAAAGTTTGGATCAGCATCCAGATTTGAACATGCCCAGACTATGGAGGTGCTTGGAGGTGCTGGTTCAGACCAGGCTCCTGAGTTTTACAGCCCCAAAAATTTCAGAAGTTCAGATTAGTTTCTCAACTTTTAGTTTTTATTTAAAATGAAATGACCCTTTTCTATTCCCCTCCCCTTCAGAGTTATTTATCAGTCGTCTACACTTGCTGTTGGAACAGACGTTTTTTGTTGCTTTTGAAAGCTGTGCTTAAATGAAGCAAGACCACAACTAGCCTTTCAGAGACATGCTATTTGACTTAGCTCTTATGATGAATCACACACTGGCTCTATCCACATGGTGAGAAACAAGCTTCTCATGTTTGGGAAAGGGCTTTCACCATTGAAGTCACACTCAACAAAACAATCTTTGTGTCAGTAAAAGGCAGGACCACTCCTTGTCACCAAAACCTTTATAAACAAAGATACTGGGAAGCAGAGGAAATGAGGCGTTAAAGCCTCATTTTGCCAGTGGTATCAGAGACCTAGATGCGTGGGCCTGATTTCTCTGTCACACACACTATTTTTATACCTGCATGAATCCACTGAGGTCAAATGGTTGTTTCCGATTTAGACAAGCATGAAATGAGAATCAACCCATAATATCTTGTTTTAAAAACATTGCACATTTGGTGGTGTTAGAGTTGGAACTGTACTAAGCAACTGAGACATGGTCCCTCCCCAGAAGGGCCAGTAATCTAGTATGGCAGCTCTTATGTTCTTAACTCATTAGCAGAAGTCTTTCGTAGTCTTGCATTTCTGCCTTTCTTGCTTCTCGCTGCCTTATTGCTTAGGCCCCAGACCTGGAACAGGCTGTGCCCAGTAGGCAGTGCACTACTGACTTTAATGAGGTTCCATGAGGGTACAGGGCTGCACTCAGTTGCAGTCAATTTCAGGATTATGGCAATAAATTGTGAATTCTTGGAGGCAGTTATGGTTCCTACCCCTGTGTTGTGCAGCACTTAGCACAACAGTACCCCAATTACAGTTGGTCAAAGATTATCAAGAGTAAATAACATGCAGAACTAGACATTATTTCAAAGATGAGGTGAAAGCATGTAGTAAGTGAGAAAAGAAGCACCAAGTAAAAAATCCAATTTCTAGTAGAAACAATGGGATGAAAGTGGTCTTGTACAGGTGTCCGAAGTTAGAAATTTTTCATAAATGTTAATGCCAGAAGGGACCATTATGATGATCTACTCTGACAATGTGAACAACACAGGCCATAGAATTCTCATCAAGTGAAATCAGGCCCATAGCTCTTCGCTGAACTAGAGCACATCAAAGAACAGGAAATAAAAAATATATAGTTTATACAAGTGTTCAAATTGTGTGGAATATCAAAGGGGCAAAGGGAGATAATGCAAGTCAGAAAGATGAGAATAGCACCCAACTACGTACCCCTTTTCACTTGCAATAAATAGAACAAAGATGGGGCTAGTTTTCTCAGAGTAAAACTGTGTATGTGTGCATGAAATGTTTTTAATGTTAATTTCTTTGTCGTCTTGATTACATACAGGGGTATTAGGGCTGTGCAAAAAGTTCCAGTAGAACCCAGAATCCATGGTGAGCTGTTTCTAAATGAAATACAATCCATCCTTGGGAATGTTTCCCTCAACTGGAGTTGATCTTATTTGAAAAATCCTACTTCTCCCAACCTCTGCATTCCTTACAGTTGCTAAATGGCGTCATAGCCGTCCCATTGGTCCCAGTCTCCAAAAACTACTTTTCCCCCTTCCCTCTCCCCACATTCAGAAATAGCAATTAGTAGTGATCCTAACTAGATGAAATGGGATTCTAAGGATCAGAGAATAGGGTTCCTAAAATTCACACACATTCATATTCAACTGCCTGTGTAATTTGGGTGTGCAATTACAATTGTATGGGATACCTGGGAGTTCCATGAACACATTACCAGTTCAGTATCTAGTTACATGTGTAGTTAACTAACTTGCACATGCAGCCATGGTAACTGTGTCCTTGGATGCACATCTGAAGTTCAGAAAACCAAGCACTGTAGATGTTCTTGATTTTTCAAAGTCAATGCATACTTGTAACTTGCTGGTTTTAACACAAGGCTGTTCAGTTAAGCGTTTTGCCATAGTACAGTATATGATGGTTTATTTAAATCTGGGGTTTGGTGGTAAAGCAACAGAACTTATAAGCAATGTATTTAGAGATGGTTTATGGAAGAGGCTCAAGAATAGCTTTGACAAAGCTCCACAATATCTTAAAGTTAGTGTCCACATGAAATCTTGCCCATTTGAAGTCAGTGGGAGTTTTTGCCTATTGTTCAGAATAAGAACCAAAAAGCAGATTCACTATCAGTGTAACCCCAATCAGGATATCACCAGGTGTCTCTCAAGTGCAGATCAACTAATCCTTCTCACAGTCAGATCTGCACATCGTGACAGAAATATCTTGTTAAAAGTTGGGTAAAACCTGGCCATGGTTAGACAGAGGGAAGCACAACAGGCAGCAAGTTCATTGTGAGTCCCCATAATGGGACCATTTCTTTGCTTTGGACCTGGGACTCTTCACATAGAATAATAATAGCAATGAGTCAGATTGTAGCAACACTTAGGAGTCCAATCATGGACAAGGACCCCATTGTGCTAGGTGCTACACAAATACAGACTGAGCAGGTGGACTTATATCTAGAATATACACTCTCTAGGGCAAAGACCAGAGACAACAGGTGGGGACAGACAGAAGGAGAATCAAAGCTCACAGGATTTCGTTTATTGAATGACATGAATACTATTTTATTTATTTAAATATTATATTATATAGAGAGGTATTGTATACTTTTTAATTACAGCTGACTGTTAGAAAAGAAATACCAGGTTTTATTATGATCTACCTTACCAATGTCATGTGCTTACCTTACACCTCACTCAGTCGTGAGGAGATATCAGAAATATTTTATAAATAGCATTATAAAGCTAGTTACTATGGTATAGTAGCTAACATGGCTGCCCCAAAGCTTGGTAATGTCAAATGCATGCGTCTCCTGATCATGAATATACTCTCAAACCTACATGCTTCAGCAGCAGCAATCACTCCAGTAAAATACAGGATGACTGCCTGCCCGTAAGCACAGAACTTTTGATTTTTTTGATGCTATGGCATCATCTTATTCTGAATGATTCAAATAGTTCCAGCTGGATTAATATCAAACTGCTGTTTTAAACCAAATTGATCTTCTGAAGTCATCTTATCCTGTGTTTGACACTGGCGTTAACAGCCAAAAAACAGCTGTCTGATCCTGCTTGGTGCCACCATATTTATTATTTTTAAAGCCCACCGAATGGAAAATGAAAACAAAATTTCACGCCTCATACTTCAACAGTCAAAGCAAAAATATGCCACCAACTAAAACTGATGCTGTTACTGCACTGTACAAACGCCTTTAAATTAGATTGTTTCCCTCTGATGATTGTATGATCCTGGATGTAAACATTTCTCTACCACTTCTTCTGGTGCCCCTATCCTGAACAGCGATATTGATGCATGATTAAATGGTTGACTTCTGGCACAGGCCAAAGTGAATGCAGAATGCCTTTTAAAGCACTGGCTTAATTCCATGCTTGTCAGATACTATTACAATTCCACTTGTTAACAGGAAGCCATGGGTAAGACTATTGCCCATGTTGTGGCTTTTAAAATTTCTTTAACAGATAAGAAAACTAAATTTATGCGGTATCTTCTTCCTTTTGCTTCACAACACACAGATTCTGAGCCAGCCACCTCACTACTACAACACTGACAAGAAACTTCAATCTGCCCAAGTAGGCAGCCAACAAAATTATCTGTCATTACATCTTGCAGAAAGATTGTTTTTAAAGCAAGGCTACTAGGAGAAAGTAAATGTAGCTGTGGGTTCCTCTGAGCTATTTTAAACTGTCATGTTCTGGTTCGCTGCAGGTGCTCAGAAACTAAGGGAACATGGGGAGATCCAGCGTGCATTTCCTTAATGTTTGAAGTTTGATGAAGCTCACTTCCAACCCCACCTCTCGGGCTATTTTTCCAGCCTCTGTTTGAATGATTCTGATTTTCCTGTTCTGCTCCTTAGATGCTGCTTTTTCTGAGTAATGATGGCTGGCACTCGGGGCACAGTTCAGATAAAATAATCCAGAAGTCTGAATGATATTTATTTGAATTGGTATTAGCTCCTGCATAAGGAGATGGGAATCTCAGTAGAGGACAGGAATTCTCAGGAGATTCAGAGTGCTCCTTCGTCCTGTTTAGAGCACAGCCCAGAAAGGAAGAGTTGTGAAAAAATGGAAAAAAAAAGAAGTGGAGATGGAGCTGAGCAAAGATAACACCATGAGGCTTAAAAAGGGGTTCTCCTTTCCTTGGGGCCAAACCTTCTGCCAAACCTACAGACCCAGTAGGATCGTGCTCGCTCTCTCTCTTCACCCATCCCTAACATGGAGGAGAGAGAATCTCTCCCTTCCCTGCTAAAAAGAGAACTCAAAATATTAACTCTCTCGCAAGAGTCTCAAATTAGTCCATGACGGTACCCCCTGGACAGATTGCTTGGAGCTCATTGCAAAAAGAGCTTTCAGAATTTCACTCAGCTTCTTCGATTTTACTTTATGCAAACTTACTTTTCTGCTCCCCACCTCAATTTGAGAAAAAATATTACAGACTGTACTATTTTCTTCATACCTTTCATCAGGAGAAACATTTACTGTATCTTTCTGCAGCCTTTTCCTTAAAGAACTATATTGACTCAAAAGATCAAAGGGAAGAATAGTTCAGGGAACAGCTTCTTCTGACCAGCCAAATATAAACCTGTATCTTGAGATCCATTCTGCACTGCTAAAAGCTTTTCCTTCCACAAATGTATTTCTTTGTAACAATAGATCTGATCCTGCCATTCTTACTCAAACAAGCAATCCAGTTGTCAGAGTGGCAGGATAAAATCCAATGATAGCTCTTCATCTGCACTTAACTTTAAGCCATAGCCATATTTTGATGCTCCTGTTTTGGCAGAAATAAAGAAAATGGTGGAAAATGACAGCATGCAGTTGGGCACATTTGTGTATGCTGGGTTTTCTGTATGGCTCAAAGCCTCTGATCTTTCTTGCCAAGGACATGGAACTGATCAGGAAAATTGGGGAAAATAGCAGACAAAAATCTCCACATTTTCCAATAAGAAATACTTCAGTCTAAATCAATTCAAGCTAAACTCCAGTCAGTGTCAAAAGCGAGGTCAAACAATGTTATCCTGGTATATGTCAGCATTTAGGAGTTCAACCAGAAATTGACCAGTCTTTAATATTCATCCCCTGTTGTATTTTGTGAACTATCTGCAATTATTAGTGAATAATTTTGTCATGTGTAAAGTATTACCCATTTGAGAACCACCATGTTTCAAAGACCCATTAAAATATGCCCTTATTATGAACCATGCTAATTATTATAAATCTTTATTTGCAGGTCCCTGGATAGAAAAATAATTTTAGTAGACGCAATTTATTCAACACTGCAGCAGGCAAGGGCTTCACCAGCACTTAGAAATGTAATCATATAATGACAGCACTGGAGTCTGTCAGAGGGAAATGAAAAATTCATTTTCAGATCCTTTTGATCATTTTGCCTTGCATGAGGATAAGTTTTGTCATATATTTAAAGCTCTTATATATTGTAGACATCCTGCACTTATGGAATCAATGTCTTTC
This sequence comes from Dermatemys mawii, assembly GCA_007922305.1. Lineage (NCBI taxonomy): Eukaryota > Metazoa > Chordata > Testudines > Dermatemydidae > Dermatemys > Dermatemys mawii. The sequence continues at coordinate 15,735,662 of ML677343.1, read as the reverse complement.
ATTAAGGGTATCAAGTCTTTCTTTGCCAATGAAAGAGTTCATGTGTCTTTCTTTTTTGGACTCAGCTATTAATATTACAAGAGACTGAAACCTTAGGCTTATTTATTTTCTTATGTATCTTAGGTACTTCTATGGCCCCCATTACTGTAGAATCTGGGCCTATCACAATCCATAATGTACTTATTCTCACAACACTCCTGTCAGATGGGGAAGTGCTATTATCCCCATTTTAAAGATGGAGAACTGAGGCACAGAGGAGATAAGGGAGGTAGGCACCTAAATACCTTTGACGAACTGTCCCGATGTGACTTTGGTAGCCAAATTACCTTAACTCTGCCCCCTTAGAGGCACTGGTTTCTCCTCTTTCCTTCTTTGCAGAAGGAATATCTAACACGTGTACCATAGGATGTTGGCTTCCTAATGTGCTTCAGCCACACTTGTGTCCAATACTCAATGGGATAGATTGTTACCAAGTAACAAGTCTCTATAGAAGAATGGACCAGGAGAGTCTAAGGCTAATGCCCTAACCACCAAACCATTCTTCTTACCCAGAATCTTTGCTTAACTCTTGATTTCTTTCAAAGTGTTGCTTGAATGACAGGTCACTTTATAAATGAAACATTTGTCTGCATTGTCTATTATTATTGGGGAGATGATTAGTAGGGTCAAGGTTTCAAATCTACCCAGGGCAAAAAAACTCATTTCATATCAAGTTCATTTTGAAACCTTTATACAAAGACTTGAGAGCTTTAGTCTTGGGGTGATGGTGTAGGGAAGAACCCTGGTTGAGAGTAGGGAATTTCCAAGAGTTTAAGAAAATGTAGATAAGGACTGGGAAAAAAACCTGTTGGTTCTCCTCTTCACCAAAACTTGCAATTTTTTTGATTTTTACTCAACAGTAGGTTTTTCTGGTGATAACATATTAACTGTCTCTCTTGACCTGGCTTTTGGGGACATGCAACATATAGCGGTGATGCTACCTTTGCAGGTCATCTTTAAAAGGTATGAAAATCAATTTACTGAAATTGAATGTGTCAAAACTTAGTGATATTTAAAGTGCTTGTACAAAGTCTGGCTACTGGAGATATACTGTATACCCTGACTGTGAATTCCTTTAGACCACTTTTCTGACTTCTTTAGAAGGAAATAATATGTTTTCATTAGGCTTAAATTAGTTAAGACTCTTGCATGCCTTCATTTGAAATTGCCGCAGACAGTGTAAGTGGATTACTAAAACTAGCCGCCCTTAATCATTATCTGTTCTGCAAAAGAGACTTAAACATTATTGATTACTAACCTTCAAGTGTGTGAAAATCTATGAGTCTATTTACAGAATATTTTCATAAAGTTCCAGGGAAAATCTTTGGAGTGTGCAGCTACACTTACAGTTCGGTTACATGGGTACACCTTCAGCACTCAGCAGAAATCGCAGGGAGGAACTTAGATATGTCCTTCCAGCACTTTGGGCCCAATTCTGCCCTTAAAATTCTGCTACACCCACACAATGCCCACAAATACAACATGGGCTGTACATACACATTTGAAGATAAGACACTGCCATTTGAATTTATAAAATATGGACCAAACCATTTTGTGCTACATGTTGTAGGATGAGCTGCATGTAGAGCATCAGTTGTTAAAAAAAACAACCCAAAACACCAGATTTAAGTAAGGCTAAACTCATTGCATAAAGCACCAAAATCCTCAGATGGAAACTGGACAGCACAGAGGGTTTTGGAAGCCTGAGAAAAAAATCTGAAACTGAAACCCACATCCTTTTAAAAAATGACCAGGGAGACAAGAGAGTTTAAGAAAAAAGAGGTCATAGAGAGGTGACAGCGGGCCCATGCCAATGGGGTCACTCCCCTCCCTGTGGTGGTGCTCCGGTGTCTCTGGGGGGCTACTCCTGATCCCAGGCCTCACTGCCCATGAGAGTGGTATAATCAAGCCCTGACCCTGCTCCTACCTGCAAGTCCTCAACCTGGCAGGTCGCCTTGGGCCCAGTGAGGTGATGCTAGTGATTCCAGTAGCAGGATCCGGGACACATATCTTGCTCTCTGTATTACTGATAGTGGGTATCAAAGCCGAGTGGTACTGCAGCCCCATGCGGCAGATTGCAATGCCACTCACTCAAATTTGATCTGGCTGCCCCTCTGTCTTTTATGGGGCACTATCCAACAGAGGGCTCCTTTTGCCCCCATGCTCCAGATTGCCATGGATGAAAGGTTCTGTACAATGCAAAAATCTTATTAGTTCAAGGGAGAAAGTCCAGTAAGTTTTGCTTAGATGGTACAGAGAAGGCAGAGGCTTTAGCTGAGATTGATCCATAGTTCTGTAAAGTCTGATAAAACTCATCAGATATCTCTAGTTTTTCTGACATTTTATAACCTCAGAGTTTTTCCTCTCACTCCCACCAGATCTGATCCTCTGGATTCTTGGCTTGTAATGATAAAGCCTTTGATCTAGGATGGAGTGACACATCTTCTAGCAATCAATAAGGTGACTCCCATGAACCCTTTTTTGAAAATGGTCCCTATAATGTCCTGCAAAGTTTCTTGAATGATTTACAACCACGTTAATGGGTTACTTACCTCCACTATTTCTTCCAAGCATTTTACTACCTGATGCCAAAATATTTGCATTTTCCTCCTCCTAATCCTCATGCCAGAACTACAGTACTGTATCTTGTTCAGTGTTTATGCCTGTTTCAGTGCTGAGTGATTTTGATTAAGTTTATGCATTTTTTTTCCTAGTGAGCAAACTGAAGCTCATACAGAACACAATTATTTTGCATATCCACCAAGACTTCAGATTACATTGTTTGCCAATGTGTTTGAAAACTAGTCAACAGTTTAACAAGTGAGAAGTATTATTATCCCAAATGGAAGATTTACCGAACTTTATAATCCACAATCAGCTTAAATCTTTTCAACATAAAACATGCACCACCAAGTTACCATTCAGAGTCATGCAAGATTTAAAAGTAGATCCATCAATAACTGTAGGATTACTATAGGCTATAAGGAAAGAATTCAAACTCTACTAATAAAGACAACATGAAGATAGGTAGAGATCTCCCATTAAAGCAGAGATCACAAGTCAAGGACCAGATCGGTCTGTTTTAAGGGTGAACTGAAATGCTTTAAATCCTTTTGTCCCAGTGTGAGCTATGCAAGTCTCTGAATGCAGCAGAAACAGTGTGGTTTTACTGAACAGGGAGGGGCATGGCCCAGAGAGACATGCAAGGGTCCACCTTACCTCCTATGGTCAGTAGGCCTGCAGAACAGGTATCTGAATGCAGACCAAGAAAGTGACAAGGTGGTGGAGATTGTGGATTGGATTATGGTCTCACAATCCTCTGAGAAGATTCTTTTCAGGTTGCCTGGTTTAGGGACTGAAATTTGACTGTAAATATTTAATACACATGGAAAGGTGCTTAGGATCACATCCAATTATACACTTAAGGGGAGACTTTCAAGGTGGAAAGAGGAACCAAGGTGCCAGTCTTCTGGGCCTTTGAAAATCTTCTCTTCAACATTTAACATTACAAATAAGTAAAATATAAAAATTAGCCCACAAGGTGGGTTGTTCTGTTTTGTTCCAACTGACAAGATCTGTATTCTGTGTTCCTTCTGCAGGAGTTAATGAAACTGCACACTCCAACAGTCTGAATGCAACTATTTGCCTTGATTAGGTACCTATGAAATCACCTCCCCTAACAAGAGAAACACAGAACCCTGATACAGAAGGAAATCATCTTTGAAATGCGTTACCTAATAACTCATGTCTATTCCTGGGTTCAATTTATTATTTGCAGTCTTAATTTCTGTCCATGCTTATTTTTAAATTATGTGTTTCCAAAAACACCCAACCATGCTAGGCATTGTACAAGCTGAACAAGAGGCGGTCCCTTCCCCAAACAGCTTACATTCTACAAAGACAAAACACACAGGGTAGCAACCAGGGGAACAACCAGAGGAGAACATGGCTAGGTGGCGATTGGCTAGCCCTACAATCTTGCACTTCAGTTCACCTCTGAAAGGATTTTGCTGATAACTTCACAAGTGCATTTGGATACTACAGATTAGAATTAGTGCAGTACTAACTCCCAGACTTGCTGCCCGCTACCACACCCAATATGCTACATTGTCCATTTTGACTAAGAGGAAACTGAGTACTAGTTTATTTCTGAAACCATTGTATTACCCTTATTGTTTCAGAATACCCCATCTGCTAATCTTGATGGCCAGTTCCCAATCACACATGACACATTGTGACAATCACTTTAAAGGGCCTTAAGAAAATTGTTACTTTTTATTCCCATCTTCTAAACCTCATGGAGGCCTAAGTGTTGTTCAAGTCTAATGCCTACAGGAAAGGCAGAGGAGAACAGGGCAAACTTCAACGGTGCAAAGAATCTTTAACAGAACAGAGAAATGCTGCAGACACTTATTTATTCTGAAATGTGTGTAATTTGAGGATGGTTTACACTAATCACAGTGATTTGCACACTTTCCACAGTACACCACAGTGAAATATCAGACAGGCAAGCAGACTCTATGCATCCTTCCCTTTTCTTCTCTCTCTTTTTTAAAAAAATTAAAAAGAGAAATTATTCTCCTTATTAAAGAAAACATTAATGCCGGAGGGCGAGAAATGATCACCTGGGTTTGAAAACAAGTTTGCTCATTTATTTTAACACTTGTGCACTAGGAGGGAGATGCACATTCTCTATAGAGATGGAGATTGGTAGGAAGGTAGGATGAAGCTATTGAATAACCAAGATCCTTGAAAGACTCCCTACAAGACCATCTTGGCACATCTTATTTCTTCTATATGTAGGGGCTTCAACTGTGAAGTTTACTAATATTTATTAAAAACATTACTTGAATTGGTGGATAGGGATCAGAAGCAAAAGATAAGAACCTGGCCCCTCTGAAGTCAGCTACAGAGTGAGTGAGTGCAGCCCCTAATGCTGCTCTAAACTGTACGAGAGGTCAAACTGGCAACCAGTGGCCCTAATACAGAGGAGAATCAATGGTGGCCTTTGCTCTTTTCTTTTCTCCTCCAGTCCTTGTTCCAAGCTCAGTCACAGCACAGAAATGAATACAGGCCTTAGTTCTTTGCTTTATGTTCTCTGCATCTCCTCTGACATTTTTCTCTGTTATGCTTTGGCCATCTAGGTATCCAGGGTTAGAGAGATTTCACTGGTAGAATACTGAGTTGCAACAGGAACTCAGCTGCTTCAGTAGTTGAAAAACTGATAGAAAGAAGCAAGACTCCTCCCATTAGTTGTTGTCTCATTGGATGGAATGATGCTACCCATTAAATGAACCAGATGGGCAAACATGGGAGCTTTGAGAAGCAAAATTACGAAGTGAGAAACTACTTTCTTTAATCTCCTGATTTCATGTTTTGGTTGTTGGATTGTTTATTGCTATGCTGCAACTGTTATTAATTTACTGATTCTAGAGATAATTTTTAATTAAACTACTTTGCAGCTTACTACTGTTTGGGGATTTTGTTAATTAATCTTTATGTAATTGCTATGGTGCACAGCACAAGTGCTTGAATTAGACATTCTACCTCTTTCAGCACATATCATTTATGAACATAACCAACCACCTGTTAACAAGAAGAGAGGGAAGAGTTTAGGACTGAACAGCTCTGAGCCAGTTCCTTTGACCTCAGCTGTTGGATTCTGTTGTACCATTTTTTAACATGAGATACACAAATTTAGGACATTTTTCTTGCTTTCTTCCCTCAGTCCATACCCTACTTATTCAAATTTCAGACTGCATAGAGATCAGGTGATCAGTTGTCCAGCAGGAGTTCACTAAAGACAATGCCAGATTCTGATCTCAGCTACACCAGTGTAAATCTCCAGTGGAGTTACTCCATATTTACACTGGTATAACTGAGATCAGAATCTGGACTTTGGAGTTTAGCTTCTTACTAATTCTCTAACCACAGATAGATGCTTAGTGGATTTCCTTACAGCTACAACTCAAAGGAATGCTATGCAAAGCAGTGATGATACAATCTGTTGAGATCCAATAATCAATTTTTGCAAGTCCAATTCCAACACCAGTCCATCTGGGATGACCAAATTCCAGAGACAGAATCAACTGAGGTTTAGCAACAAGGGAGAAAACTTCCATTTTCTTGGTGTGTGCCTGGGTGCAAGATGACAAAAGAGCTGGGAACGTATATGGGATACTGACCCCTCATGCTCTTGAAATGTTTATATATTAACCTACTGCACAAACACTTTGTCTTCCCCGCACTTGCTAGTGCGGGGAAGACAAAGGTGATTCTAAACCTGCTTTCTGTCTTGCCAGAACTTGGGGTTCAGTTGGCTCCCAGCACAAGTTGTAGTAGCTCTTAGGCTGCTTTTATCACATTTCCCTTTTTTAATTGTTGGTACATGAAAGACCCGCACAAACAATAGAGGAAACAGTCTATCACTCGCTGCATGAGTGAGACAGTGACACTAACTATACACAAAGTCATGTGAAATGCACACATTCAACAAGCTGAAACACTGAAATCACATCTAGTGCTACTTTCAACAGTAGGGTGTAAATTTTCATAGAGAAGAGGATGTTTACGTTGATATCATTTCTTTATATCAGAGGCCATGGACAGAAGGGAGGCAACAGAGTAGGAGGTCACTTACTGTATGCTGCTGGATCCCATTGTAACAGATACCTGGCCAGGAGCTATAGGTAAACCGTGGTACTGCAACCGTGGCAAAGGGAAATAGTGGCCAGTGGGTTTGGAAGAGAAGGAGAAATGCAAAGGTGAATTGGTTAAAAGCTTCTTATCCCATATTTAGTGTCATGTGTATCATTGATAACAGCATTAGCTTAAAAGCATGATCTGCCCCTGGAATAGCATTGTTTGAGGTGGGGGAGGAGAATGCCATGGAAGGGAAGACTCTCTTTTTTTCCTCAGGCAGAAACAGCAAAGAAACCTATGAATTACTGTCTACATGTGGGCAGTTTTACTATTCCCTTACCGATATCAATCCATTCTGAAGGAAGCATTCTCAGAGTGCATGCATCTTCTAATCCACATGCCTAGTTCAGCAACATAAGACTAAGAGTCAATTAAATCTTGTCATTGTCTCACAGCTATTTGAAAGGACTATATATCCAGGAGATGGTAATTTAGAATTTTTTGTGATCCATTGGTGAGAGTAGGAAATGAGCTGTGGTTATTCTCAAAGTCTCAAAGTCCAGGTCCATGGGCCATCTGTGGCCCGAGAACCTCCCCACTGCGGCCCGCGGAGGAGAGACATATACATCCGTGCAGCCGGCTCTGTCTGCTGCAGGAGCTGTCCCCCACAGCTCCCATTGGCTGGGGGAGAGGGACACAGATACCATCACTAGTTGCTGGACAGAGGCAGCCATGGAGGCAACATCACTTTTTTCCACAATGGATATAAACAAGTCAAAATACCAAACATACCTATCTGATGCACACCTTGCTGCAATCCTGAAGGTTTCAACTGCTCAGTCACTGAGGTCAAACATCAACAAACTGACAAAACTGAAGCACTGCCAGGTGTCTAGCAAACACCAAAAACTCTCTGGCAGGCAAAGAATTGTATAAAGTTGTATGATAGTTTTATTATTTCTAAGAAATTTGAAATAAAAAATACAATATAAACGTTTTCTTTCCTGAACACCGTCTTCAGTGACATTATTGGCCAACTGGTAGGATTTGAGGACTGGCACTGGCCCTATGGTAAACTGAGTTTGACACCTCTGATTTAAACAAACTTAGGGTGTAGTTTTTTGCTCCTTGAGATCAACGGGAGTTTTGCTTAAGGAAGGACATGAGGATCAATTCTCAATTTTTGTTACATAGATTATTACAAGTCCTGATGTTGTAATCCTACTAATTTAAGTTCAGTGCTAAGGGTGAAAGCATAAGTAGAGGCTATTATCTTTTGGGAAGACCACCTTTGGCAGAACAGTTAATAAAATCCAATAGTACACAAGGCCAGAGATTTTTATTTCTAGCCCATTTAGATTTGATTCAGTTTTGCTACTCTAAGGAAAAGAAACATAAAAATTGATCTGAGTTGTCAGGACATCATACCTTCTTCAAAGAGCAAAATATTCTATTACTATACATAAAGACCAAATGAAAAAATATCGTGTATTACCACTGCTTTAACTGTTTCCTGTACAAACAACTCTCTAAATGATGGAAGCATTTTGGGCCCGATCCAAAGCCTAGTGAAAGCAATGGGAGGTTTTCCAGTGATTTCAGTGGGCATAGAAAAGGCCCTTTGTTAGGACATAAATACTCTATTAAAATAAAGACAGTTATAATTCCTACAAGGCCTTTCCACAAACAACCATGTGGAGAATTATGTACCCTCATGTTTCATTGCTTTTATGTTTTCAGAGATTCTGTACCCCATTTACAAACAAAATCATAACCTTGCCATACTAGAAGTGATAGTTACTATCAGTTGTTGTTTTTCTGAGAGCTGTGTGTGTCTTCAAACAATACATTTAGTTATGGAGAAACTCAACCAAGTGTAATGAATTTTATGACATAGCAACTGTTCAAATAAAGCAAACAAATTTGGCTTAATAGCTACTTGATGAATATTCACTGGCCTAACAGCAGAAAAATATAGCACAGTAGCTACAGTGTATGTATTATAGTGCTAAAAGGTTATGAATGGTAACATGCAGAAAGTACACCGGTGCTATTTCGGTTTCAGTTCTACTTGTATATTTTGGAGGATTTATATAACTGTGTTGGCAGTCTACACAACTAAAGGTGCTTAAAAGAATTGCTTTGCCAAGATAGCCATTGCACAGTGAACTGAAATTCTATTGCAGTGGCCAGGCAAATTCTGTTAAGGTACCCTAGTGGTATTCTGCATGATCTCAGAGACATGGTAACTGAGTGAGGAGCCAGCTATTTAATACACAATGCTTTTTTGGGAGGAATGAGGTTGTATAAACTATAAAGACTCTCTCAAACTGGACCAGGAGACCATAGCTACCAATGTATTTCCCTAATAGAACTCCAGTTTGATGAGCAAGATGCTGTCACCAGGACAGTCTCTATGTGAGACCAAATTCTGAATTCATTCTCTACCTTGGGCCAAAATATCCCAGATAAATTAACCTCCAGGTGTGCTGCAATGCTGCTAATCTATTTTCTCTGTCTGCAGAGGCATCGAGGGCAACTGATTAATTTTAATTCAGGCTATATGGGAAAGAAGTTGCTGGATTTGATATATACTGTATGCATTTGTAAGATCTCAAAGCTGTACTAAAGGTGCAGTGATTGCTTTGATTTAGACATACACAGAAATAAAAAATTCCTCATGACACCGGGGTGTTTGTAAGACTTCATGAACGCTTTGAAATTTTTTTGGAATCTGCATATCTAAGATGCTACAGGAAGGCAAAACATCACTGTTAAAATAAATAATTTTATAGCGTGACCAGTCTATCCGAAAAGAAATCAGAAATGTTGGAACGCAAGAACACAAGAATTGCTGTAGTGAAAGTTATGTCAATCCAGGGGCCAATGTACTCCAGTAGGCTTTGTATGTCAATCTTTGAACTTACTGCTTCTCTTTTGTAGGCAGAGGGGAGTATAAAGGAGTGGAAACCTGGAGGGGTGTCAAAGAGGCAAGCAGGGGCATCTCCACTGCATGATTTCCCCTCCCTGGAAGCTGGCTGAAGTGCCTCCATAGAAGCACACCATCACCTAGAAACCTGATCCTTCAGCTTCAAAACCACAAGTCTTTGCAACTTTAGCTTAAAGAACTCTCTGTAGCAAGCAGTAGTAGTAGGTCCCTTTCCTCTCTGGACCACCCACTACAGAAGGGCACTATGCACCTGCAAAGTCAGTATGTACCAAGTTCTCCCTGGGATGGGAAAAAGGAGAGAGCAGAGGAGCAGGTATGCTGCATGGCACTCTCCCTCAGAAACCCATGGTATTTACTAGTGGAAATCTACACAAGAGTTAACTTTTCTCCAAGCAGCATATTATCCTCTGTGCCTGTGTGATTCTTTAGCGGGAGAAGGATTGGGCAGTCAGTGGTGGCACAGCTACACTGAAAAAGATGCTGCTACTGAAGAGAGGAAGGAAAGAGAGCATTGTGGAGAGGCTGGTTTCCTGTGCAGATGTCCCTGGATTTGCAATGATGCAGCTAGGAAGACACATCCTCTTCCCCATCCTGGCTGGCCAAGGACCCTTGAGGAGCAGGTGCAATGAGAGAACCTCACAAAGTTCCCAATGGACATTTTCCCCTCCTATGGATACTCTGGACCATTATTTCCTGTAGCATCCAAATGCTTTGAATGACACCTCTCCTCAACTATGGCCTGGCTTTGAACTTGCCATTAACACTTTGAGAAAGGGAGTTGCTGCAACCTCTGAAAGGTCAGCAATGCAGGATGTAGTGCAAAAGGAAAACTGATCTATGCTGTTTATGTGATATGTAGAGTGTTAGGAAATGACAATTTGTGCTATTAATATAGAAAGAAACAGCAGAAAACCTAATCCCCTATGGAAATAAAAGGGGACTCTCAACATTTTAGCTGAAAACTCTCCTTACAATTTCAATAGCTTCCCTTATCTTCCTTTATCCATAGTTGCTGACCGAAGGTAAACCCTTGCATCCATCCCAGTCTATGACATGAATTTAATCAAGTGGCTATGTGATGACATGTTTGGCAACAGAAGATTTAGTTATCCTGCTGTGATAAAGAGTTGATGAATGTGCTATTATTCCCTCTTTTATTGACTTTTCTTTCCTCCCAGTGTACACCATAGTACAGTATCACAGACTAAGTTTTCTACAATCTTGATTTCACTGTCCCTTTTTAAATTAAGGCCAATCTGCAGGTTTCAATGACAATAGGTATTTATTCATTTCTAAAAGTCTTGATTTGCAAGCAATTGTTTCCTTGGCACAAAAAGAAACAACACCTGAATCAAATCACCGTTTTCTTATTGGCCTCCAGTAATTAGAGAGGATTTTATTCATTTTGAAAATAGTTGAGTATAACTAACCTTTATAAAATATTTATAAAGGGCCCTGCTACATGATCTTCTGGATTTTTGGTACTAAACACCAAACAGCTTTTTTGGTTATCTGTGAGTTCACCTAGATTTTTAAACTCTTGAGCACTGTGTGGCTTTGATGCTCGAGTCACGCTGAGCTTCACTCAGGGAATGTGGCTATAGAGCCAGGTTTGCATTCCTTATGCAAGTTCTAACTTATGGCCACCTACAAAGGTGCCCATACCCAGAGCTGGCTCCAGGCACAAGCCAAGCAAGCTTGTGCCTGGGGCGGCAGATTCTAAGGGGTGGCATTTCGTCCAGCCCTAGGGTGGCACAGCTGCCTTTTCATTTCGCCGCTCCGGCTGCCCTGCACCCTGGTTTTTGGTTTGCCACTCCGGCTGCCCCCCCCCCCATTATTTTACTTGGATGGCAAAAAAGCCAGAGCCAGCCCTGCCCGCGCCAAATCAGGCCCTTACCAATATGCCCTGCATAACGCTGTCTGGCTAGGGACTGGAGCTAGTGATTGTAATGGTAATTAATTATTAATAATGATTACTATGTATCATTTGTATAGTGCCCACAGAGTGAAAGATGTTCTGCAGAGCAGCAGGAAGTCCTCCTTGAAAGAACAACAAGAGAAACAGTCACCACGAATGAACTGCAGAACCAGATGCTAGGGTTTGCATTTCATAATGGTTTTGTTGTCAGCAGTAAGGAATACCCCCAAGAACTGGGCTACATGAGAAGCAGAGTAGGATTTGTTTCTGTACCACCCCTGGATAAGTGACAAATAATTCTAGTGCAAATGCTCATGTGTACAAATTTTAAATCTGTTTTCTGCAGTTATACTTTCCACAAATATTCATGCCAGTAGAAGATGGTTCTTTCATAATGTACCACATGATCGTCAATGATGCTAGTGGCTAGCTCCTTGGAAGAGAACATCTCCAGCAGCAAAATGCTACTTGACACCATGCTGGGACACTGACATAGTATTATTACTGAATAGCTCTCAGAGACTGTAATGGAAGAAGTGGCCAAAACTTACTCTTTGCCAGATTTTCAGACATGAACAGTGCTGGCTAGGGGAGGGGTAATGCCTTAGCAGCATGCTCTGGTAGGGCTCCTACATATCCTTACCATGATTTAAAGCTACCTTCCCCAAATGGAAATCAGGAGGAGGCTGGGAAGTCACACTGACCACTTGTCCTTCCATGGGATTAATCTACCCCTACAGCATCAAGGGCAAGGTTATATTTTGAATCACCCTCACCAAACTCATTGACTTGAACCCTGACCATTTTAAGAAAATGTAGTTTTTATTTTAAGAAAATGTAGCTTTATGTAGAAGAAAATATTGATGACATCAATCCAAACTACTTCTGGGTGATAAAGTTGCACATCAGCTGTAAGTAAATTCCTTTTGTAATGATTGTATTCAATACATACACCACTCGCATCACATAATGGTGGGGTCCATCTGGATTTACACCAGGTACAGCCAAACTGCCAAAGGCACAGAGATCACAAGGGGTGCACAGAGATGCACTTCCCTGATCCTACTTTGTGAATATTCACCCCCTCACTATGCTAGAGCAGCACTGGTTTAATTTATCCTAACTTTTAATGGTGGTTGAAAAAACACCTTATGATTGGAGGCTGGATTACTCCTACATTACGCCAATCACAGATGTGTGTTTTCTGCACTTTGCTGATAGCAAGGAGGTGGAGATTTGTTAACCATTAGCTCTGTGCCACTGCAGGATCAAGTCTTGCACTGGGCTGGTTAGGCAGAGTTTTCAGCCAAATTACACCAGCACTGCTGCAAAGTGGCCTCGCTGCACCCCAGGATCTGGCTCTGTATTTTGGGAAGTTCAAAAACTGTGATGTACAAAACTCCAAAGATTGGTATGAACATTATCCAAACCATTTAAACCTCTTTGCTTTGCAAAATCTAGTTGGAAATCATACGAAGGAGACCTTTTTCATAGCATTTTTTTGAAACCTCTTTGGCTGGTACCGTAACTCCTCATTTAACATTGTGGTTAGGTTCCTGAAAAATGCGACTTTAAGCAAAACGATGTTAAGCAAATCCAATTTCCCCATAAGAATTAATGTAAATGAGGGGGTTAGGTTCCAGAGGTTTTTTTTTCACAGACAAAAGACTATTATATATATATATATATATATATATATATATATATATATATATACACACACACACACATACACACACACAGTATAAGTTTTAAACAAACACAGTGATGACAATTGTGAAGCTTGGTTGAGGTGGAGAAGTCAGAGGGTAGGATATCTCCCAGGGAATGCCTTGCTGCTAAATGATGAACTAGCAGTTGGCTGAGCCCTCAAAGGTTAACACTCACACTCTACAAGGCAGCAGGAATGCAGGGAGGGCAGACAGAGACAGACAGAGAGAGAGTTGTGCACATTTCCACTTTAAGTATGCTGACCCTACTCTTAAGTACACTGCCTTGTTAATTATATCAGCTTGCTGATACTAGTTGCTGCCAGCTAGCTCCCTCCAGCCTGAGCCCTGTCGTGTATCCCCCCCTGCTCTATGGAAGATGGGGTAAGCAAGATGCAGGAGTATGGGGGAGGGGGGACACACTGATATTAGCCGCCCTCCTTCTCCCTCCAACCCTTGCACAGCAAGCAGGAGTCTCGGGACCAGCTCCAAGGCAGAGAGCAGGAGCAGCACGTGGCAGTGGAGGGAGGGACAGCTAAACTGCCAGCAACTGAGAGCCTGCTGGGCGGCTGCTGCACAGGAAACTTAGGAGAGTGGACAGATGGTGGGAGAGCTGATGGGAGGCTGCTGGACCACCCTGGTTCCAACCACCCACCAGCCAGCTGCAATGGGCTGCTCTTCCTGCAAGCAGTGGACAAAGCAAGTGGCTGCCAAACGACATTAGAAGGGAGCACTGCACAACTTTAAACGAGCATATTCCCTAATTCAGGGGTCCTCAAACTTTTCCCCTCACGGCCCCTTTCCGCGGAGGGAAAAGTCTGGCGGCCCCCGGGGGGTATGTCTGCTGAAACGCTGCCACGGAAAGCAGAAGCTTCCACTTTCTGTGGTGGCATTTCAGCAGGACTAAAATAGCCCACCTGGGAGTTCGGTGGTGCCAACGGGGTCTTGTGCACCCCAGTTTGAAGACCACTGCCCTAATTGATCAGCAACGTAACAACATTAATCCGGATGACTAAGTGAGGAGTTAATGTACTAAGACACAATTATAGAGATTAAAAAAAAAAGACATTTTAAAATATTAAACCAAATTTTCTGGAAATTCTAAAAAAAAATAAATTATCAGTGGGATTGTATGAGGGCTTCTCCCTGCACACTCTGGCAATATTCCCACTAAAGTGATTTCCCTGCTCTGTAGCACCACCTAGTGATATTGAAATGGATGGGAATTTATCTTTGCAGCATTCTCTTGTAACACTGCAGTCAGTGGAAACTTTGCCTGAGTAAGAACTGCAGGACTTGGCACTGTCATGATCCTTCCACCCCTATTTAGGAAATGTGGAATGCTTATAAAGGAAATGTATGTGCTCAGAAGGAGGCAAGACAGAACCTAGAAGAAATCACTCGTGTTACGTAAACGAAGCACTTTCCCTCCAGTTCTTGGGGCTGGAGGATGGGGAAAGGAGAGGAAGAGATTATTTTAATGAGATTGGGGTGGGAGAAGAGATTGTTTTAACAAGATCTTTTGTATAGCTGGATTTAAAGTCACAAGCAGTGATTAGTAAGGTTTTCCTTGTATTAACCGGCTGTCGCTACATACCATAACAATACCTTAATTCTAAACAAATTAAATTAAATATAAGTTATCCCACTGATGCAGTAGTTTGCCCAACCATTCTATTAAAAATTCACTTGAACACACAACTCAGTGGAATTCTAGACAAGGAAAATTATTTCAAAATATGTTTTAGTATTCTACAGTGTAATGAATACAATTATTCTTATCGTACAGCACTAAAATAGTGACTATTACTGGTTGTTAAAGACTGTATTTGTTAAGAAATGCTTTAGATATTGTTCCTGCATACCAAGAGAAATACCTCATTTGTAGACTGCCTTATCTCAGCTTTACTGAGGAGATTGTGGGAGACAAAAATAATGAGTTTTTGTGATGTCACAAAAGGTAAATAAACCAAAAGAGAAATTTCTTTGTACCAGAAAGTTTTAAGAACATTTTACACAAAGGAAACCCATCAATCGTGGGTTTTTTCTTATTTATTTATTTTTAATTACACTCTGAGGCTATGGTTCCATGCTCAGCTCACAAATAAAATACAGAAGATCAGCTCCTTTATACTCTAAACTGAAATTTCCAATACCTACTCCTCATTAAATGAGTAAGTAACTCTTTTAGAAAATGAATGGGGTCATTTTAAACACAGATTTGTTATTGGTTCTACAGTTCTGGAGAGATTGCACGGTTTATTTTAAGTTAAAATGGTTCAGCTTTAGCACTCTTTCCTCTAAAACTTTTAATAACTTATGCATAAAACTGAACTAAAGGACATTTTCTATGCCATTTTGAGATGAAAGAAACACAATATGAACTGAAAGAGTACTTGAAAGAAGACTGATCAGCAGCAAGTCAGGATCACCAGCTGAGCATATGTTTATAATATACGTACTACAGCAGGGGTGGGCAAACTTTTTGCCCCAAGGGCCACATCAGATTTGTGAAATTATATCGAGGGCCGGATAGGCAAGACCATGCCCCCAATCCAGCCCCCTCCCACCTTCCGCCCCCTGACTGCCCCCTCCCACTTCCTGCCCCCTGAAAATTCCTGACCCATTCAACCCCCCCCACACCTTGTCCTGTAACTGCCCCTTCCACAGACCCCTAACCACCCCTAGGATCCCATCCCGTACCCAATTCCCCTGCTCCCTGTCCCCTGATTGCCCCAACCCCTATCCACCTTCCCACCCCTGAACCACCATCCCAGAACGCCACCCCCATCCAACCCACCCTGCTCTCTGACTGACTCCTCCAAAGCCCCCCCACCTACTCTGGAACCCCCGCATTCTCCCTCTTACCATATCTGCGCGGGGGCGGGGGAAGCATGCAGCCCCAGCTCCCAGAGCTCTGCCCGTGCAGGGTGGCTCTGGGGGAGGGGCGGAGTGCACAGCCCCGGCCCCTAGAGCATTCCCCGCGCAGCCTCGGCCCCCTGGAGCGCTGCCCACGCTGCGCGGCTCCGGAGGAGAGGCAAGCGTACAGTCCCGACCCCCAGAGCACTCCCCGCTCGGCATGGCTCCGGGGGAGGGGCCAGTGCACAGCCCCAGCCCCCTAGAGCACTGCCCACGCAGCAGGGCTCCGGGGGAGTGGCGAGCGCGCAGCCCCGGGAGCGGGGGGAAGCATGCAGCTTCAGCCCCTAGAGCTGCCCGTGGGGCATGCAGCCTCGCACCAGTGCCCGCGTGGCACGGCTCCGGGGGAGGGGGCCAGGGGCAGCCTCCACGGTCGCGGGCTGGATGGGAGGGCCTCGCAGGCTGGGTGTGGCCCGCGGGCCGTAGTTTGCCCACCCCTGTAGTACAGGCACAGTGTCTAGGGGAGTGAGGAGGAGGCAGGATCTAGGAACTGGAAAATTTTACATGTTGACTGAGACATTGCCTCAGTTACAGCCATCAGTATAGCTGCACCTTCACCAGAGCGCATAGGCAAAGTCATGGAAGCAGAGTAAACTAAATTAGTGCCCACAATGGCTTTGCCTGTTTATTCCAGAAGTTTGTATCAGCTCATCTATACCAATGGCTAGTCACAAAGAGCTGTAATCAAAACTAGGGCCTACTTCAGACAAGGCTTGACACTTTAAATGGAACAAATTTCTTGCCACCCTATAACTACTATACCAGTGTCACACACAGATTAGACCTCAGAAGTGTCAGGCTTCCATTCCCAAACTTTGTCAACTACACCGTGTTTCCCATAGGCAGGTACCATACAGCATGTTAATGGCAAGCAAATAATCAGACCACAAATTAGAAGTATCATAAACATAAGTTCAGAATTGGACTGACGTCTGTGCGCACACACAATATGGATAGGATTTTCAAAAGTGCTGGGCAGTGGCCTACTTTGCTCCTATTGAAATCACACCCTATAAGTACATTGGTTTATATGAGAAACAGCATTGTCTGGTTGACTGAGCTTGGGAATGGCCACCCGAGTTCAGTATCAATAGCCCAAAACAAAACTACTCTGCAGAATTGTCTGGTGACATTGAGCTTTCACAGTACAACCCCACTTCTACAAAGAAGCTTTCACAGTAACTTTGCAATATATCCATACAAATGTCTTTAGCTCAACATTGTTAGTTAAATGTAAAAAAGAGAATTTTATATGTTGAACTCAGTGGAGAAAGAAATTACTTTCTCTACAATCTGTCCATGGTTCTTAATGAAAAAAAATTATAGGCAGTGTTAATTAAAATTAGCAGTTCAGGTAAGATATGGATTGGCTGAAATAATGGAAAACAGTTCAATAACAAGATCACATTTTTTCTCCAAGTTTCATTGAAATACTTGTGAGAACAAACCAGAAGTACAAACCAAAATGGTACTTTTCTAAAAAATGTTAGATTCTCTGCATAAACCCACTAAATAACCCACTAACTTCCTGTAATCCACGACCTCTATGTAATGTGTGGAGAGAATGGAAGTGCAGTGGAAAGAACAGAAAAGGAAATAATGGATTAGAAAAGTGAGTGTTGCTGGGCTAGGAAACTATAATGAAGCTGAATGAACAATATAGGAAGCAGCATTACAAGAAGATAAGTATAACTAAAAATGTGTCAATATTCCAGGTGGAAAATATACTGAGAAGCCCAAATTCTGCACTCAGATACATGGGTGCCATTCCCACTGAAGCTATGGGGAGATGTGCTCATGTATTGGATGGTAGAATTAGGTCTATGATGTAGCATGTGAGAAACGTAGTGTAAGTGCATGCCAGCCCTGTGAAATAGAACATCTTCATTTCTCACCTTTCTTCAGTTTGACACTAGTTTGTTCTAAGGGATACTTACGATATGGGAGATTGATGGCCAGATCCCAAGACCACGGAGGGACTCTTCCTGATTTCAATGATCTTTTCATCAGATACTAACTATTTTTTAAATTCATTTCTTTCAGTAGTATTTGAAGGTAAGGTAACACGCAGTATCTATAGGGCAGAGGACACAGATTTTAAGCTCTTGGGCAAAGGCCCATCTTTTTGTTCTGCTTGTACAGCACCTAGCACCATGGGGTTCTGGTCCATAACTGAGGCTCCTAGATACTACTACAGTACAAATAAAACAAATATCTTATTGACAGGGTTTAATCCTGAGAGGTGCTGAGCACCTGAAGTTTCCAACTAAATCAGTGGGAATTATAGATGATCAGTACCTTGTAGGGAATGTCCCATAAAATACTGTGCCCATCTGGTGATATAAAGCATTATGTGTATATAATATAATGTCAAATCCTAAAAGGTGCTTAGCATCTACAACTCCCATCGACTTCTTTGGACCAATGTTGTTGTCCATCTTCTAATTTATGATGGAATAAAACTAATTGTATAAGTATGCTTAACTCCATATAATATTTATCACCTTCATTTCAATATATTACCAAACTTTTTCTTATACATCTTGATGCTTTGCATGGTGACCTACAGCCATTTCTTTTCCATAGTCTCATTTGTTTTCCTAGAAGCTTACATGTTAAATTATCCTGGGGTAAGAACAGTCTCCTAACTTTGATATGTAAAGAAACTAATTCCAGAGTAACTTTTTCTGTTGTATCAGTAATTCTTAATACAGAAAAAAAATCTTAGAGTTAAGACTTTAACAAGTTTAACTCAGAAGGTGGTCTCAAATATGCATGCATTAACAGGAGACAGGAAAGCACATAATTTTCCTTCCATAACACCTACTATGGTTTCATTAAATTTTGATTGAAATTATCACTTTTATACATATCACAGGAGACTCTTTTATTAACACTGCTTAGCTACGGATGTCTAATGAATATAAAATAAATTCAATGAAGAAGTATGTTTTGGAAATTACAGCACAGATTATTGAAATACTAATTTTTCCACTTTTCCCAGTGGCTACAATTGTTTAAGGAGGCTTATCTGACACTCCCAGAAATACTGTGGTAGGAAAGAAAATAACCCATGATAAGCCAATTGGGCTTACCTCCAAGGTGAAAATGAAAAAGCTATGAACAGAGAAGGTACTTTTATACCAGTGACCCATAGATTAATCATGGACCAAGTTTACAACTGCATTTCACCATCACAGAGTAATGTTTTTGGTGGTCACAGATCACAATCGGATTTTAACTTGTGATCTGTGAGAGGTTCCTTATCCCATTGTTAAATCTCCTACCATCTTTTCTTGTAGTGTTTTTTAATCGTTTGCTTTCCTGTTCCCACTTCATCCATAATTATCTCTGCTTTCTCCTTTTGAAATTGCTGAGTGCATTTACTGATTTAGGGCCTGCAGAAAGGCATAAAAGTGCTCCTTAAGTTCCAGGCTGCATGGGGTTCCAAGCAGAGCCCAGGTTCCCTGACCATTATATGAGTCATCTGCAAATGACTACAAAAGGAAAGGGAAAACAGTTGCAAAGGACTTTAAGGCCATGTCTACATTACCTGCCAGATCAGAAGGTAGTGATGGATTTACCGCGGCCAGTGTAGACGCCATAAATCAATCCCTGAGCACTCTCTCCGTTGACTCCGGAATGCCACCGCCGCGAGAGGTGGAAGCAGAGTCGATGGGGGGAGCGGCAGTGGTTGACTCGCCACTGTGAAGACGCCGAGGTAAGTTGACCTAAGATACGTCAACTTCAGGTACGCTATTTGCATAGCTGAAGTTGCGAATCTTAAGTAAACACCCCCCACAGTCAGCGTACACCTGGCCCAAGGGAAGTGTGCATTCAGGTTGCCAGTCATTGGGCCCAGTGCTTGAATCTTCCTTAGACTAAACAAAGCTTGTCCTGAAGCAAGGAACAAAAACTTCTCTAGAATTTTGACTTTATATGAACTCCTTGTCTGATATTGCTGGGCACTAATTTACATGACCCAGTCCCAAATTCTGTTTGATTCTCATACGTGTAAATGCATTGCAATCAGCACCCTCTCTGCATTATGCACCCTTGTGTAGACAAATCTTACAAATCTATACAATTGAAATATTTGTATATTGATTTCTTCAAATTTTGTCAGCCTACATTAGCATTTTTAGCTCCAATCCTAGCTTTTACTGACATTTACATTAAGTTCAAGAGTATGACGCATCTAATTGCCCCAACAAACAATATCTGTGCCCTCTTCTTACAGAAAGACCTCAGAACAGACGTCTCTCCAATTGTGAGCACTACTGTTACTCCAAAGAAATGTTTTTAGTACTGAATTCCTGGAGTAACAGATCATAAAGGAAGGAACTTATACTGAGGTGTGAAATGAACAGCAACATTATCAAGAATACCTTTAGAAATAAAGTATCACTTAAGTGACTCAAACATTATTACTATGAGAACTCTAATACACATTGTCTGGTGTTGGCATTTTAGCCACCATCTTCAGTCATTTCAGAATTAGTGAGAGAGATATTAAATATGACAATCTCACCATCAGAATCCAGGACCCCATGGGACTTATCCCAGAGTACTAAAGTGTGTAGGCAGCGTGAAGAAATTACTGAAGTCAAACAGAACCTCAGAACTTCATAGCAGTGAACATAATACTAACATTTTCTAACAGGGGACATAGAACTGCACTGGAAAAGTAGAACTAGCTTAATACTTTGTGTACTGTACTGACATAAATATTGATGCAACCCCCTTTTCTAGGCAATGCCATTTCTTCTGATAATGCTGTGAAGGTCTTGCACCAAGATTCTATGCCTTTTGGGTCAGGACTCTCTCTTTCAGCGCATTTCACAATAGGACCTTATCCTAAGTGAGGCCTCTGGGAACTACCAGTATGCTGAGTAATACATATTAATATATGGGGTCTAATGTGTGCTCTGTTTTGGAAGATACAGGCACTATCATTATCACAAATTATTACATCCACATTAGCACTGTCTTCAATCATTTCAGCTGTAAAGCTTCTTAGGTACCCCACTCTCTCATAGTTCTCAGGATAGCATCCAGAAGCAGTAGATTCTAGATTTCAAAAAGTTACCAAATCCACTATTGTCCCCCATTTCAGCTGATCTGTACCCACACTGACACTAAAATAGTTTAAGATGAAATGGTTCAAATTCAGTTGGTATTCCTCCCCAGTGAAGGACAATCTATTCCAAAGGATATTTAATATCATTGTAAACCATTCAGAGCCATTCTGCATATGGATACAAGGTGTGTTACAATCTTTTGAGGAGGTACAAACAGTTGTTAGCAAGGTAAATCTCTCTATGGCAGAAAAGCCTTCAGATGTAACAAAAAATGGAGAACCAATGCCATGTACTGTGAAACTGACAAGTTAGTGAACACTCTATTATAGGTTTGATGATTGGAGTGTACAGTGTGCGACACACTGTAGTTTATTAAGATTTTCCACAAAGATCAATGTGACAGATGTCTTTTTAAATCACAAGATGTAATGTTGGGGATTCACAGAAGGTTATCTGAGTGCACAGAAGGAATTTAGAATGAAGTGAGCTGGAACAGTCTTGCTCTTTTGCCTTTCTTCTTACACTGAAATTATTTAAACTCAGATATTCATATATGCATACACCTGTTTGCAAGGTATTGCAAGTTATTCATATCAGTGTTTTCTAAATAATTTGATTTTTCTACAAATAGGAAAAATATTAAACACTAATACATTTAACCAATTTATTCAAATACATCTTTATTAAAAGGAAGAGCTGGAATTATCGTTATTTTAACTTTCAGGCACTTACTCTCGCAAACTGAAGCTTCAAACATCCCTCCAGTCCCACCCCTCTTTCAAACTACCTTACACTTTCAAACAACATGTGTTGATATTCTTTATTGCTATCATATCAAGGGATTATAACTTTCTTCATTCCATTTCCTTCCGCATGTGAAAGAAGGAGTGACACAGAGAACTTAGTTGCACTCAAACTCCTTCATAGAGAGATTAAAAATAGTGGAAATCTTTGAACTACAGTGACACTAGCAGGCACTGCTTCAACAACAGCCTCATCCTGAAGAGAAAGTATCTCACAGAATGATGTATTTTCAAATTAGTATGTAATTATTGACGGCCGCAATGTATCCTAGCATAATTAGATTGCAAAAAACAACATGCAAGTACTTCTAAATTAAATAGAGAATGGCAGCAACATGTTAAATTAACCCTCAGAAATTACAAAAATATTTTTAAATGTATCAGAAGCAAATTTAGAGAGGCAGGGAATGATCTCTCCCATGAGTGATTGGCAAAAACACCACCCTCAAATTGCATATACCTTCAGGTGTTTGTTCTGCATTATTAATTGTATATCAAGCATGTCCTGTTTGCTACAATCAGTTGGATTTGTCAGGGGAGGAGGGGAGGTGAAGCACAGCATGTAAACAAGATCGGAGTCACATCAGTAGATTACCTTTTGAATGAATAATACACCAGATTTCAGTGACAAAAGGCATAATTCATCCATGGTGTAAGACTGAATTTAGTCCAAAGTCTTTTCTGGTTTGTTCCACAAGACACTTTTACCTAGCAAACAACAAAGCAGCAAACTGGCACTGAAAGATTAATATTGTTTTCCATTATATTTCCTTTTCTACAATGCAGCTGTCAGAGAACAACATGTGAAGAATAAACTACAAAGAACAGAGATGCAATGGTCAGTGGCATTGCACAATGTTGTTACTTATTAGAAAGAATTTGTGGTAATGCTTCATAAATAAATAAGGTCCAGGCCACAGACAAAGTGACTCGATATACAGTGTATAGGCAACTAGCTTGCCAATCTTGGAGTGGTCACAGAATTTTCAACTTACTTCCTGGTCTTGTGGCACTTAGAACAACATGATACAAATTGGCAATGTATTAAAACACTGTATTGCATGGCACTTTCAGGGAAATGTTAATGAAGAGCATTTGTACCAGATTATGCTCCCTTTTCAGAACAGTATTTCCCAGTTCAATTGCAGGCGACTCTTTATTATTTCAGGATCTGTCACTGCTACCAATTCAGAACAGAAACCAAACTAGGGTTCTATCCTACAAATTGCTGAGAAGTCTCAGCTCCCACTGAACACCAGCCGTGCTCAGCACCTTGCAGAATTTAGGTCCCTTTCGCCTACTTGATAATTCAATGACATATGTAATAAGAGTCAGCAGCATAGGAAGCAACATAAATTTAGTAGGGTTGATAGGGGAGGGAACAATCCAGTTATGTGAACTCGTGGCGTGGTGAAAGAGAAATGAAGCACAGCACCAGGCAGCAAGGACTGCTCAGCAGGAGAGAATCTTTATAAACACAAACCAAACAAAATAACAAATGAAAAGAACAACAAAATCTTTCCCAGCTAAGGGATCTACCCAGGCCTCAGAATCCTGAATAGGAAGCCAACCTCTGCCTCTTGGGCCATATTCAGTGCTGTCCCTAGTTGAAAGCACATCACAGAGGTGCAGCCCAGAAAGAATGGGCAAAAGATGACTTTTGCATAATCTTTCACCTCCCAGATTCTGGTATGGTGCAGGGGCCACCTTAACTCCCCACTCCAGGGCTGTTCTAACTTATGGTAGCTGCACAGAGCCATCAAAAGGCAGCTTTGTGCTCCGACCACTCCCTCTCCTGCCACTCCAGATCTCCTGCTGTCTCCAGCTGGAGCTGGGAACTGCAAGGGGCAGAATTGACATAGGGACATGGACACACACCCCACACTTCGCTTATGCTGGGGGTTTTCCTTGGAGTCAGATTTGCCAACCACTTTGCAAAGACTGACCGCTCAGCAGAGCCCAGAATCAGATAGGCCATCTACATTATTTAAAGAGAGATGTCCTTAGCCTTAATTCTTTGTTAATTGAGATTTTCATCATGGAATGTTTGGTTCTATTTGGAGAGAGCTTCTCTCCTACACACAGGACAAGAGGCCTGTGTCGAATTTTGTTCTATTCTTAGTGCATTTACTTAGCTACGGTGCTTCTTCCAACAAGACATTCATTTACATCATTCAGTGCTGGTAGCTTTCATCAGCTTTGTTTATTTTTCCCATTGCTGCTGAAGATAAAACCAGATAACAAAACTTCTCCTTTATGCAACCCATATTAATATTTTTAGATGGGGCTAGTGTGGAGGGCAGCAGGTTTTCATGGGAAGGGGCTTTTAAAACCTTCAATTGATAACAGTTCTTTACATATGCATTTTCTTGGTCCTTCTCATCAAAAAAATGGTGTGAATCAAGGCTGCCTCATCTGAATTAGACGACACCATTAATTTTGAGACTGCACCGTTAACATAGTCCAGTCTCACATTATAAACAAGCTTTCACTAAGTAATGCTTCTTTCTTTATAGAATTTCTTTATTGTTCCAAGTCCAGAAGGGTTTTGCATAGCCTTTTGAGAACCTGTGTCTGCTCCCAAAATTCCCATTAACTTCAATGAGAGTAGGATCAATGCCATCCATGCTAATGATGGACTTGATGCACAATATGTACAGAGGCCTTCTGAGCCACGCAATCTGTTGAAGGCTAAAGATGCTGGCTCTTTCGCAGGCCAGCATATTAGGAAGACAAATCACACTGATGTAGAAAACCCAAAAGAAAATTCTGAGCACCATGGAGTTATGGAGGGATATGAAGGAAAGCTCAGGTACACATACACCCTGTTTCCCACTCTGTACAATCATCTCTCCCCTATCAGTTTCCACAATACCACAAACAAAGCCAAGGACACACAGTATGAAGATACCCCACTCAAGAAGCTGGAGTCACCCCTGTGCTCAACCACACTTGGCAAGGGCACAAAGCTATGCTTAATAAATCTAAGGACTATTATTATTTAAAACCAATAAATCACTGCCCCTTTTCGACCCAAGTGGCTAGTTAAAAATACAGGGACCTATGGAAGCCCCAGCTGGAAGTAGAAGTTGATAGAGTGTGGTATTCTCTTTTATGCAAATGTACAAAGTCTTGTGTCTCTGAACGCAGAAAAAACCAAGAATAAAAGGAGCAGTTTCTTGACTTACAGCACCAAGCCTCTTCAGTCAACACCAAAAGCGCTCTCTAGTTTTTGGCATGGTCACTGTACTTACTGGTACCTACTTAGGTTTTCTGCCTCTCCCTCTTCCTCTGTTCTTTGCTGTTCTCAGTTTGTGTGTGTTCTGTCTTCCACATCCCTGCAGCCCTACCCAAAACTATACTCAGTCAACAGCTCCTGGATGGGTTCACACACACCTTTTGCCAGGTGGGGGCTTATGCTTAAAGTTATGTTAATTGAAGGGTGAGTTCACAACAATTAATTTCAATGGGGCTTCAATTCAACTCATAAGTTTTCACCAGCTCAGAACAACAAAATAAAATGAAAAACAGTTTATGTAGAAATGGAAAGGGCCAGACCCCTCCAATGATGATCTCTAGTAAGATGTAAGGTCTTCTAGCTTCATTGGTGACCAGTGGACAGATTTTCAGGAGTGATTACTGCCTAAAATTGGCCCCAGATTCTCAAAAGATTTCAGCAACATTAGGTCCCTTCTCATATAGAGGAAGAGCTTCTCAGGCCATCTGATGGGAACTGAATAAAACTGTTTTGTAGAAGGAGCAATATTTTTCCAACAGCTGAGATCCAGTATACAGGGCTGCAGCCACACCACTGTAGTGTATGTAGTAAAGACGGTCTATGCTGGTGGGAGAGAGCTCTTTTGTCAGCAAAATAAAGCCACCTCAACAAGAGGCAGTAGCTGTCCACACCAATGCTTATGTCAGTGTAACTTATGTCACTCACAGGGTGGTTTATACACACGCGAGCGACATAAGTTATGCTGACATAAGCTGTAGTGTAGACACAGCAGAGTTAAACCTCTAGTCAGGAGGATCAAGAGCCCAATTTTCCATTGTTCTGGGGCACATGAAGACCACTCCTGGTGCATAAGAAGGGGTCATAAAAGCAAAAAATTTTGCTCACGGGGAATGCTTCTAGCACTGGAAGTTCCCCCCAGGTAACACAGAACTGGCTATGATGGTTCTACACCATGCTCCCTGCACAGGACTGTGCCAACAGCCTGTCCCAGAAAAGGGTATGTAGTCAGAGCTCATTATGTTGAACATAATCCAGAGCAAGCCTGAGGCCCCTGAACAACTACAGAATATGGATACGCACAAAGCTGAGATAGTATCAAGAAGTAACACCGCCACCACGAGTATATGTTGGGAGGTGAGTGTGAGAGAGAAAGTGCATGAGAGAGAGAGACAAAGTGTGTGTGTGAGAGAGAGTGAGTGTGTGTGAGAGAGAGAGAGAGAGAGAGAGAGAGAGAGAGAGAGAGAGCGCGAGCAAGCACAAAATGAGGGGCAGGGTGGAGAGACACACCCTTCCATCAGCACACTGCTCCCAACCCCACTCTACATAGCAAACAGTAGGCTCCCAAGAGCTGCTCCAAGGCAGAGGTCAAGAGCAGGATGACAGTGGAGGGAGGGGCACTTGACAAGCACCGCACTAGATAGCCTGCTGGGTGGCCACACAGATTAAAAGGAATTTAGCTGTTCACAAACCTTTTTAATTACGAGTTCACAATAAGATGGGTCTTTCCTGAAGGAGAAAGCAATGTCTCAATTAATTAGAAATCATGCATTTCTTTTAGTGAATTAAATTGTATTTATTGTACATGTTCACTTCCAGGAACTTTATAAATAAAATGCAGTCTCAAAGATTGTTATCTTTAGAACCATTTGGGGGAGGAGGTTGGAGGAGGGAGAAGTTCCTGAATCATTTTATTAATAAATGATGAGAAATAAAAATCAGAAGATCATAACAGATCAACATTTCACAGAGGGAAGTGAGCAAGCTACAGGTAAACGTAAGTTCACATTTGTGCATAGTTCCTATGATCATGGACACAAAAGACTATTTAAAGGTCTATTCATTTATGAGTGCAAATACCCAATTCAGCACATATCCTTGTGACAACAGCCCACCACATACAGACTAGAATGGCAATCACATTTTCTCTCTATACATTAGGGAGCAAATGTGATTTTAAATATATTCATTACAATGGCGATTTTATCATTTATAATTGGCATGTCTAATATTTCCCCTAGATAGTAGTATAAGTTGTGGAATGTTCCTATTGAGACATGAGGGCTGATAATTTCATGTTATAAATACCTTGGTTTACATTTTCTCTTGTCATCTGTTGTTTGCCAGGAAGAACACTAATACATCATTTAAGTTTTGGGATCGGAGTGAATCTCAGTTTCAAATCTACCTAAATATATATGAATATGAATATACTTAGGATATATGCTAGTGTTCAGAGACCTGTCCACAATGACTCCAAGATCTCTTTTTATAGTGGTAATAGCTAATTTAGACCCCATCACTCTATGAGTGTAGTTGGGATTATTTTTTCCAATTGCACTTATCAATGTGGAATTTCATATGCCAATTGTATTGTCCAGTTTTGTGAGACCCCCCCTGTAACTCTTCACAGACAGCTTTGGACTTCACTATCTTGAATAATTTTGTATCTGCAAATTTTGCTACTTCACTGTTCACTCCCTTTTCCAGCTCATTAATGAATACGTTCAATAGCACAAATCCCAGGACAGATGTGTGGGGGACACACTGTTTCTCTCTCCCCAGTGTGAAAACTGGCCCTTCCTTCCCACCCTTTGTTTCCTAAATTTTAACCATTTAATGATCCATGAGCATTCGCTTTTATCCCATGGCCACTTAGGTTCAGGTAAGTTTCTGTGTATTGGGCATCTTACATACTTTTTTACTCAAGAGCTGCCATCACATAGCTCAAGTTAGCAGTAAAGGATGCGTGAAAGTACTGAGAGCAACAGAAAGGGATCTGAGTTGTGGAATATTAAAAATGCAAAGTTTTGGGATATAAAAACTTTCTTTGTTTGACCTCTAGATGACAGAGATGCCTTGCACTTTTCTGATCCATAAGCATTTCACCAAGCAAGTTCAAGATAAAGAAAAATAGCAAGGGAAGCAAACCAGATTACAGATAAAAATAATTGACTTGTTGCAGTAATTTGAACTGAAAATAATAAGATCTCTATTGCTATGCACTTGCATGCAGACACAAAACAGAAATTTGAGGCATGCAAAGGAACTGGCACTTTCCAGAGATGTAATTGTACATTGCTGCATTATATTTTAGGGCCTGGTTGTGTCCCTCAACCTTTGCATGGCTGTGCAGAGGAGGTGGCAGAAATATGAAGTCTACATCCATCCCTTGAACAGCCTGCACAAAAGCCATCCAAAAACACAGAGGCACCCTGAGACCCTTCCCACAGGAAGGAGCAAGGAGGACAGGTGGAATATTTCCCATCTCCTAAAACGTTGTCCGAAACTGTCCTTCATCCCAGCATAGAATGTGTCCTGCTATTTCCCCCAGCACCAGACTACTGTCCCAATGAAGGCTGTGACAACATGTCAGTTTAGCCATTGACGAAAGGTCAAAAGACAAGGAAATGCTCAGTAAAGTAGCATTTTGGAGCTTGTTCTTTGAAAAGTAAGAAATATTTTCTGAAGAGATTATAGATGCTTCAGTTGACAGGTGCAACAATAAATGTGGATGTAAAGTGAACACTGCAAGGCAGCATCTTGGCAGAGACGAGCACCCTTTCCAATAATTTTCATTTGTCTGTAAATCTAACGATCTTTCCTTGTAACTACTATTTTAGCATCATTATTCTTTATAGACAAAAAAGGCACATTTTGTAGGTCAAAGAACCTCTTTCCTGTCCAATGGCAATCTGGAGAGTGCTTTTCTTTAATCACATTTAGCACCAAAAAGGAAAGATCTCTTTATCACTGTTGCTTTGAGAATTATAAAGTAAGGTCTGAGCTGACTAGATGCACATGCAGTTGATTGACTAGCCTGGTTGAAACTATGTGGACTGGACAGATAGTTGGAGGTCAGCTCACAGGGTAATGTCCCTTCACATGTATGCAAGATGAGTAAACAGGCTTTATGGACTTGTCTGCTGTGGAAATTTGGCCAACTTCAGCCATGGCAGCTACCCAGCAATGTATCTCAACCAGGGCAAAACAACAGTGCAGACAAAGGCAGTCACAACTGGTTCTGTAGACTCTACTTCTGCTTCAAACAGAGAAAGGCTCCACCAGTGTCATTTGCTCATCTACATTCAGTTGGGCTGTACTTGTGCAGTCACTACACCCTGCCCACCAGTGGCTCAAATAAGGACAAATCCACAGTGTAGACGTGGCCTAAGTGAGCAAAGTATAAGTGGGGTGGGGAGGTGAAATCCATGACCTCCAGTCCAGAGCACTGGCAAGAGCTCCATCTCACTTGCATTCTGATGTGTTAGAGCTGCCCAGTTCATGTCATCATACGTATCAAAGAGGTAAAACTCTGATTTCAAATCTGATGACCTAAAGCAGGTTATTCAAAACAGGCAAAGTGGGCAGTGTTTTCATGAATCACGTACCAGTCTCAGTGAGAGATAAGCCCACCTTACTTAATAGGCAAAATCTCATTGCTGTGTATAAGAGAAGTGATTATCTTTCTTTGCACTCAAAATGGTGTCATTACTGTCAAAGATTAAACTGTAACTGAAATTGCTGGGTAAGCCACATACTGTATCAAACCCACCAGTCCACCCTTATTGCATTTTCCTTGGTATGGCTCCTGACTACGAGATTGCCGTTTAAAGGCTGTATTGAGATCTAGTTGTTTGTGAGTCATTTCCCATGCTTGTTAGTGCTTATTTCATGAGAATGAGGTGTCAGAATTTTAATGCCACATACATTCTATGAAAGATAATAAAGTACACTACTTTGACCTTTTCAGTGTTCTGCAATTTGATTCATTGGCCAACCTTATTCTCTCCTATTTATAGTCATAACACACTATGAGAAAAGAGCTGTAGTGGATGGTACAGATGTACAAAACATCTCCAAAGGGGATACCTTGGTGGAATAGCTGTATAGCAAACGACAGGCAATTATGGCCTTCCTCTTAACTATTCAGTAATGCAGCAAGGAAGAAAGGAGCAACAGCAGTTCCCAAAGTGAAAAACCTATAACCAGCAGTTAAGACAGATAAATACAGGAGGGAAAATGCATCAGATCTGGGTTCACCACAGTGGCTCTCACTGTCATGAGTGACGTAGCATTGCTCTGTCCTCTGCATCTACACTGGGAACAACCACAGGAGCAGCTATTGTTTAACACAAGACTTAGATATTTGAGGGTTAGATGACACTTTTTAAAAACCAAAATTTCAGCCCTGCCTGGCATTACAACTATCACCATTGCTACCACTATTTCCCAGCATATAGGAAGCCATCTTGTGATTCTTGGACTTATAATAGGGAAAGACCATGGGGAATAGAAATCTACAAACAAAGGTTCATGTTCCCAAACAGTCTCATAGCCAACCAAACAAGAGCATCAACCTCATTCCTACAAATGTTGTCTTGACCAATAAGGGTGAATGTGGACTAATGTAAAAATCAAGAAATAAATATATGTAAAGTTTACTGACAGAAATTCTGAAATACCTTTACATTTTCTGTACTTTCAAAAGGGATTTGAGAACACAGATTCTATGCATCAAAATCTCAAAATGATTAGACCCAGAGCTCCTCATATTTCTCATCTGACATCCATATTAAAATTACATTATTATTTTGTAGCACACAGAAACGTGTCAGGTACCTTACAGTACAGAGAAATAAACTTGGACAAGATTTTCAAAGGAGAGGAGTGATTTTGAATGCCTCAGTTTGTGTATGCACAACGTAGACATCTTAAACGGGGTCTGCTTTTCAGAAAGTGCCGAGCACTCTAAATTACTAGCTACTTTCTAAAATCTTGGCCCAGCTACCTACCCCAAAAAGCTTATAGTCCATGACCGATAAACAGCTCTATCCGGCCAAGCTCCAGTAACATTTATAAGGCTCTGCCCAGGCTTCAGAGCAGAGTTAGGGCCTATGTTCAAACATGTTACAACAAAAAGAAACGTTCCCACTGTCCTTTCTTTCCCACCCACTCCTTGCTGTTTTGTCATTAGTTGGTTCATCATTTCTGAGGGTAAGTGCATATCATGGTTGGACAGATTTTTGTTTTTTAACTATATGTAAATATTTATAAACACATTAAAAACCAGCATTAATCATGTTAAAAGCGTCATAAGACCAAATCAGATTGTTCCCTTCCTTATATGTAAGAATGCGAGGCTCCTGTGTCTATCATCCATAACCAGATCTCTCAAGAGTCCTCTTTCTATGCAGCCATGCTCCCTGGCAACATAGATTATATTGTAGAAAGTTTAGCACCAGACATTCCATTTAACAATAGCTTTTACGGTTTTGTTTTGGGGTTTGTTGTTCCTTAAACTTATTCTGAGCCTGATCTAGTGCTCCCTGAAGTCAGTGGAAAGATACCCTTGGACCAGTCCAGATTTTCTATTCTCTTTTTTCTTCACTCACCTCTATTTTCCTTTTTTTCCTTTCTTCGGGTGTCTTTCCTCCTAAGGATTTAAGATTTTACAGTTTATCCTATCACTGTTTTTTCCCTACTTGCATCTAAATCTGTCCCCTTCTTCCTCCAGTTTTTCCCTCATCCTCCTGTAGTTTAGTGCTTAGAAATAAGGGATTGAAGATCAGGTGTCCCACTGGGTCTGATCAGCTGCATGCAAACTAACTTTCACTGACTTTAACTGATTGGATTACTGGGGTTTATTCATGGTTTTACCACTAACTTTGTGTATGTATGTGACCTTGGGAAGTTGCAAACTCAGTGTATCGTTCACCCATCAGTTATCGGAGTACAACACCACAATAGTGTTGTGAAGCTAAATCCATTCATATTTCCAAAGTTAGAGATGCTAAAATTATTGCTATAATGGCACTGGAAAAATAACAACATATTTTGAAATAATTAATGCAAGGCTTACCAATTAATTTATAGTTCAATCATTTACTTAGATGTCTTTTTTTTAATAAGTGTTTAGCTTTAACTTCTACAGTATGAATTAAGCCTTTCCTATACATCATGTATTTTCAGTGTGCAATTTATCCAGCTATTGCATAGTTTTCCTTTTTTCAATGTATATTTCCTCTTTCCTTGCAGTAAATTGAAGTAATGAGTACGCAAACATCATTTCAATTTATTCAGCCCCTGTCTTCACTTTCTCAACAAATTGTATCTACTGCTATCATCATCAACAGCACATAACTGAAATGTGTTTTTTAAATATCATGGGTTTTGGTTTTTTAAATCATAAGTAAGAATGCAATTCTCAATTATATTTTACAGTTATTCCCAGGAGGTATATACATTAGGACAAACAAACAGACAGCTATTTCATAATATGCATTAACAAATATATCACTTTGCCATCTGTCACTGCATGATCGAGTAAGGTAATATTTCTTCTGTGCTGCAGTGTTTGTTATTAATGTAGTCATACTAGTACTGTGTTTCATTATGTCTGATATAATTGAATATACTTGTATTTTCTGTGCAAACAAAAAGTCGCCCCTTTGAGCCAAATTCTCTGATCAGTAACACCAGTGTAACTCCAGTGAAGACAAAAAGGGTGCACCAGTGTAACAGAGAGGAAAACATGCCCCATTAGGAGTATTGCAGGTTCAAATTCTGGTGCAACAGGCTGTTTACAACTTGGAAAAACAGTCTCCAAAGCTTAGCTCCATTTATGCCGCACAGAACAGGAGAATATCAAATATCAATAAAGGGTTTTTCAATACCTAGATTCTAGACTGTGACAATATACTTATTTCACTTGTAACCTAAATGAAATTTACACCTCATTCCACCAAAATGTAGGCTTCTGTGTTAAATCACTGCATCACCTCCAGCCCTGCCTATTGTCTTACACATTCAAAAAGCACTATTTTCCTCTTACAACATTTCTGATAGTATAGGATGAACCTCTGTTTCAATCCATTCTGTCAAGCTGAGACATGGAGCCTAACCCCTGTCCTTCTTACATCTCACACCTGTGAACCAACTCCAGTGGAGTTACAGATGATTAACATTTGATTCATCTAAGAAGAAAAATAAGGGCCATAAAATTCACAGTAAAACACAAGCCATTTTGTACATCTTTTAATATTATGACCACTGTGAATGTTCTAGCAATACTGCAATTTACAGGACTGTGTGCCCATTGTACTGTGCTGCATTGCACTGCCGGAGATATGAACAAAACTAAAGCTAATGCCTTTAAGCAATCAGCTAGGAGTTGATTTTTTGAAATGTTTTTTTAAATATTTAAAATATTTTCTAATAGTTGAGTAGCTCTCCAGTGTATTCTGTGTTTAGTTATTTACTGCTATCAAAATGGTCCTTGGAAGGTACATTTGCTGAGGAACTTTTCATTTGGATTACAGGAGTTTTAACAAAAAACAGCTTACAAATACTATGATTTCTGTCTTTCCAGTTTCCATCTGGCTGCATAATTACTTTTGCAATATTGAGGCTGTCCTAAACTGGTGAGCTGCTCTCATCCCTTTACACTGTATGCCAGGCCTGTCCTCTTCCCCTTGAATCTGATACAGCATCTGATAGAAATTGTATCTGATAGCAGATCCAAGGGAGGAATGGTGAGCTTTCATCTTCAACTGGCAGCATGATTGAAAGGGATCAGTACTGGACTGAAACAGAAACATTAAGTTGAAAATCTTCTCCATCTGCTTCTAGGCTGATGATAAATTATCAGCCAGAAGGATCAAAAAATCTTCAAAGGGGTATCCTGAGGCTCAAAGTAGATTGTCCTGCTCTGACCTGAAATAGCTTCAAAAGCAGGCCTCCTTCCCCAGCCCTTCTCTGTAGAACAAACTAGAAACATAACAGCATAGCATGCTGTATAAAAGTACCCTTCAAATATCCTAGCACATAATGTGCCACAGCAGTGTCCCTCCTTATCTCAGGTTTTCAAGTTGAATTGTTACTTGGAGGCTTGCTCATTACACAAAAAGTCCACCTCTAAACAATCCCAAACTACGTGCAACTCTGATTAGAATAACAGTTCTACTCCAGGCAGCGCCAGTTGTGAAGAAGTATGAATTTGTATCTATGGAGTTCTGCTTAAAACTAAAACCGTCTTGCCACTAAGCAAACTGCAGTGGTGATCTCAGGTATGTTAAACGTGTGTGTGAAGGGGCAAGAGAAGACTAGGCTGGAATCTCTAGGTGGAACTCTGGCTGATGCAACTCAGGCTGCACCCTCCTCCCCACATCAATAACCAAGGAGGGGCCTTGTCTGTATTGGCGGGGGAAAAGAGTAGTCAAGTGTTTCAGATTTTGGTGACTGGGAGAAGGGGTTGCCAGGACTGGGGAGGGAAGAAAAAGGAGGGATCACCTGAGCAGTGGGTAGGCATGCACAGCTCAAGTAAAGCCTCTGGTCCTTGTGGATCTGAGGAGGGTATAAAAATCCTGTACCTCCAGCCTGAGTCCCCTCTCATGCTTGCAGACTCCAGCCAAAACTGGGGCAACTGAGGCACAGCTTAATGTTGCTGCAGAGGAGACTCCAGCTGAAACTGGGGAACTGGCAGCGTGACCTAGTGATTACAGCACTAGACTAGGACTCAGGAGTACTATTCCCAGCTTGGCCACTGGCCTGCTAGGTGACTGGGGGAAAGTCACTTCACCCCTCTGTGCCTTAGTTTCCCTATCTGTAAAATGGGGATAATGATTCTGACCTCCTTTGTACGGTATTTGATGAAAGTGCAGTTAGATCTAGGTATTATTAGTTACTGTTGAGTGCTGCCTAATGAGGGATTCCTCTCTGAGCGTGGGAAACACCCAGCATATGTATGCAGCAGCCATGAGGTGCTCCCTGTAATAGGAAGAGGTAGGACAAAGATTAGGAGGGGAGTAGGGTACAGGGGAGCAGCAAGGCTTTGCCAGGTGGACAATGCCATGATATGGGTAAATTGGCTAGTAGCTAAAATTACACAAGTGGAAAAGGATGGTGACAGCCCACTATGAAATTGCACCATGCTTGAGAGACTGGTGGCTGCTATTCAAATACATACAGGATGTAAGAGGCCTTCAGGTGAGAATGAGAGTCCAGTCATGTAAATGTGCTTGCTTTCCTATTTTGCAGGGACAAGAGAGTAGGGCCTGAGCATCAGTGTTCGGATCTGTGGGCAAACTATCATGCACCGGGCCCACAGCTGGGCAGCCAACTCCCATGAAGGTTCACAACTGGGCCTCAGGAGCAAGGCAATTCTGGGTTGGCATGGCAAGGGGAGCATGCCAGGAAGCAGCCATCTGGAATGATTATTGTTTGGGATTTTGTGGAGGGGTTGATTTAATCAACAGGACCCAGAGAGATTTAGGGCAGATCCAGGACCTTTTCCCTGAGGTGATTGTGAACAGTCAGAGATGATGCAGCAGAGGATACAGTGAGGCATCCATAGGGCTCCATACCAGAAGAGGAATGAATCACCCAGAATGGGGAGGATCCATTATTACCCACCAAAAATATCACATTCGGTACCAGAGTGAAGCGGGGATAATGGGGTATACCTTTCCAACCAGGGAGGGCATAGATTTTTGGCTGATGTTATGGAGGGAATCGTTAACTATCTGGGAACCCAGCAGGGATGGCGAGTCTATAGGAAGAGGGGCAGAAAGGCAGCCAAGCCTCTTCAGGACAGATATTCATTACAGATGTGATAAGGGTCCCTGATGAACTGGAAGTGGACTAGGGGAAAGTCATTCCCTAAAGCAGCTGGGGAACAAGTTGAGGCTCTGGTAGACAGCACACTTTCCCAATCCTTAACCTTCTTATAGGGGCTGGAGGTGGCCCTGCAATGGGCTGGAAACCTATGGAGAGGGCTGAGGAGCTGATGGTAGTCCTCCACCATGTGGAAACCCATGAAGACATGATGGCCTGCTCTGTGCAAGTTATTGACATTTAACTCCCAGATGAATTCAGTTAAAGTTGTGGCCTAATTAAACCACATCCTTTGCTTCATGTCTTTTGTCCCACACATCTGGGACAATTTCTCCTGCCGCTTCCCAGGCAGCACATCAGCCTTGAGAGGGTACAGCATGCTCCACTCTCCCTGCATCTGGCAAACTCCTCTGCTTAGGCATGAAGCCATGACTGTCCCATGTCAGGCAGCTGGCACGTAGGGATCCATCTATATGCACAAGTGAAACTCCCAGCCTGGCTCAACAAACTTAAGGTAACAGGCCTTGTGCTAGTACACAAAGTATAGCTGTGTAGACAACTTTGAAGCCCATCCTCTCCTTCAACTTCAGAGCCAAACTGCAACTTCAAAGAGCTGTCTACACAGCTATCAATCTTTAAAGAGTGTTAGCCCTGCTAGCTATTGACTGAGCCCAGGAGACTTATTTCCATGGGCTGCCTAGGCATGCCCTATGGGGCCTAAGTGCTCCAGCACCTTGTGCCTCCATGCAGGAGCCAGGTCTGAGGCAGGAAGTTGCTTCTTATGCCTCCTCACCCCTCGTCCAGGCACAATTGGTCTCTCAATGCGATGAGGCCACATGGTTTCTATTTACCAGATCCTAATGAATGATAGCAAAAATGATGCCAAGTGCATTGGAACACAAGATCTTTTCTTTCCAGTCACGTGCCCTATTTCCCATTCATAGATAGCAATTACAAATACGGATTTATTTGGAATCCAAATTCAAGTGCAAAAATTTGCAACGATCTGCCCTGCTGTCTCAACACAGCTAAGATTTTCCAAATGAATGAGGTATGAACCTCCCACCCATCCTGCCACACACAATTCATCAACTATTCTTCTTTCTTTAGCCAGGGAGCTGTATTAGAAGCGTGGGCTACGAGATTCACTTAGCAAATGATTTCAGGTACAAGTTTTCTCTTCTACTTGCCTTCTCTATGCAATCTATTTGGTGCTTGAACTTGAAGGGAGGGGACAGATGTGCAAAGCTGCCTGACAACTGGAGCTGTAGTAATATTTCAGGGTACTAGAAATATGTTGAAACAAAGTCACTGAACATGCTAATTCCCCTTTACCAGAGACTATACCTGACAGAGTCTCTCAAGCAGTGTTAGTGTTCGAATGTTCTACTGTTTCACTCCATGCTCACCCTCTACCATACTTTGAATGATGAATACTTATCATATGAGTAAAATGAGCACTAAAAGCAGAAAAGAGCTTATAGCAGTTGAGCTCCTTAGTCACTTTGGCACTTTTTGTGACATCCTTAAAAAAACCCACAAAACACAAACTTTAAATACCTTTTGTTTTCCCTCAGCAATAAAGCAAAGGTGAATATGAAATTTCTCTGCTCCCAGTAGAAATACTCATTAAAAAGGTAAACAAGTACCACCCAGTTCCTCTCTGTTTTGAACTAAATGGCTCTTTAAAGAAGAAATCAGAATTAACAACAGTTCTTGAATATTCTCACTTGTTGTGTTCACTATTTTTCTAAAGGATCTATTTTCAGAGGTTTGCAAAATAAGAACATGCAAAAGAAAAAGAGCACAAAATGCACTAGAATGAATCATTTTAATAGCTGTTACACTCAGAAGAATACGATTTGTTTGCCTGCATGTTCCCTTTCCTTCTCGGTGGTACAAAAACAAGAAATAGAAAAAGAGAGAGAAGGAAAAAACGGATGAATGAATTTGCTTTAGAAAGAAAAAATACCTTTTTGTTAAACATTTCATTTTGTTCCTGTGCATTCATGCTCGGAGATGAAAGCAGATCCAGTATTAGGTTGAAAGATCAGGAACACACACACTTTCCATTTTGGTAGCTAGATGCTGTAAGAAAACTGTTTAACAGGCAGCTCAGCTGTTCTCTTCGGCAATGTCTATTCCAGTGGCCGTTAAAGGCAAGAAAATATCTGATGCAGTCATCCTATCTA
The DNA here is from genome assembly GCA_007922305.1 of Dermatemys mawii. Classification (NCBI taxonomy): domain Eukaryota; kingdom Metazoa; phylum Chordata; order Testudines; family Dermatemydidae; genus Dermatemys; species Dermatemys mawii. Next base: position 15,697,563 of record ML677343.1, on the reverse strand, counting down.
AACAATGCAGCTTGAAAGAATTAAATTACTTAGTGTATTTCAAGCCTGCAATAATGAAAAAAGAAACATGCCAAGGCACATCAGGGACATTGTTTACACTGATTTTTACTCTCTAATATACTTTTGGATAATGCCTGTTTCTGAATTATTCTATTAAAGAGATGAAATGTACTGACAGTCTCCAAATATCTCTGAAATGTGTTTCTGTTTTTAAACTCTAAAATACTCACCAAGTGCAGAAGGCTTATACAACAGTAAACTAAGAGATAGATATATTGTCCTGAATTTAATCATAGTCTCTTCAGAATGATAGACGTTACACAGCGTTTTGAAGATTATTTCCTTTTATCTGACTTTTAATATGCATGTCTCCTCTTTGCACCACACCGTTACTAATAACTTGATAAATGGCAAACATATTATCAACACTTATTATGCTATTAATGTTCACTTGATTACCTTTTATAGTTAAAATTAACAAGCATACTTTACATTCAGGGCTATTAACTAGCAAACATTTAGAGCCAGACTGCAACCCCTTGCTCACATTTACAAATAGTGACTCACCTTGAACAGTGCCATTAAAATCAGTAAAGCCAGCTGTCAACATTGGGAGTAAATGCCATTCACAGCCTGGTGGTATAAAGCACTGTGAAGGGATGGGGCACTCCTTTTCACCCCTGGTTGGCCAAGGGTGGCCCAGAAGGTGAACCTCACCTTGTGTTACCCAAACTGGGTATTAGCAGGTATGCTCACTTCGATCAGCACAAAAAGAAGTCAAAACATAAGTAAGTCTCCCTTTAATAAAGCGCCATGAAAGGAGCACTTAGACAACAGTTTAAAAGCCTTTACCTCAGAGCCCAAGTACTGATTACCCCAAATTTAGAAGTCCAAAACAAAAAGTCTATGTGTCTGATCAAATGAATCTTTAGGGAGCTTGGTCAGAAACCACCCTCTGCTATTAGTTGTGAAACTATTGGTCTCTACCACTTTCTTACTCAGATTCCTCCCTGGGTTTAAAATAAGGCAGACAAAACACAGATTCTTCTGGTGAGCCAAAATACTCGAGTTTTGGCATGTGCTACCCTAGACCACTGCACATCCATGAATAAAAATATACAAAAGTTTGTGCAAACCCTCTATACTGGGGTGAGGTGCACCCCCACTACACAATCAATGTGCATCATAAAATGCATGGAATTCTTTTTAATACACACATACAAATTAAGTCAGACCTATTTCTTGTCACTGTGGTATGTAACTTTAATTCCGGCTGCACTTAACCTTCAGATGATCATATGTAGAGAACTGAAACTACAATATTTAAATTACCTAGCATCACACTATTATACAGAAATTCTATAATATAATGGCATAGAGAGGATCAAATATTTAAAACTTAACATTTATGATTATTAGAGAAAATGTTAATAAAATCCCTAGAAGTGGAAGAGTGTGTATAACTATTATGAAATACAGCTAACTCAAATGCATTTATTTTATACAAGCACCTGCCTCATCTCATGACCTTTTCTGGAAAGTGATATTGATTAACTTACAATCCTTATAAGTTAAAGTTCAAATTGTGTTTGAATGTTCATTACTTTGAATCTTACCACCTAAGGTCAGTGTCTGAAGATATATAGGCTTTCTGCAGTTTCTATACATCCTCATGCAGAATGAAGAATGTAAAATATAATATAATGATGCAAAAAAAAGTTAAATGTCATAGAAAACAACAAAGAAGAGTTACAAGAACTTTGGCCACTTTTGTTGATGAAAAAAATCATTTGCCTACATTGGAGCCTTCAGAAACATTTTTAAAAAATATAATACAGCTTTTCTGCATCATTTTGGCCATTTGACATTCTGCTCAGGCATGCAACCAGAACTAAGATAAATAGTAAGACATTTATATGGAATCCTTCATTACAGAATGTTCCTCATTTTGTTCTTTAAGATGATTTCTACTGCAATGGGCTTCACCATAATAAATGATTTATAATTGGGATATTTGAAATATTTCTCTAAACATTTGCATTTTGTACATTTAAAGTTTATGTAGCTGTAGATATGCACCAAAAGTCACTAATTAAAATCATTCAAATGTATGGTATAATTCTGCAGCCCTTAGTCACTGGAGTAGCTCAATGAATCTGAAAGAATCGCCACCCTGCACTTAAGCAGGGAAGAATTTGGCTGGCTAGCTGGGAGAAGGCGGCAATGCTTTCTGGCTTGGGGGAGGAGGGAAGACAAAGCTGCTGGAAAGAGCAGTCAGCGTGGTAAATGACTTACCGCACAGGAATGAGGTATTTTAAAAGGTCAGTGGGCCTGACCTCTCCTTCCCTTTACAGAAAAGCCTCACCTTCAGTGTGGACACTGATGGTATTACACAGCCGCAGCATGCTAATTTGCACTGAGTAAAGCAGCTTCAGGCAGCTAGGTGTGTGGGGTCCACATGGGGTCACAGTGCAGGCCCAGCCTGGGTTCAAGCAGGACAGGGGCAGACCCTTCCCCTGGCAAAGGTAGCGATGCCCGTGTTGGAAATGAAGCCCCTGGGCACATGGGAACTCATTGGCCATCAGAGCATGTAACCTCATGGGACAGAGTAGAGACGCCTGGGGCGGCAGGGGCTCTGCAAAACTTCTTTCACTGAGTCCTGAGACCCGATAATAGTTCACCTACTCTGTACAACGAAATACAAAATCCTAAGAGGTGAATGCATATATTATCCCTTGTGCACAGGGAGGTGAGACAGACAGTAAACATGGGCAAGGTAAGCAAAATAGCAAACTGCTCAATAGGCCAAGGGAGCTGGCTGCAAGTGGTAAGGTCCCGGCAAGGGAACTGCTAGAGGGATTTGGTAATAGAGGGGAGCTGTGAAAGCTCTGCTCCCCTGCCCCGCTCCCTCCCCACCTCCCCACCCCCCGGAATTGGTAAGGTCCTGGCAGTGAATCTGCTGGAGGGACATACATTTTGCACCTGCACTGCACACATTTTATCAGCCGAGTTAGTTCCAGACATCTGTCAACAATAAAGTTACCACCTGACTAAACCCATATCTAATGTCTCCTGTCATTCTTCTGGCATAGCCAGACAAATACTCAAATTAGTACAATTTGCAACAGAAGACCCATAACTTGTTCATTCATTCATTCATGCCATCTCATTCCCTTAAAGCCCAGCCCCAGACAGCTTCACTACACTAAAGCTTTGTAGAATATTGGTGTTCTCAGTGTCACCAGATCTCACTATTTGAATCACAAGTCTCACAAAATTGTGTGTTTTTCTTAAAGCTCCAGCTGCAGCTAAAGACCCAACATCAGAAGAGGACCCTCACCATTTATTTTCTTAAAAGCTCATGACTTATTTCTATCCTGACATGATTTTTGAGTATTTGGGGTTGGCAGTACTGCATTCTTTTATCATCCCTTCCCAGTTCTGGAACCTGACTCCAGTCAGCTGGCATCTTGAGAATTACCAGGGAGTTCTCCATGTTCAGGTTGTCACATAACATCCCAGCATGGGAATGACTCCTTCAGCTGAATTTAAAAGTGGATGGCAGTTACATTTATTGAATTGCCCTTGGATGATACCTATTTTGATGTAATCCAGGGAGAGGGAGGAAAAGTTCCCATCAGGTCAAAGATTCATTGGGGTGGAGAGGGGAAGAATACACACAAGAAGATTCCCTTGAGGAATGCTGCAGTAATGGTGAGGCCTACTAGAGAATGGTGAATGGGGTAGGAGATCCTTAATTCCAGGGAAAGCAAAATTCCCTGGAATATTTTTTGAAGTCAATTTTTTGCAGCTTTTTTCCATTTTTCAACAAGGAGCATTTTCCAGTAAAAATACTTTTTCCATTTGAAAAATTTCAAATAACTCTAGTGATGAATGAAGCATGGATCTGATATCAAGTTGCTGCTAGAAGTAGTAAAACTTATATTTCCCTTAGAAAACAACTATTTAAAAAGGCAAAAATGTTTTACAGCCCACACACTTTCTACCCACGTCTAAATTAAATCCTTCTCTTCATTACTGGGCTTTGCTTGATCTAGAAGAAGAAATTAATTAAAAACAAGAGAAAAAAGTACAGAAGATGGATAGGAGGGTAGCTTCATTCTCTAACCTTCAGACTTTACACTCCACAAGTCAGAATTTTTAAGCTAGCAGAATTGCATACACATTTGTGTGTGCCGAACATGAAAGCACAAACTGGGAGTGAAATCCTGCCTTATTAAGGTCAATTGGAGTTCTGCTATTTACTTCAATGGGACTAGGATTTCATTGTCACTGTCTATATATGGTTATAGACAGTTAAACATCTGTAACACACAAATGCACACGTGCAGGTGCACATGGCCAAAATTTATAAATCTGCCTTGGACTGGAAGTCCCAGCATCAACGATGCAACTCTTCTTCCAACGGTATTCATAGAAGATACACTTTCTTGTTCATGGGGAGTACCAAGATCACAACCTGAACTGGTATCTCCACCGATTTTATTAGCATTTATTCATTTTCAGATGATTTTGGCAGAGGTGTTAACAACACATTTACACTGATCTAGCTGAAGGCTTAAAAAAGCAGGACCAGAGATCATTTTACCCCTTATGTTCCCGGGTATTGGCTGTGGGAAGTCATTGCCTATGGCAATAGCCACTTTCCTGCAGCCACCCAAATGGAGCCCAGCACTCTATAGCCCATTAGGAAAATCGGGAGGATGACACTAGATTTAGGTTCTACAAGTTGACTAATTTAGGACCCGATTCTTCACCAGTGAAGGCAAGGGGAGTTTTGCTACCTCTCTTAATGGGAATGGGAGCAGGGACTAAGTGATCAGTAAAAGAAGTAGATTAGCAAATAAAAGAACTGAAGTTCTCAAGTTCACTCACCTCTATCATTGACACATTTAGGGGTAAACTTTTAGCCAGGCCTCTATCTGGCTTCACTTGGCCACTCACAAGATTACAGGTGCACATATATACATATGCATATATGCTGCACTTTGCAAGGACAAATTTATTCTAAAAGGTTCCCAGACTTGCGCATGGCTATTTAAGTAGTCTAACCCCTATGTTTGAGTGCACATGTGTATGCTCTCCATTGGTGAGTGGGTATTACAGATCCTCTTCTGTGCTACACTGCAAAGGGCACAGATAGAGAACCTTGACTCTCTGGTTCCAGCTGTTGTAGTTTAATGTTTTTAGTCCGGAAGTCCCTGGTTCAGACCCTAGTGTTTTGACCAAGATGATGTCCATCACATGACCACTTGCTAACAACTGAGTGTACACAGGTATAAGGGTGCATAAAAATATTAGCACACAAATGCAAATATGTGCACACAAGTGGGAGATAAGGGCTAAAAATCTAGCTGTTAAAACCAAATGTTCAGCCATGCTTTGGATTTGCATACAGCTGATTGCATGCTTAAAAGTGGGTGCCCACCTATTGTGCTCATACATAACCCATATTCTATTAACAAACAAGGCGCAAATGACCATACGCAAGCCTAATCATACAGAGCGTAATCAGAGGCAGACAAACGTGAGATAGTTCTAATTCCCAGGGAAAAGGGAGAAAATATTACTGCTAAGCTATGTGGCTTTTGTGATGTGTGCTGATATATAAATATTGCATGCTCTTGGGATGTGTGTGTGTTTAAGCAGTGAGAATGTGGAACAATATATTCTACTTTAGTTTGGCATTCACTGAGAACTAGGCTCAGAGTGGCTAGCACCGTTATGCATGAAATCAAAACAGTAATGGAAAAGAAGAGATTCTGAATAAAATTTAACAGCATTTGCTCTAAGATACTACACATGCTGGTTTTCTTATTATAAGAGGAAACATGGTCCAGTGATTAAAGTAAGGGCTACTAGTCAAGAGATATGGTGCCTATTCCTAACTTTGTCAAAGTTCCAGTATGACCTTGAGCAAGTTGTTTTGCTTCTCTTCCCAACACGTCAGAAATAAATAATGACAGCAACCGCTGGTTGCTATTTTAAACATTGTGGTAACTGGTAAATATCTTTAAGATATTTACAAAACAGATCTGAAAAGTAGATTTGAATGGAATACATAAACTATTTAGTTTGTTATAGAAAATAGCTGGTGCCTAGGAAAACACCAGGCTTTCTGGAATCGTGATCTGAAACTTCCCTTTCACTTCCTACCCTGTGGAAAGCTAATTTCACAATTCCATTTCTCAGCAATCAGAACAGTGCTATTCATATTTTTGCACTGAAATACAAGAGTGTCTTGGTGATGCACACAGACACACAAAAAGCTATTATACAGATAGATAATGGGTTAGAAGAGTCAGAACATTTTACACTTAGATGTCAACTTTCTGAAGACTGTGAGGCCATTAGTCCATGGTAGATAGCCCTGGTGTCCCTTGGTAATACAGGCTATTCTTATCTTAATATTTCTTATGCATGTGCTTTTATTAGTTGATACAATGAATGTTGGACCCATGAAAGCTCTTGAACTATCATGACCTTTTATTTTAGCAAGACAGAAAAAGACATCCACAAATGGCTTGTGTCAAAATGTGAAGTGTTTGAAAACCTAGCTTGAACTCAATATTTTACATTAGCACCACCATAATTCTTTCAGTAAGCTGCAGGAAAATATCTTAAAGATTTGACCATTACTTGAAGCACTGAAAGACAGTAAGTGTAGTTACTTAGGTTTAAAAGTATAAAAGTAATTATAACAACATTCACAATAAGTATGTTTCCATCTATTTACTGTAGTGAACACTATGGGAAACCAGAGACCTCATTAAGTAAAATACAGATGAAGTTTGCATACAGATAACATATAATCAATTCCTATGAAGGTAAAAAAATCACAGCCAAGGAGAAAAACATGTCTCCATGACAAATATAATCCTATTTTATTCAGGCTTTTATTCTGCTTCTATCGCTGTGTTACCTGAAATTCTTCCAGAGAAGATTAAACAAGGCAACTAATATCTGTCAAGTAGCTGGGAAAAGCATGCGTTAGTTTTAAGATAGTAAGGCAGAATGTGCTTTGTGCTGTTGTAAAGGAAGGCAAGGTCAAAGATATGGGCGTTGGTTTTGGACTGGCACATACTGAGGTTTGTAGTAGTTCTTAGTACTTGAGAGAGATAGCTTCACCTCTGAGGAAGACAATTCTTGTGTCTGACAAGCAGAGCTGTTGATGGTGCTCAAGATGAAGTGGATTTTTTAGGTATAGTAGGCTCAGACTCTTTAGTGCAGGGGTAGGCAACCTATGGCATGGGTGTCGAAGGCGGCAGACAAACTAATTTTCAGTGGCACTCAAGCTACCTGGGTCCTGGCCACTGGTCCGGGGGCCTTTCCATTTTAGTTTATCTTAAGTGAAGCTTCTTAAACATTTAAAAAAACTTATTTACTTTACATACAACAATAGTTTAGTTATATTTTACAGACTTATAGAAGGAGACCTTCTAAAAACATTAAAATGTATTATCGGCACGCGGAACCTTAAATTAGAGTGAATAAATGAAGACTCAGCACACCACTTCTGAAAGGTTGCCGACCTCTGCTTAAGCGCTTTAAAAATGAGCAATGAAACTTAACACATTGTTCTGTAGGGAGCCACTGGAGGGTAGGTTGTAGAGGCAATGTGCTCTCAATAACCTGTGGCTCTGAAGAGATGTGCTGCTGCGGTCTTAACCAGTTGAAATTTCCTCAGGGTTGCTACTTTCAGTTCAAAGTGAACTTCATTGGCATAATCTGAATGGGAAATGAAGGCGGCATGTATTAACATTGCTAGGCTATCACTAGCAAAAATGAGATGCAGGCTCCTTGCTATTCAATGATAGCAGTAGACATTTCTCATGGATGCTGCCAAATGAGAACTCCGCATCAGTAAGGAGCCCAGAAGAGCACCTAAGCGGCAGACCCTCCTGAAGACCTCTGGCCATAAATCCTTGATCAGAGGGGACTGCACCATGGCATAAGATCTCTCATGTTACCTTTTCCCTACAATTATTGCCTCTGTTTTTGCTAGGATTTAACTTGCTTGTACTTCCTACTTCAAGTGCTGATCTGGGCTGACACTGGGATAATTTGCTGACTGGAACCATTGAAGGTTATGAACAGACACAGCTTGCTTGTCCTTGACATATGGTTAACATTTGAGCCCATGAAGATTTCCCATTCCTCCTAGTGTCTGCAGTAACTATTTGTTGTGGGGGAAGGACTACTCCATGTGCTATTCCTCTAGATAGGGCTTGGGGGCAGAGGAACAGTTTCCTATCACTGCTGGGATGGACCCTCCAAAGCACTGCAACACCTCTCAAGGTAGCTATCAGTTATACTGGATGCTACAAAGAGGACCAGGAGACTGAGAAAGGACATTTGCCCTTTAATTCATGATTAGTACAAGACTGTCTGCTGTGCTAATATTATCTCTGTTCTGTATCCTGACTTGTAGTGGGTCAAGGATACCAACAGTATACAAATCTGTTTGAAGGCAGTTTTTCCCAAACTTCCCAATAAGCTAGTTCAGAAAATAATAATGGGCAATTCTATTATTAAGCAAATGAGTCGCTGAGATAGTTCACTATGCTTGATGTTAGTCTAACCTTGGGGGTTTCTCTCTATGCATTACTGTGGGAGCTCAGGTTATATCCTGCAGTATAAATGAACCACGTGGTCTTGGTACTGACCACACATCATTAGCTGTGTTATAGAATCACCTATGGGCCCCAACCAAGATTGTGCAAGGTGCTGTACAGACAATAAGAGAGAGTCACTGACTCAGAATAGTTTATAATCTAGATAGACAAGACAATGGAAGGAATAAGAGCCTCTTTTTACAGATGGAGAACTCAAGTATAAAAAGTATAAGTGACTTACCCAAGGTCACAGAAAAAGTCTATGACAGATCCAGTAACTAAATATTTTTTCTGAGTCTCCAGCATCCTAATCACAATCCCTTCCACTCTAATCTCATATTTTCAGACCATCCTATCTTTTAATTACTGGATATCAGAGAAGTTTTGAAACCACACAACTCTTTCCCCTTTGCTGCATAAAAATTACCAAAGTGATATCATCAAATGGGAAGAAGGAAAACAAAAATGTTTGCTCCTAGTTTATGACTACAGATGCCAGATTTCTGTCTGGAGCCTAGTAAGAAATGCCTGAAAGAGAAGTATTTATCAGAATTTCCATAATAAAACCTAAATAATGAGACAATAAATAGATGCCTCCATAGTACTGCCAATTAATTAAATATCATTGGCAACTTTCCTTTTTGTTCTTTCTTTTGCTCACAAAAATATTTTGATAGAAATACAAATTGTCATCCACCTGGGTTTTGAGAGTTGAGTGATTGTAGGGTCATATGTCTATGTAAGGGTGCTAATTTGAAATAATTTATTAGTAAGTGGAAAAAGACTATGAAGCCGATTTGATTTCCCCACAGAGGACAAATTGATAGAAATCAGGGGAACACTCATTGGCTGAGACACTAGCAAAGATAAAAGATGAATTTCCATGTAGAAATCCACCAGATTAACAAAAGTTTAGAGAATAACTGCAAAACATGCTTTGGACAAGAAGTGGAAGTTTCAAAAGGGTTTCATAAATCAGGCTATTCTGGTAATCTTTCCAGCCTGATTCTGTAGTCCCAAGAAATGGGTATTGTTACAGTTACACTTTTTTCCCAGATAAAACACAAAAAGTCCCTATATACTTTCCATCAGAACAACATTTATTTTAGATTAAGGGACTGTGGCAGGGCAGGGGTAAAAACCCCTGAAATGCCCTGCCTCTGCAGTTTAAACCTTGCTCCCTGGCAGGAGGCCAGGAGCAGGAGCTGCTGGTGTCCGGCAGGGGAGCCCAGCAGTCAACCCTAATGAGCCTAGGGTGGTAGGCTTAGCCGGGGCTGAGTGACTACAGCTGGGGCAGAAAGCTGACCTGGCTACAAAAGCCCTGACTCAGGGGCAGTTGCGGAGGGCCAGGCAGGGAGGAGGAGGCAGTAGTGCTGTCTCTTGGCTGTGTGCAAGGCGCCTCGAGGCCTGTGAACTAAGGCAGTGAGGTAACTGTCTGGGGATTGAGGGAGCACTGTCTTGTCATTTGGAAACCATGAGGGAGCACTCTAAATAAAGGACACTTGGGAAACACTGAAGACTGGTGTTAAGACCTTTATTGGGAAACAGAGGAACACAGGGCTGCCCAGACCCTGTGACAGGGACCAAAAGTAAGAAAGCCCAGTAGAGCTTCCAGAAGTAGAAGATGCACACACTATGTTCTTTCAAGTCTGTTCTACACTTTGATAACAAAATGGATACTGAATTGGGAACATAGAGACAGTACTTAGAAATTTTATGGTTAATTATACAGAATGAAAAAACATCCCACTATTCTATATCTATGTACATCAGCGATCCAAAGAAGTTTGAATAATCAGTTCAACAGTTGAGTACTTATAAAAACCTCCAGACCTTTAGAAGCTCTCTCATCTATAACGATACAAAAATGAGACAGACAGAACTTTATGTTTTGGAAGCATCTGAGACTACAAAAAGAGAACCTATAGGGCTTTACCTGGTGTATGGCAAAGCATTCTGAAAAGTAGCTTCTTTAAATTTAAAACTTGTTTTAAAAGGATATTTCTCAGCCTCTATGTTACCTTAAAATCCCCAAGCTACAATTCATGATGAGTGAAACAGCTGCAACAGCTTCTAAAAAAGTTATTTCTAGTCACAGGTGGTCAATATAACATTTGAAACTGTCCAAAGATGTTGTATATTTGTTTTCAAATGTACAGCTCTAAAAAAGTAAACAAACTTCCCTGTATTGACTCAGGATTATTCCTTTGAACGAAAATATTTTTCCTCAGTGCATTTATTTTCCTCATTTTCTGTTGTTTCCAAGCTACAGATTAAGAGCATGATCTCACAAGGTGCTGATTACAGTCAGCTCCTATTGATTTCAATGCTTCTATAGGTCATATAGCATCCCACAGCAGAGGTGTTCAGAACTCTGTACAACAGGGCCCCACTTCCCAGTTCCTTAAATTTCAACAAAATTACTATTCCAATAGAGTCTACAATGGGGAAGCGAACAATATAGATGCTTCATATATTGGGTGCATATAGGCTGCAGCACCTTACATGGTCCCATAAAAATGAACCAGCACAGCAGGTTCCACAAAGATGTGGGCTGACAGAAAGGTTGCAGCTAACCTAGAAATAGGAATACTACAGTTATAAGCAATTGTTTTTGATGCTTGGTCACAGGTGGACCAATAGAAAGTTTAATTAAAGGGCACACAAGGCTCTCAGGACTAGTCCACTGAAGTCCCTTTAAGTGCTCTGCATTGGGATGACTGCTTTTTGGCGCTCAGATAGGCCATGGTCCCGCTTCCATGCTTTAATGGTGCAGGATCAGGCCACAGTGTTTTAAAGAAGATCTTTTTTAAACAGTTCTTTTCAGAGATGGGAGGAGGGGGGGGAGTTTTCAAATTGAGTCTGCACCATGGCCATAACATGCTGTTCATACACTCAGCCAGCTCTACCCTATACCAGCATGGAGCTCTCCTTTCAGGACACTCTCATTTAAAGAAATCTTGAAGGACTGTTCCATCCCTGGAAGCTTTCTGGTCAATCTTAATCATTGTCTTTGCTGGCTTTCCTTCAGCCTAGTAGCTCAGCTTTATAAATTAACTGAAATAGCCAATGCTTCCCTGTTCGTGCGTTATCTAGTCAACCTCCATTTGTCTGGTTTCCTTCATGTCTTCTACTACAGAGTCTAACAAAATGATTCATGTCCACAGACTACCTAGAAAACTGCATGCACTGATTTGTCATAGAAGGGACTGTCCTTTTCAGAATTCAATGGCTGTATGCAGAATTAAGCCATCTGAGGCAAAAGGTTCTTTTCCCCTCTGTTCTCCCACCCATTTAAGAAACAACCCCAACCACACATCTGAACGCTTCAGTATGAAGCAGAAAATGTAGTCTCCATCAGTGAAGGACAGTCAGAACCAGCACAATTTACAAGACTGGTTAGAAACTACCAACAGAATGAGGAGAGGGTAAGAGGCCTAAATGAATGAAGAGTTAAGGTGGCATCAAACTCAGGCAGATGCACTTATGTTCACTTAAAAGTGCATATGTGCACCCCCCACCACCCATGTCCCTCTCTCACATTAAATGATTCTGTCCTTTCAGAACAATTTTTTCTACATTTTAAACATTGACTAAACACCCTAATGGACTTGCACAATGGCCTTCCACTGATGGAGACTTCAGACCAAATTAACTCATCTTGATTATTTTATGTAAGTAAATAACGTGGGAGTTCCCATAATCCTTTTCTGTGTGTCTACATCACTAAGCTACCACTGGCAGTCTCTGTGGAGACAGAAAGGTTCAGGGCTGGAATGGCAGGGATGAGGCAGGAAAGCAGTAAGGAAAGTTTGAGGAAGTTTGCTCAGCACTTGCTGTGCTATATCTGGGTCATTTTCATGAGCACTAAACACCTGCCAAAATGTCAATAATTAAAATCTCATTTGGAGAAGAAGATATATCTACACTCATAATGTTGCGCCCACTTATTTCAGGGAAGTGCAAGCCAGGCTGCTCTGGGCAATCCAAATCAGGATATTGAATGGCACTAAGTGTACTGCAGTGATTAGTTTGAGCCTCTGAACCTCGATAGGTTCTGAGGTCTGGTTCAAGAAAATATCCTACAGTTCGGATGCTGGGGACTCGATCCTCCCTACATAGCACAAGAAGTGCAAGCAGCATATCCTGGGGGCACCCCAGGGGGATTTGCAAAAGCTCTCGCCCCTCCACCAGGAGGAGAGGTTTAGGCTGTAGTTAGGACTCCATTGAACATCCCACCGGTAAAGGCTGTCCTGGCACTCTCTGATTCATTCTAGCATTTGTCCTTTTGCTAAGCTCATACCCCACAGCCAATCAGACTCTACCCTCCTAACCAGCTGTTGGTTCTATCAAGCTCATTACTCAAAGAGATGGGGGCAGATCCTCAGGTGGTATAAAATGGTCATGGCAATGGAGCTATGACAATTTACACCAGCTGAGCATCAGTCCCCATGTTGTTCCCACAGCCTCCGTGAAGCAGGAAATCACTGTCTCTTTCTATAGAAAGACCACGTCTGAATGTCCCACCTCACCTCAAAAATCCAAACAGGCTCTTGGATATTTGAAAAGCAACAGCCATCTGTCAGATATCTTGCACCCAGCTGTACACCATGTGCAGTGCTCAACTGTTCCAGTTTCACATTGTTTCCAGTCCCTTGACTTGGAGTAGATTGGTAACATGACAGACTTAGCAAGAGAGAAAAGAAAGCTCACCACTCAGCTAGGAGCAGTTTGTTTGACACTCTGCTCTCGGTTAATCTTCTTGACTTCAGTCCTGCGTATTTTCCCACCTGTGTACAATGGTAAAGGCACTAAAAGCAGCTGTGGAACTGGAGCTGCAGCTCAGAGGCCCCTCCCTCCTAGTGAAAGGCAGCAGTGCAACCACAAGCTACCACGATTACTACAGTAGTGAATCCCTGCTGGCCACAGCAGTCCCTGATGTTACATGAAGATGAATTAAAGCCCTGTGGTTTTAAGAAAGGAAAGGGGGCTACTTTGTGCAACTGCACACAACAATTGTTCATCTGGATGATATCTAGATGATTCCTGGTGAATTTCTCTGAAAAACTCTATACATTGAGATTTCCTATCTGTCTTTATGCAGAGGAGCAAGGCAAGTGTCACTGAAAGAGGAGAAAGCATTTTTTGACAGCCAAGAAGGAAAGCTTTTAAAAAACATTGAGTCTTCAGGTTCTCCTTTGTCTCCTTTCTCACTTTCCTTGTAATCATCTCTCTTTTTCCTCTCCTAATTTCCTTTGCTCTTAATTGGCTATTTGCAATCTAAAGTTTGGTCACATCTGTGAAGTAAATGCTTGCAGATTACTGTGGTTGCCCATCATTTGCCAGAGGATCATTGTCACTTTAATTCAGATGCAACAATTCACTGCATTCCTGTGGCTCAGACACAATTATCACCCTGACATTGCTGGCACCCTACTGTTCTCCTTCAGCACTCCCCTGAACTACCTGCTCACACAGAAGGTCAATGCTTTGCTGTGCTGCTTTAGCTTTTAATGCCTCAGGCATAGCACAACTACAAATGCCCAGCTGCCCTCCTCTCTCTCCAGCATGACTTATACAAAGCTAAAAAGGCAAGTGAAAGCCAGAAGATCTTGGGATTGTAAACTTCCCTTCCTCTGGTGGTGGCGGATGTTGACTAACACCTCTAAACCTGTACGCAAAGCTGGCCTCATCTCTCAGAAACCAAATGACATTGATCATTTTGTCATGTAAAATGAAAGTGCCCTTGCAGCTTGCGACATGAGGCAAGGATTAATAGAGCATTAGCAATAAAGTAAAGAACTATGGATAAACAGAGCAGCAACAACTGAAAGTGCTAAGCTCTTAAATAGAATTCACTTAGTAAGCTACACGTGACATCTTTATGTTTTCAGGTATTTTAATCCACCATCATTCTAATACCTTCTGCTGACTTCCGTTGTAGAATCATTTATAAAATTATCCACATGGACCTTTTTGAGTAAATACCCACTAATCCCCAGTATAGAAGCCAATAAATTCAGTTGTAATTTGGAAAATATGGTAGACTATGCATAAACACTGCTCTATTAGCATTAACTATAGATAATTTCAAAAAATGAGCATTTTATAATAAAGACATTGTTTTATACCACCAGGTTCAGTATGGATAGGAAATGACAGATTAAGGGCCCAATACTTCTCACGCTGAAATCAACAGGAATTTTGCCATTGAATTCAACAGAAGTAGGATCAGGCCAGTGAGGAACATATTTTCAACCACACTGCTCCTAAAAATACATGTATTTGCACATGTGCATATATATATATATATGTGTGTGTGTGTGTAGAAACAAATGCATTACACTACTGTTTTCCCCAAGAAACAGTCTATCAAACACTAATTCACTTTCGCTGTCATCCTTTCACTCTCAAACACTTGATAATTTCCTATATCTTTCCCATTTCTACTAAGTTTGCTTAAAGTCCACACTTATTCTCCCAAAAACACAAAGCAAGTTTTAAGCAACAGTCAAGTTTTTCTGCATTCTTAGCAGTTATAAACACACCGTGGTTTTAAGGAATCATCTGCTGAAACTGAGGAGTGAGCTTGACAAGTTATATTCCATACCTTTTCCTTGGGCCTTATCATACCCCAAGTAATACAGGAGTCCAGATATCTTTCTCCTCCCCACCACTCCCAGAGACTTGGGATCTGGACTGATGACCATTTTCTCTGGACTCAACATCAGGTACCTGAGTAACATTAAGAATGAATTCACCAAGAAATGCTATTACTGGATCTGGACCTTTATATACTGATTTGCTGCAATTACTGGATGGAATCAAAGCATGAATATCCATCATGACAGTCACTATTCCAGAAATTAAGTCATAGATTTTATCATGTTAGGAGAGGAATGTATGGCAAATTAGGCACTATCTTCTTCAGTGCCTATTCTGAAATAAAGGTTTCTTTATTATGGACAAAAACTTCAAGGTTGGAGTTGTGGGGGCCGCAGTTGTCCCTTCCACTTGTTTTCTCAAAGCTAGTTTCTCTGAAGGCTCTTAGTGATGTCTGCTGTGCCCTGTACAAAATAATGAGAAAGTTCACCCTGGCAAGGTTAGAAATGAACCCTTTCTGCTTGAAGGGAGGGATGATATAGCACTTGTGAATACCTGTGTAGAGGTTATGAGTCCCAAAGGGGAGTACTTGGTATTGAAAATGCTTCTTCTTGTAGCAAAAGCTAAAGTACCTCTGGGTGACTCTCTCTGACCAGTAGAGTTCCAAGGAGGTTTATTTTCATATCCTGAAGTTTTATGAAGATAAGGCTGTAATGTTGGATTTCCACCCAGAATATCGATCTTGAATATTGAATTTTGGAGGGACATCAGTTTAGCCTGCAATTCCAATTTCTTTGAGTAGCATTATAATTGCCCCTCGGACTGACTGTTGGAAGTTTTGAATGTGCAGCAAATGCGAGGCAGGTGATGCATCAGTCCTGAAACGGCTGCTAGGAAAATCTAGTTTAAAAGTAGATTTTATGTAGTGTGGGTTTTTAGAGAGTTCTTCTTAAGGAGCAGTCTGAACACAGGCTCAGAGTAAAGAGACAGAGGCAGACTTCCCAGTGGGGTGTTCCAATAGGAGAGGACTGAGAATATTTACATGCCCATGGTAGTATCTGTAACAGCAAAAATATTAAAGGTGGATAACATCTAGATTCCTTCAGGTAGGTAATTATTAGGATAAAAAAGAGCTGCCACATATATGAGTGAATGAGTGTTCCTCAAGTACAGTGGACTGCATTAGTATCAACTTCAATCTTAAATAAGTATGGAGCCTTTCAAGGCATTTTCTTTTTTCCTTTAAATGACTAGAGGTCTTTATCTTCAAAGGGACTGAGCATGCTCATCTCCCACTTGAAAGTGGGAGGCTCCCAGCACCTAGCAGGATCAGACCCTAACCTCACAAATCAGCATCATTTAATATTTGTGTTACGATAGCATCCTGCAAGACAGAGTTGGTTTAAATCCTGAGAAATTTTAATCTTCTCTTTTTGATGCCACAATGAATTAAGTCAATGTATTTAGAGAAACATGTTTTCTGCAGGTCTCAGTAATTCACTTTGACAAGTTTCTAGGCTCCATCTTGTACTTTTTAAAATGCTCTAAAGGTGTTAGGAAATACAAATTCTTTGAGATCTCTGAGTAATGAAATGAAGATTGCTATTGTGCTTATCTATAACAGAACTGAATATCTTGCCTTTATTATAACAGAGACAGGAATGACCCTGATTCAGTTGCTCACATGCAAACAAAATAAATTTTTATCTCACTCGCAGAGCAATATAATTTCAGCAGACAGGTGTGAAGATTACATCATTTTAGAGAAGGCAGGGTTAAATATATAGGTCTGATAAATATGTGAATTATTTAGCTGTCACAGAAATGTGCTAAGCCTGGGTTAAAAATTATCACGAAAGTTTCAGTGAATCAAATAAACAATCGTGTATGGTTTTATAAGTGAAATAACTATGGGTCGCTTGTTTTCTTCCCCATATACAAGTTCATATTGCAAATCCACGGTCATGATAACATTTCAGTAAAATAACTAAACTATTATAGATTTACAGGAGCACATAACTACATCTGAAACCAACATCTTCTGGTTCCACCACCCGGACAGTAGTCGTAAAAAATCTTATTAAAAAATAAAGTTAAAACCCCACTGACTCTGAAATCCTATGGCACACTTCACTCTCAAGTTACTTCTTGTAGCCATGTTATAAGAGCATTCTAAAATAAAAATGTTATGCTGGAGAAAAGGTTGTAAGTAATAGTTTATTGGTGAACACTTTATTAGTTTTTATTAAAAATAGTAAAAACTGGGGTTATGCAATATAACATCTCATGGGGTAATCTGACACTGGTCTAAGTGATACTTGTAAGGTCTATATATATACACAAGGCAGTAAGACTAGTCATTAGAAGAATTACAAATAGGATTCAGGAGTTCTGGCTTCAAAGCCTATGCACGTATCCCTAGCCCATGTGATCTAAAACTACACATGCTACAGCTGTGAGCCTAAGCAAGCCAACAAACACAGCAACTGCTGCATTCATTCAGAATTTCTAAGACTTGAACAGTTTAGGTAAGTTACATCTAGCTCCTTCAGACTTCCTAAACTCCATAAAAGCAAGGAGCAGCTGACAGGAGTGGCACCCACTTTGCCCTGTTCTAACTTGAGAGTTCACATTAATTGTATGAGAGCTACCTTGGCAGACTGCTATTGTCGTCTCTACGACGACTTATGTCATTTTGGGCCTGATCTAAGTCAATGGGACTTTCTGAATATAGTATTGTTCCTATTTCTTTAATAACACCATTAGAGCCTTCTAACACCTTCATTATGAAACGCAAAATGTTCTGCTTTGTTACAAAAATGCAAGATCCTTGCAAGCCCTAATTACTATATTTCTGTGTGGATGGGTTTAAAATCTTCTGGAGAAAGAAGGCAAGTACAAAAAGAGAATACTATGCTTTTTTATTCGTTTGTTTGTTTTGCATCTCTCAAAGACTGTCCATTAATACATTCTGAGCTAGATTCTGTTCTATGGAAGACTCCTTTAATCTTTCACCTTCTAGCATTTTAAGATCAATGGTATTAAAACAAAAATGCGGTAATTGATTAACTTGAAATGGGTATTTCTAAAATGTTGGAGTCTAAATCTGACTATTTAAATTTCCTTAAAATAGGTTATAAAGGAATCTCATACTGGAAACCATTTTTAAAGGAAAACTACGGGGACACTATTGGCTAGAGACAACTTCCTAAATTTCTGAATTTAAACAACGGGCATTTCGCTGCCAACAACTGTTTGATATCACTGGAGACAAACTGAAAGAATTTGAGATCATTTCTTTCACTAGACCATTTTGCATTAGCGTTCTTCAGCTTGAGGTGCCATAGTGCTATATTAAGCTGCGCATGAATCACTGGCATAGTTCCTAGCTTTCTTCTCTCATTGTAATTCACCTCCTTTCTGTTTGAAACAAGACTGTGATTTCTTACATTTCAAGGAGCTAAGAGAGCACCTTGTTTAATTTCCCAAAATATATGAATCTCTCTTGCAGATGCTTGGCTCATGAAATGAAATGAAAGACTGGCTCTCTAATGATTATAGGTAATCACTCAGGTCCCATGGCTTTATTTTCATCCTACAGGGGGTGCCTTCTGGAGTTTACTATCTGCTAATATCATAGTGAGTCATTGGTTCAATATTGACTCAGGTGAGGAGTGCCACCAATACCACTTCCTGCAACTCCCTAGGTGTTTCTGATGACTTCCATTCATGTATATCCCCTGCCCAGCCCTACAGAGCATGGAAGGTCAAACAGGACCACAATACAAAGCAATATGGCTGCAAACCAAACCATAAACAAGAGCTTGAAACATACTTTCAATTAAACAAGCAGATTAACGCAAACACAACTATTCACAGCAGAACGTGGGAAGCAGGAAAGAGATATCCACTTAAAAAAAAAAAAGAACGTTTCTGGATCTATGTATTAAAAGTGTACAGTCCTTGAAGGTTGAAGAGGAGAGGAAAGAGGTGTTGTGGAGGGACCACACTGTGTTGGGTATTATGGCAGATTCAGCCATTTCTTCTAAGACATAGCAGGAGCATCCTTTTACAGGGGGCAGTGGTGTCCCCCTCCTTGTCTGACCAGTTTCATCAGCTGGTTAAAACGAGCTGGACTACATGGTAGTCACACCCCTCCCTTCCTTTGAGAAATACCTACTCTAATGAGTCTGCCATAGTGCCTACACTCCTCATTTGCAATGTGGCTGGCTTCTTTGTGGGGCACAGTAATAGCCATGGCATAGCGCCCTCAAGAAAAACTACATGGGTTTGCAGTTTTTCACTTCAGACATCTTAAACTCTCAGACACTGTTGCTTGTATAGTTGTACTGAACTCTGTTGAAAGAGTAGCCAGAGTGTCAGCTGGTGTAATTCTGCATCACTCCATCGATGTCAGAGTGATACATTTACACTAGCTAAGTATCAGATTCTTTATGCGAGTTCATGCGTGCATCCTGGGATCACTCACGCGATTCTCTGTCCTTGCCATAGGAGATTATTACAGAAAAGCAGCAAACGACATAGGTAGAGGTAGTTGGAAAGTGTGTATTCCCTCCCTCTCCCTGAAAAAAAAATTAGACTTTAGGTTACACTGAAAACCAAATATTAGACGCAGAAATGCAGCTTCGGTGCTTTTATAGAAGTTACAGTTTGGGTGCCTCTTGCCCCTCTGCTCCCATTCTCCTCTGTGGACTACAGTCCTAGGCCAGACTGTCTTCCATAATACATCAGTCTCCCCTCTTACTGAACCATCGAGTCATGGGAGTCCCCGGACACAGTGCATCCTGGGAGATGTGGCCCAGCTGGGGAACCCCAGCCCACAGCAGAAAACCACTAACACATTTTGACCAGCCAGACGTATAGTGTTCTACATTTCACATGAGTGTTGCTACCATTGCTGCCATTCTAACTTCTTTTTCTTCTCCTCATACCTGTGTGGTGTCATTTACGGCCTGTCTACACTAAACATATCACCATGTCAGTGAATCTAGGAGCCACTTAGTTGCCCCTTCACCTGACTACAAGCCTAATTCCATTTTGTAGTATGCACTGGTCCTTATCCATTACCTGGTCATGAAACAGTAACAGTCCAGTAAAATCAACCAAAATCAAAAATACATTTGTAACCTGGTCACGGAAGAACAAACCTTAATCATGCTGTACTTGTAATGTAGACAAGACAACAGCATTTCATTTTCACGTTCTTACACTCGGTCTGATCCTTGTTATCTATGTCTTCTTCCAGTAGCTTTAGTTGGTACAAGTAGCAGTGATTTAATTAATTAGGTAAAAGAATCAGATCAGGATTGCATAATGCAGAAAACTAAATTTAAAGCAGCACCATTTATATTGTCCCTGTGAATAAAAGTTTTCAATTCTTGAGAGAGCTCCCAAGTTGCCCAGAAAAACAGTTATTTTTTTAATCCCGTGGTTATGAGTTTATGTTGTGTGCACAGTTTTG
Source organism: Dermatemys mawii (assembly GCA_007922305.1). Taxonomy (NCBI): domain Eukaryota; kingdom Metazoa; phylum Chordata; order Testudines; family Dermatemydidae; genus Dermatemys; species Dermatemys mawii. Next base: position 15,676,842 of record ML677343.1, on the reverse strand, counting down.
CACTGCTGAAGCTGATATCTCTGTATGGGGAGGCTGCAGCAATTTCATGAAGCACACTGGCTAGTTCATTGCTATTTTTCTTTAAATAATGGAGGAGGCATACTACTATTTATATTCTGATTGCTGCCACCAGTACTAGAAAGAAACAAATGCTTAGGTCACCGCCAAGAAAAAAGGCAATTTTAACTTTGCTTTCAACACATTTGTTACATGAAAAATTAGTATATGTGTGTGTGTGACAATACTATGATCCTAGCTGTAGAACTGGCAAAAAGATTTCAGAGATGACCAGATATTACCATGTAAATTCAGTGATTTATGAGTCTACGGTGTCGGTTGCATTCAGCCAAAGAGAAGGCCCTATGCTGCAAGTCCTCTCTAGCCCTAATATAGCAAAAGCATTTAAGCACATGCTCACCTTTACACACATGGATAAGTTCCTTTCATGCCAATAGGTGTACTTAACATGTTCAAAATTTAAGATATGCCTGTTCGTGGACTTTTCAATGACTTCTATGGGCTTTCCTCCTCCCACAACCAAGTACTTCTTGCATCAGACTCATATTTAGAAGTTGTCATTGTCAATTGATGAATAACTTACCTTTAAAAATAAAGCAGAGAGAGAGTTTAGCTAATACCATCATTGGATACCCTCAGCACTGACAGGGCACTTGTATCTTCAAAGGATTTCCAAATATTAACTGCTATGCTGGAGTATTACTACGCCCATTTTAAAGATGGGGAAAATGAGGGTCATAAGCTACAAATGGTGTTTGTGGCATACAAGGAAGTGATACGACCATCAGAATTAGTGCTCCTGGCATATAGATTTGGGAACACACCCTGGCATATTCTCAGTAACTGTGATTTATACATAGTTACTAAATTAAAAACTATCCGACTGCTGACTCGATTCTATCCCAGTTTTATTGACTAATGATTTAATATGTATTTTGTAGATGGTATGTGCATGCAATATCTTAACCACTCCAAATTTGAGGGGACACCCTCTAACAACATTTTTAGTGGAAAGCTTTTTTTGTTTTGTAATATATGTTACAGGTCATTCAAATCCAAAAAGGCAGTGCTTCAAATTGTCAGTCCATGTGTGTCTAATAATTTAGAAGCAGTTTTTGACAAGTGAAATTAATTTATTCACAGTGGGGAGAGTTATTTGTAGCTGTATACATTTTCTGCTTTTGAACAGTTGGTCAATGATTCTTCATATTGAAAGGAGAATCACTGGCTATAAGTGGTTCAAAGAGACCCTCCGAAGGTCAGATGTATTCTGGGTGATTTATGTTATAATTGCATCTTTTGGACAACAGAAATCAGACATATTTCCAGAAATAAAACTGTTTCCATTATTCTTTGATAAATATGCAACTGACAATTGAGAAGTAACCATTCAACTTGGAAGTCAACTGACACCAGACTCATGTTGGTCCCTTGAAAAGTTAGCAGATGTGAAAAAAATGTTGTAAATGGGAAATTACTTGAGAAAATTGTCATTTATAGCAAAATATCTCTTCTGTTGTGACCACATAGTTGACAACCAGCTGGCAACTTGCCTTTTACATCTAAAAGCTCAACATGACAAATGCATTTTGGACACTATGGTAATCATGTTTAAGAAAGACAATTTATTTTGATGACAAATGAGACCTATTTTAAAGGGAATTTTCTGCCCAATGCTTGTCCCCTGTTTTGTTGTGAATAGCTGAGTAACAGCTGGTGGGCTCTTATGCACTTAAATTTAAAAGGCCAACTGACTACTCTCTCATTTAAAATAGTAAAACTGTGCAAATAAGTTTCACTTCTAAAGCGAAACCGGCAAATTCAATCTTTGTGCTAGTCACAAAAGTAGAAAGAAATCCAGGCAACTTAAATAACTCCAGGGCTTGGTGAGGTTGCAATAGGTCATGAGCTCAAATATTATCCATTTGGTGGTAGCAAATACCATCTGAAGGCTCTTACTGAAAGAAGTAAGTATACACAGATACCGCTACACAGTAAGTCTATATAGGTAAAGGCTTATGTTGTACATGTATTTACATACTGCTTTTCAAGTGAAGACCTCGGTTCTAGTGTCACCAGGTGTCCGGTTATTGACCGGAACACCTGGTTGAAAAGGGATCCAGATGGCTCCAGTCAGCACTGCTGACCAGGCCATTAAAAGTCCAGTCAGTGGTGCTAAGGCAGGGCAGTTCCTACCTGTCCTCGTTGGCACTCTGCCGCGCACCAGAAGGGGCCAGCAGGTCTGGCTCCTAGGCGGGGGAGAGGGGGGTGCACAGGGCTCCACGCTCTACCCCCGCCCCAAGCACCAGCTCTGCACTCCCGTGGGTTGGGAACCAGTCAATGGGCACTGGGGGCACCGGTGCCTGCTGGTAAGAGTGGTGCATAGAATCTCCTGGCCCCTCAACCTAGATCTGGCCTGCTGGCCACTACTGGGGCATGCACAGTGCATCCTGCCCCTCTTCCCCCCTGGCTACGCCACAGACTAGTAGCCACCCGAGGTAATCCCACCCCCTAACCCTGAGTCCCAACCCCCTTCCCCATCCTTGAGCCACCCAAAACCCAGAGCACCCTCCTGCACCCCAAACCCCTCATCCCCACCCTAGAGCCCACATCCCTAGCCCAGAGTCCTCACCCTGTAAAGAGCTTTGAGATCTACTGTTGAAAAATATTGAAATCATGTTTTATTATTGTAATCATGTTTTCTAGTAGCTGAACTAAAATTAGATCCAGCAACTGTAGGAACAACCAAGAGGTGATCTGTATCTGACCAGTAGAGCTCTGTTTGGCATGCCCATATTTTCAACCAACATTTTGTCCTTCCAACTGCATGTCACCTTTGTCTTTTTCTCTCAGCTAGCTATATTTATTTCCTGTCTTCAGAGATTTACAGTTGAAATTAATAGGGAGATAGCCATATTCAACTTAAAAAGGGTAGCCTGAATATTTTATTGTTTTAAGCCAGTTACTTTGGCTTTTAAACTACCAATAAATTTAATTTCTATAAATACAAGTGTCATGATAAGTCACAGTCTAGTGCATTAGAAAGCACTTGCTAGTCTGTTAAGGACAAAGATGATTAAAATCAAGTCAGTGAGTTGAATCATGATAGTGTCACTTTGGCTAATGCACTATACAAAACATTAAATGAACCTTTTTGCCCAAGAACGAATTTTAAGGACCCACTGTCAACATCACTGTGGTTTACTCTGTAATCGCTAATGACATTAATAGGACCTCTGAAATTTTGTGAGAAAAGATCTAGCTATATCATCACAGTCAAATCTGGAAGGTTTTGTCAGCTACATTTTGGCATGCATATCAGGAAACATTAAGGCTTCATAACAGAGGTGGGCAAACTACGGCCCGCGGGCCCGTTCTGCCTGGCCCCCAAGCTCCCGACTTGGAAGGCTCCTCATGGCCCCTCCCCTGCTGCCCCCCTTCTCTCACTGCCCACCTTCCCCCGCAACCTCAGCGCGCCACATGGGCAGCGCTCTGGCCTGTAGCTCCTGCCTGCAGCTTCAGTGGTGCTGCGTGCTCCTGCAGGGCAACGTGTCGAGCTCCTACAGAGCCAGACACACTGCTCTGAGCTGTGAGGTAAGGGGACCAGAGGTTGAATAAGGGCAGGGGGTCCCAGAGGGTGGTTATCAGGGACAGGGGGCGGAGGTTCTGGGGGAGCGGTCAGGGGACGGGGAATGGGAGAGTTGTATAGGGTGTGGGAGTCCCGGGGGTCTCTCAGAGGGTGGGGGGAGGGTTTAATAGATGTCGGGGCAGTCACGGGGCAGGGAGCAGGGGAGACAGGTAGGGGGTAGGGTCCTGGGGGGGGCAGTTAGGGTGGGATGGCATCAGGAGGGGGCAGTCAGGAGACAAGGAGCAGGGGGTTTAAATAGGGTATGGAGTCCGGGGGTGGTGGTGGTTAGGAGCAGGGGTCTCTGGAGGGGATGGCCAGGGGACAAGGAATGAGGGTGTTGGATGGGTTGGGAGTTCTGAGGGGGGCAGTAAGGGGGCAGGAAGTGGGTGGGCGTCAGATAGGGGGTGGGGCCAGGCTGTTTGGGGAGGCACAGCCTTCCCTACCCGGTCCTCCGTACAATTCTGGGACCCCGATGTGAACCTCAGGCCAAAAAGTTTGCCCACTCCTGCTTTATAACAATTATTCAAGGCTCTGCAGTATTGCAGGAATGCATTACGTTTAAGACTATGAAACCAATAAGCTTTACTACTTTGAGGTGCGGGGGGGGGGGGGCGGGTTTGTTTTTTACCCAAATTTGAGCAATTTTCTAAGAACAGTTTTGTTTTCTCGGAAATTTTAGAACAAATCCTGTTCTTTTGTAAGGGTTGGTGGAGGTGGGAGACAGTGAAAACTCCTGACTTGATAGGAGCAGCAGGAGTCATCCTAGATCTTGATTTGTATTTACTCAGAGGGGACCCAGACCACCATCAAGCCCAATATGGTTAAATTTCCCACCAATTTTGTTCCTACAGTTTCCTCCCTAAGGGCCTGATTCAGGAAAAGCACACAAGTCTCATTGACTTCAGTGAGATTTAAGTATATCCTGAAGTACTTCCGCAAGTCAGGGCTTCAGTATTTCCCATCTATAGTCATAATTCCAAAAGATTAACAGTATTTTGCACTTATAGTGCCTTCCATGCAATGAACTGAAACACACTACAAAGCTCCATAAATATTATTCCCTCTATTTTACTGATGGAAGAAACAGAGGTTGAATGACAGTGACCTAAATTGCAAGGAGCCAAGCTTGAGAAAAGAACTTAATTCCAGTCTGGACTGACTTCCAGTTGCCTTCCCTGCTAACAGTTTTGTCCCATTTGTTATTCTAAATACTTTGTTTACCCTTTTAAATGCATGCCTCTGGTAATGTTGTCTCATTTGCCTTGGATCAATTTTTGTCCACCCACTACAGCCAGAGAGAGTTTAACATGAAGTACAAATATGTGTACATATCCGCTTCCAAGTGGATAACCTGAAACATTACTCCAAGCTGGGCAACATGTTGTACAGAACAGTTACATCCAAAACAAGGCAGATACCATGTAATGCTGGTCATTGCTTGACCTGAAACACTAAGGGGTTGTTATGCCCCCGGCTCCTATTCAAACCCTTCTGCCTTGACTAGCCTGAAGTTCTTATCCCCCCTCAGGACTACACTTAGCCTGGAAACTCAACACTCCCAACACCCAGGGCCAGAATCTTCTGGAAGATTCTACCCTCACAAGGCTTAAACTAGACCCCATATCATTTTCATTTCTCTTTGTTAATTGCCTCCACTGCTGTTGGGCTGCCTGGAATCCAGCTCATTAGAAGGGGCATTGCACCCAGCCGACTGAGTGAGGCTTTCAGAAGGGTATAGCCAACATGCTAGGCAAGCAGCTTTGGCATAATTAAGCAAACACCAGTTCAGTTTTTGCTTCAACTCTTATAGTACCCTTTCCTAAGTCATCTTTAATGCCAACAAGAGTTGATGTTCCAGGAAAAAAGGTAATAGGGTGGCAGCATTTCATGGTAGGGCGTTTGTGGGGCACAGAAATTCATGCCAGGAAAAGCTGAAATCTGTTTGCATAAGAAGTTACTGTATTTTCTCTCAGGTGACATCTGAAATAATTGAACAAAATGAACAATATTTTAAAACTGGTATCGAGTTATACTTGAATCACTTGTTACACTAAGAATACTGGCCTGTTTTAAATATTGCACCTTTTAAAAATCATGCTTGTTGCATCTTCTGCTTTGTCAAATACATTTTCCTGTTTTACTGTGGATCTCCTATAGTAACCTTGACAGCATTTTTTCAAAGGTACTTGAGCTTGAATTAAATATAATGTTAGCCGGTGAAGTCAGATGGAAAGAAAATACGAGCTTTTAAACATGTGGCTCCCTTAAGTTTTACAGCTTTTAAGTATCCATAGTTTGGAGGTCAAACCAGACAAGCTGTGCTTTCTGTGTTCTGATTGTCTGGAATAAGAATCATATGATCTCCTTAAAAAACAAACAAAACAATTACTTCATTTCACTTACTGGGGTTGGAACTGAATCTTCCAGGTCAGCTCTAATTGTCATATAAGGCACTGTAATTACAGAATTTCAGGTTACCTGAGGAAATGTAACAACTGTTGAATATTTTGATTGAAACCCTCTCTGTGCATTTGAAGGTGACAGGCCTCCCCTGTGACTATTTACTGTGGGGTGTTTTTTCTGATGAAGAAAATGTGTGAAATCTCAGAAATATGCAAATCAAATGTCCTTTCTTGATTGTGCTATTATGAAATTCTGTGACAAAATTATTACTGCTCTGTGACTGCAGCTGGACTCTTAAGAGTTTTAATACAAATTTTAGTGTCAAAAAATCATGCTGGTATAATTTTTCTATTGACTTTCCCCCTCTTCCCTAGCTATATGTAGTACATACAGGAATACTGTATTAACATTTTTGGCTGATCCCAACTAGTGATTTTGTTTGTTTTTAAATTCATCAATTGTTAACGGCTCAGGGGATTTGTTAAAGAAATAGAGACTTTGACCTCTAGGCTGCCATGTCCATGCCATGGATTAAAACTGATTATCATATTAAAAGTGTTTGATGACCTAAGTGACATCACCTAATGTCCCCAACAGAGTTACTAGCAGACAGTTATCCTCATAATATAAGAGTAATCTCTACAATTGTTATACTTCTGAGCCCAGTTTATTCATTGTATGTTGGCAACCATATATGTTTTTTAAAAAGCACTAAATGCAGTGACCACTGCTTTGCATAAATAGTTTTGGTAAACGTTTTAAAATTAAAATAAGGACAAACGCACTTACCAAGACTATATAATGTGCTAAGTTTACTTACGATAAAGATTCTGTTGGCTTCAAAGATAAATCAGGATTTTTCCCATTACCGTTTGCTTCTTCCAGTTCAAGAATATAATGCTGCGAAAGCCCATCATCCAAAGTGCCCATTTCAGAGTACCCATTTTATATACGGTACATTGAGACTGGTTTTGTAACTTTCCTAAGGACATGAAGTAATTCAGTGATGGGGTTGGGAATAAAAGCCAGTCTCTTCCAACCACTAAATAATGCTATTTAATAGTTTAATAACTAGTATCAATCAATATTCAGAAGACTGAAAAATACAAATCAACATATACCACTTTTGTTTTACAGGAAAGCTGCAAAGAGTGTTTTTTGCCAAAAGACCAATGTTCATCCGGCAAAAAAGAAAAAAAAGATTCAATTTCACATATTTTGTTTTTATGAATACATCTTTAAAGCTATTTCTAAGGAAATGAAATATCAAAATCAAATTATTTCTAACATTTGTTCTTTTTATGCCTTCATGTTAATGCACAAGTCAATTTATAAGCATTCCACCATAGATGTGAAAGTGCTTATAGCATCTCCAGAATTATCACCACTCATTTCAGCTCATTATATACCATACTATACCCAAATGTCTTACATGCACCCAGTGAACCTGCAATGCAACAAGTCTTTCAATAATAAACTATTTCTATTTACTTCAGGACTGTCAAAATAAAATTGAATGTATTATGTATTCGTTTGCACCTGAAGGTAATTATGGGCAACTATATCAACCACTGCTTTCAGTAAACTTCACTCACTGCAATTCTATACATGAGCTAAATGCATATAACAAGGGACATAATGTTTTAGCCTGTGAAACATAAAAAAAGCTAATTGCAGTTGGGTTTCAATGCATTTAGCTAGATGTATATTTTCTTACTCCCCAACACAAACATCTACTTTTTCTTAAAAGTTCCTACGAAAGAGGGTCATAGACTTTTTTTTATTCCTGCTAGCAAAACTCTATATTTGAACACATGTAAACTTCAGAAAAATTGGATCTAAACTTTTCATGGTGTGGCCTTCTTTAATTAGTCTAAGTCCTGAATTTCTTACTAAGGCAAAACTTTCATTGAAGTCAAGAGGAATTGCCCCATTATCACTAATAAGTGTGTTAAAAGGAAAAAAAAAGTCAAACTAGCAAAAATACCTTTCACTTTAAATTGTTACAAATCTATATAAGGGGGAAACATATTAGAGCAGCAGTAGCTATGGACCTAGCAACAGGTTGGCACTTCTTGTTGCCCAGGGCCATTTGCACAGAATTACGAGATGTGCATACTACTAAAAGTGACTGAATTTGCAGAACCAGCTGTGACCACTTTGTTTAGTGTTATGTAATTAACATTTCACTGACAAGTTTCAGATCAGTTAAAGTACAGAGCAACATTTCCAAATAACTTTGTAAATGAACCCTGGTTTGATTTACCTAAAGAGTCATCTCATCCCCTTATGATGACTCAAACCGGAGGGAGTGGGACAGGAAAGCTAGGTAAGACATCTTCTTTCATGCGCAATACTGCTTCACATAATCTGGGCCCTCCTGAAGTTGCACTGCACTTAGTACCGAGTGTACAGTTCCCGCAGACAGCCCCATCTCCACCCCTGGAATAAGTGACCTGAGCTGCTATGTCTCAATGAAGTTTATTGGGTGGAGTGAGCTGGCCAGTAGACTCTGGGTGAGGTGAACAACTGGGTTTTCAAAACTGTTCTAGAGCAGCAGATCGTATCTGTTCTGTGTCCCCTCACACCAAACCTAGGAATGAAATGGGATTACAGGTGGCTAAGAACAGACAGCTAATCTGAATAGCTGTCCTTGTTTTGTGTAGGAGCTGACAGATATTTGCTATGACCATGATGCCTAACACATACTTGATGTTTCCCCTGCTCATCTGCCATTTTTAGATAGACCACATAACATGGTTCAGGCTGCCTTTATGGAGACCTATGCATCTGAAAGGGGAAAGGGTCTGTTTCCCTACCACTGATCTTGCAAAACCACCTTGATCATCAAAAACAATAAAAAGGCATATGCCTGTTACAGATGATCTCATCTCCCTACCATTTCACCCTACCAATTTGCTCCTCCATCACCTCCACTGTTGTCTCGGAAGCTAAAATGCTAAAAATCTAATGGTTAAAAGTTAAACCACTTTCTGCAATGAATCACAGCAATGCATGTAAGCAACCAGCTGCAAATTGTTTGACACGTGTTTATCATTTACCCCAGTAAATTATAAACCAAAGTTTGAGTGTTGTCTAAAACTCCAGCTCAACATGCATTGAGCCTTGGAACTGAGGGCAGGGTCAGGCTCAGAGGTAAAATTAGTGAAAGTTGAAGATGGTGACAAAAATAGAAAGATTTAATAATGCCACTCAACTCAGAAGATGCTCAAGGCCAAACATCTTTAATTCAACTTGTTTTGCACTTTTCAGTGATTGCTTCTGTACAGTAGGTTCCATATTGCTACTGTAATCTTAGCAATCTGCTTCTTTCCTGCTGTGCAAACAGAACATGTCTCTCCCTATAGATATGCTTGAGAAATCCATCTAATAGTTTTACTGTCTGGCAGGCAATATTACTGATTACCGATTCATGAGTCTGAGCCAACGCAGGAATGCTTTGGTCAACTTCATCACTCTTAGGCAAGGCTTTTCTTTTGTTTTTTGTTTAAAAACAAAACAAAACATACAATGAGCAATAAAAAGTATAAATATTAAGAAATAAAGGAAATAAGTTGGAATCTGTGAGATCTACATATTCCTTAATAAAACTAAGAGAATAGAAATTTCTGATATTATGCTTAACTTTACTGCCTAAGTCCCAAAATAGAGAACAGGTTTTTTATTCTACCTTTAGAGCCTGAGCTTGCTTTTCCTGTTGATTATATCGAGATTCACACTTTCCCCCTCCTTGAGCAAATCCTATGTTCGGAACCAAAAACTGTGTCAAAGTAACACAAGTGTAAAAATTTGCATTGCGCTTTCAGCTTTAGCTGCATCCATATTAAAATGTAACAATTATACAGTACAACCATTTAAAACAATTAAATGTTTTTAGAAGTGGAGCCATGATCAGAAGAATGATTATCTTAAAGTAACTTATTCATCAGCTCTGTTCCCAGTGTATCAAGTTATCTATTTACTTTACTGACAAAAACAATAATTTATTTCTGCTAGGTGTGCAGAACCAGAACAAGTATAGAATAGCGAGAGAAATTCTGTTCTGCTTCATATAGCCTCAGAACTGTCAACTATTTACTGTAAATTTTGATAGCGGAAGCTTTGCTACTGGTAATGATGTAAGAGCCAGAAAAAAACAGATTGACTATCAGACCACAAGTTGTATTTGGAGGGCTGATCATCTGAAGAGTTATCTTTTGGTTTGCAAATTGCTGAGGAAGTCAATGAGACACAGACTTGGAACTCTCCAATCTCAGTTATACTTATTTCCTGACTACACTGCAAATTTTAGTTATAGCATTTATATGGGTGAAATCAGGCCCTAAGTGCTACTCCTGCTTTCACAGGAGTGTATTAATGTTGTAAAAGCAACATTAATATAGGCCTGCATCCATCCGGTCTGTGGCTCCAAACACTGCTACCATTCACACATCTTGTTCCTGCTGCAGACAGCACCAGTTCATGCCAGAACTTGTGGTGTGCACATTAAGGCTTAAATGGAACTTAAGCTCGTGCTTGGTTGAATCAGAACCTAACACTTGAATAAGGGCTAAACATTAAACAACGACTTCAAAATCTGGCCAATATTATTTGAACTTCATGATCACTTCCTATATTGTATCCTATGTGCTACATTTCATAGAGCATGTGCCAAGAGTACCAGCTGTAAAATATCATACTTGTTCAGACAAATACAGAAATGAACCATTTAACAATACTATAAATGAAGCAGAATTGCCAACTGAAACCATTTTAATCTTTGCTATTTTAACAACAAATCTGGGACTCCTTTTATATGACTGGTTTTTAAGCCTTTAGGTTTCATGTTTTCAAGCATTTCTGCAAAACTGCATGTGCTAGAAACTTGCTTTCTTACAATGGAAGTTGGGATTCTCATGTAATTACTGATCCCAGGCCACTGGACCTGAAGAAAAGTACCAAATATTGCAAGATTCTGTAATACTCCTGTGCTAAAACAGAAAAGGTGCAAATCCGTAACATACACATTAATATTTGCTCCAATTCAGGAAACCATGGAAGTGCCCAAGGCCAGTTGGGCTATTTTTTTTGGCAGACTTTATATATACCCTTCCCTTTGAAAGCGTTCCCTGAAATAAAAACTTATAGAAATATTTTTATAAGTACTTGTGGTAGAAAACAATAGGAGTTTTCAGTCTAAGAATAAGTAGCGTAATTTAACATTATGAAGTGACCACAAGTTTAAAAGAGCTGCCATCTCCAAAACTGGAAGTTGGTTTTGAAAAGTTTAAGTGCTTTAACACACATAAAGCTTTCCCCCCAATTTTAAATCATTCTAGGCTGCACTTCATAGGCCAGGCAACAATCAGTCACATTGGAGTACTTTACTATAAAAGGAGGAAGAGTGATTTAAGAGGTTTAAATTGTTCATATGAACAAGTCTCATTTTAAAATTACAGATATTTATTTTCCTCCCATCATGACCAGCACAACTCAATATAAATTGCATCGAAGAGTCATTAAAACAAATTTTAAAATGCACTATTTCCCAGATCCTTGCAAGATGAAATTACAGCACAAAAGTTTCATGAACACCATGGAAAACCAGTATTTGTCTCACTTCACCAGACAAGAAATCTTCTTGAGGCAGATTTGCCCAAAAAGCACCCCAGTCCTGCAACTGGATCCACACAGGTCTGTCCTCCAACCTGCAAGGAGCCTCCCTAAAGTCAGCAGGACTCTAAATATGTTCTGGACCAATCTACATAGATCCAGTTGCAGTGACCTTCCTAATGCTGAGTAGTATACTACTCTACACAAATTAGGGGACAAGAATTAGGCCCTATGGTCTCAATTCTATCCTATCTAGAATATCTTGGCTTTTGCATTAGAGCTCTTTGGGTAAGTCCACACTGGGTATGGCATGCTGGATTGGCAGGCAGTGATTAATCCATCAGCGGTCGATTTACCGTGTCTAGTCTAGATGCGATAAATCGACCCTCTAGCGCTCTCCTGTACTCCACCGCCAGGGGAGGCACAAGCAGAGTCGATGGGGGGAGCAACAGCAGTCGACTTACCAAAGTGAAGACACCATGGTGAGTGGATCTAAGTACGTTCACTTCAGCTATATTGTTCTTGTAGCAGAAGTTGCATTTCTTAGACTGATCCCCTCCCCTCCAGTGTAGACAAGGCTTTTGCCACGCTGGCTGCATTCTTTTTTCTTCCACAGCACAAATTAGTTTGGTTTGGGGTATGTAAACTGTGAAACTGAAGGGGATCTGTTCCTGCTGCTTTTGTTTGCACTTCCTTGAAGTGTTTTTCTTAAAATTATGCTCCTGATAATGACTTGATCATATTTAAAGCCTTCCTTTTCACTGCTTTCACATGCTGTAATTTCAATGTGAGAAAAATTACATCATATTTTCAGTTTAGACTAAATCAACACAAGAACAAAAAAAGTGCCCTTTCCTTTCCATTCTAATCAGCCCATCACAGCTATTCCTTTCATGTACGTTTCCATCGGACCCCATTCAGTTTTCCTCAAATAACAACATGGTTGTTATCTCAACAGCTTGCCCCAGAAGTAACTATAAACTTTTGCTGTGGTCTAAATGAGGGTCAGCCCCTCAGCTCAGCATGCAACTGTGGTACAGATCCTTCCACAAATGCTACTTGCAGTTTTACAGAGTCACAAAACCTATAGCCACAAAAATCATGATTTTTTAAAGGACCTTCGTCCAATTAGGTGGTGGTATTGCCTTGGCAGCTGCTGAATGCACTAGTCAATGTAGCCTCTATCCAAAAGGGGACAAAACAAGTGGACGAAGCAAGGCTCAGAGCTAAAGACAGCTGCTCTGTGGCCTTAGTAATGTTGGCTGACCTTAGCTTCAGTTTCCCCATCGGTAAAAGGAACACAATATCTACACAATACCTGACTGAGAGGTTGTGACCGTTGATTAGTTAAAGTTTGAGTTCACCAGAATGCGCTGTCTCCTCCCTGCCTTCCCCTCAAACTGGTGGACACCAAGATGCGATATTTGTCCGAAGGAACTGGGAAGCTGTACTGCATGGGCTAAGCAAGATCTGCATGGAGAGGGTCCCCAGTGCGCGGAATAAAACCTGGCTGAAATTTTTCATACAACAAGATACCATTTTAATGGAAACAGAAGTAGCTTTTCTACATGGAAATGTAAATTCTGATGGGAAAAGTCTCCATTTTTCCCAAGGAAAAATGTTAATACAATTTTTGAAATTTTTGAAATTGCTGTTGAAATGAAATTGCATTTTTTCTTGTTGATCTGGAACAAAATGATTCATTTAGAATGTCTGAAACTTCCTGCAGGAGATTATATTTTAAAGTAAGAAAACTTTAAATGAAGATTTTTAATTTGAATTGTTTTGTAGGAAATTAAAAGGAAATGTTGGAAAATACAACCCCTGCTAACTGAAGATTTGTAAGTCTTGAGGTTTCATTTCAGGCTGACTCATTAACACAGTTGTACATTGTACCTCCAGCCAAACCATAAAGCGAGCTTAACTAAGGTGTCACTTTAGAAATACAGCACTTCCCCCTTCCTGCCCCCAAGTGGATTAGACTTGGTTCCCTGACTAGATCATCAGCCAGTGTAAATCAGCATGAATCCATTACCTGTGATGTAGGGAAACCAACTTATACCATCTGAGGATCTGGCTTGGTCTCTTCTGTTCTGAAGTTATCCATTGCACTGTAACGGAGGAAAGGTCTTTTTGTATTTTTTTTAAAAAAAACACAAAATGGATTATTGTCTTGGGAAGACAATGAAGACATCTTAACTTGGCTTGTCAGACTCCACTGATCCTGATGGCCCATAAGGGAAAGGCTGAGGTTTTATCCTAAACATTTATCAGATCATCCACAGTTTTAATAATGGAGCTGAATAATACTGTACAGCACTAAAAATTTTTCTGATAAGTGGTGGCATGTGTACAACAAAAACATGGCTTCTTTGGGGGAAGCGGGGGAGAGACAGTTGTACCTGGAAGTACTGGTGTTAGAGAACACTACCACTGTTGAGTGTAATTCAGTGTTCCCCAGTAATGATTTATGTGTTCTCTTAAGATAGGGCCTGACTTTTCACTTCCTTGCATTTTGTGTACTCATTTACACCTATTCAAAATGGTTTTAGTAGCAGTTAACGTCACTTCCCAAAGGTGTAAATATCCATGCAAAGAATAAAGCAGTAGAGAATCAGACCCATGGTACAGGTCTTACATGGTCATTACTGCACCTCCATTAATCTTTCAGTGTTAAGATCATACCAACACTATTAAAAGTTGAGAATTGTGAAGTATTGATCACTTTTACTGCTTACTGTACATTTAAATAATAGATTATCTACTCAGGCCTCAGATTAGAGGCCAGGAACACTTGATACTTTATCATCTCTATAGCTATAGATTTTGCCATTATTGTATTTGCCTTGTGTTACAGTAGGCTAAGATTGTATTTTTGATTTATTGCAACATATGGGCAATTTATTTTGCTGTTTACTTTTTATTGTTGTTTATGTGGGAGGAAAATGTGGCATGAGATACATGGCTAAGCATTCACTAATATCGTCTATTAAGAGTTACAGTTTTCTTTGAGGAGTATAGAATAACATATCTGAAAACTAATGATGTTGAAATGCTGACATGTCTAAATGTGACACTATTGTTCTGCATCTTTACGAGAGCTACACTATACAACCACTGCTGAAGACAAAAGTGCCACCAATGGGTAATGATTCAAGGCACAGGAAGCCAGGAACTTTATAGTGGTCCAACAGGGTAGGGAAGTTGGAAAGGGAATTTAGAGCCAGAACTGGCTTATGACATTTTGGGCTAAGGAATTTTTATAGTGATAGATTTTGTTGGTTTGGTTCCTATTCCCATAGCTGGGGAATTTAACAGAGTCCTGACTGGTCTGGAGCACACATTTTTAAAAGCCAATCCAACTGCTCAATCCCTGCTTCAGTGAGATTGTGTTCATAGATTACAGAATGCAGATTCAGTTCTCTAATACCCTGCATATATAGCCATTTGTCCTAGTGCAAAGCAAGAGCCAAGAGGGGGAAAATGCTACTAAAATCAATAGGGTAATATTTTATGCTCACATTACACTGATTCAAATGACCTCAAGGTACAGTGCAATGGAGAATAAACTACTTGTTTCTCCTGCTGTAAACTGCCAAATTCCCAGGACAACACAGATCACAAAGTCTAGAACAAAGCATGCAAGACCTGCCCAAGCTTTCTTATCTGAGGGGATCTGGCTATTGCACAAGCTTCCTGAGAAGACACATCAAGAGCCTGATCACCTTTAGAAAATAGGCAAAACCTGATATGATAAAGTTTCTCCATTATAACCAGGCTGATGTTCACAGCACCAATCAGCTCCCTGTTGCTCTTGCCCCTGCCTTAAAACTATTCCCACAAAAAGACCTTCCCCAGAAGAATTTTCTGTAATGTGAAGAGGGAGAAGAGCTAGGAATGTCAAGAAATTCACTTGGGACTTCCCTACTGCCAACCTATTGTGGAAGGCACTCAGATACTACAATGATAGACAGTGATACAAAACCCTAAGCTAGACAGCAATGCCTTAATAAACGTATCTACATCTACCACACATACAATGGCTCATTATTACAGACGTTTAAAAAATAATTCTATTGTAGTGCATCATTTTAAAAAACGTGATCCTGCCACAGTTCTGCCTCTCAGAAAGGGAGATAGATCAGACACAGATGTTAAATGAATGGACTAAAAGGTGAGGGTTTCCTGCCCCAAACAAGCTCCAGTTGCATTTTCTCAATGGCACGACTCAGTTTCCTCTTCTAGCTAAGAGGCCAGTTCCGCAAATCCTTACACTCAAGTAAGCATTTACATAAAACAGCTTCCATGATTAAGATTTATTCAAGGGTCTGAAAGAAACCACCTGAAATCACTGATGGACAAACAACAAGTTTTATGCTTCATAATAATCATATATTGTAATTCTACAGCATTTTCCATCAAAGGATCTCTGCATGCTTTACTATCGTTAACAAACTTTAGCAGTAGGTAGGTTTTCTTTCATTGTACATCTGGAGAAAGAAAGAGGTTCAAACTTTTTTCCTCTAAAGGAATGTATGCATATCTTAAAGTTATGTGTGTCTAAAATCCCTAATAAGCTTATTCCAGTTGGGGTTGTACATATACAGGAATATTAAGTTCGCAAATCTTTAACTTGCACATGTACATCAGGTGTTTTGCCCATGCAACTCAGTGTCAAGCAAAAGTGCATGCACATTTAAAAATCTGGGATCTAGTGACTTAGGATATGTCTTCACTGAAGAGTTAATTTGCTTTATCTACATTCAGGTTAATTCCTTTAGAATTAGCCTAGTTTGAACAAGAGCAGCCACACCGCAAGCAACATTGAAGCTGCACAAAGTTGTGTTAGCACCTGAGGAGTTTTATTAACTCAGGCTTTACTCTATATCCATTAGCAGGCCAGCCATCTTGAATTAAAAGTGCCACAACACTTAAGTTGGGGGGGAGGGTATGGATGGGACTTGAGTTAGGAGCAACACTTAGTTATAATGTGAGTTAACTCTGCAGTGAAGACAAGCTCTTAGTCATCAAGCACATCTCCAGAAAAAGCATCCAACCACCTCCCACTAGAGTTTGAAGTTGATTTCCCCAGGCAAAACCCGTGGGGGAGGGCAGCAGCAGCAATTTTACTATTTACCCTCCCCTGTGGGTGAATGCTTTTCGCTAGTGCAACTGTGTCTTTGGGTACCTGGGGGATTCATTTTACACCATCTTGTAGCCCTGGGGATGAATCAAGACCAACAACTGCAACACTATTCCCTCTTTACAAAAGCATATGCCCATGGAGGAACAGCAACAGCTAGAGCTGAAGAAATCAATACAATAAAATACATTCTAATTGATTTCCAGATTTGCAGATTCTGTGAAATCTTCCTATGAAAACTGTACATCAGGAAAATATTCGGACAATTGAAGTCACAAGCCTTTTCTTCAGGATCCTCCATCGGCCGAGCCTATCCAATGTTCTCAGAAGCATCAGCAGAAGTTAATTCTTAATGTTTAGGTTCTCTGGGAAGGAAGGAGATACTGCAAAATTATGACAGAGGGGAGAAATGGGCCTGCCATTCACCAATCATGTCAGTCAAAGTTAGCAAGCCACTAGTACTCTGCTTCAGCCACACTGGTGTTTAATCTAGAGCTTTTATTTGTAGACAGGGACAAAGCACAAAATATCATTAACATTATCACCCCTCAACTAAAATATGTTGTATTGGATTTGCAGTTTAGAGTCTCGAATCCAGATAAAGAACAACTTCGGAGTTACGAACTGACCGGTGAACCACACACCTCATTAGGAACCGGAAGTGCACAATCTGGCAGCAGAGACCAAAAAAGCAAATACTGTACAGAATTTTGTTAAATGTCAACAACTAATAAAAAGGGAAACTTTTAGAAAGATTTAACAATAATAATATTGTTTCTGTGATTGTTTCATTTAAATTAAGACCGTTAAAAGCAGCATTTTTCTTCTGCTTAGTGAACATTCAAAGCGGTATTAAGTCAATGTTCAGTTGTAAACTTTTGAAAGAACCACCGTACTGTTTTGTTCAGAATTAGTTACTTTTCAGAGTTACAAGCCACCTCCATTCCCAAAGTGTTCACAACTCAGAACGATAGTATGTTCTATAAACAGAAAGACTCACATAACAGAAATATTGACTACTGAGACTAATCGGTAAAGTGAAAATAAAGATTAAATGAAGAGTAACAAAAAGGACTTAAGCATATAAACTCAGACTTTAAGGCCAAAAGGGACCACCACGATCCTGTAGTCTGACCTCCAGCACACTGCAGGCCGCAGAACCTTGCCCATCTATTCCTGTAATGGACCCCAATTTTTAGCCGAGTTACTTAAGTCCTAAAATAATGGTTTAAAGATTTCAAGTTACAGAGAACTCACTATTTAGACTAGTTTAAACCTGCAGGTGACCCATGCTGCAGAGGAAGGCGAAAAAACCTCAGGGTCCCTATCAATCTGATCTGGTGAAAAATTCTTCCCAACCCCAAATATGGCAATCAGTTAGATCTGGAGCCTGTGGGCAAGACCCTCCCAGCCAGACACCTGGGAAAGATTCTCTGTAGTAACTCAGAGCTCTCCCCATCAGAGGATTTGCCATTAGAGATATTTGCTATTAGCAGTTGCAGATCATCTACATGTAATTGTACACAGTCTCGTCATACTATCTCCTCCATAAACTTCTCAAGCTCAGTTCTGAAGCCAATTTGTCTTTTGCTCCCACTACTACCCTTGGAAGGCTGTTCCAGAACTTCACTCCTCTGATAGTGAGACACATTTGTCTAAGTTCAAGCCTAAAACTTGTTTATGGCCAGTTCATATCTATTAGTTCTTATGTCAACATTGGCACTTAACTCTTTCCCCTCCTTGGTATTTATCACTCTGACGTATTTATACAGCCTGATCATGCCTCCCCTAGGCTTTATTTTGGTTAAGCTAGACAAGCCAAGCTCTTTGAGAGTCTCCTCTCATAAGGCAGGTTTTCTATCATCTGATCATCCTAGAAGCCCTTCCCTGCACATGTTCCTATTTGAATTGGTCTTTCTTAAATATGGGAGATAAGAATTGCATACAGTATTCCAGATGAGGTCTCACAAGTGCCTTGTATAATGATACTAAGACTTCCCTTTCTCTACTGGAAATACCTTGCCTGATAAATTCTAAGACTGTATTAGCCTTTGTCACAGCCACATCATAATGGTGGCTTTCAGTCATCCTGTGATCTGCCAATATACCCAGGACTTTCTCCTGCTCTTTCACTTCTAACTGATACATCCCCAGCTCATTGCAAAAATTTTTGTTGCTAGCCTCTAAGTGCAAGACATTGCACTTTGCACTATTAAATTTCATTCTATTTCTATTACTCCAGTTTACAAGATCATCCAAATGTTCTTATATGATATTCCAGTCCTCCTCCATATTGGCAATACTTCACAACTTTTTGTCATCTACAAATTTTATTAGTACGCTCCCAGTTTTTGTAGTGCCAAGGTCGTTATGTACTGGGGGATGTCAGCCAGTTATTGAATATGTTAAATAAGATAGGTCCCAAGATCAATCCCTGAGGAACTCCACTAGTAAATTCCCTCCAGCTTGACAATTCACCTTTCAGTATGACCCTTTGTAGTCTCCCCTTTAACCCGCTTCTTATCCACCTTTCAATTCTCAAATTAATTCCTGTCTTCTCCAATTTAACTAATAATTTCCCATGTGTAATTGTATCAAATGCCTTACTGAAATCTAGGTAGAAGAGATTCACTGTATTTCCTTGATCTAAAAAAAATCAGTTCTCTTTTCAAAGAAGTAGATCGGGTTGGTCTGTATGATCTAGCTTTTGGGTTAAAATAAAACATGGCTTTACAATTACCATTTACCTCTATACCCTGAACTACTTCCTTTTTCAAAATTTATTCCAAGATTTTTCAAACAAATGAGGTCAAACTAATGGGCCTGTAGTTTCCCAGATCATTTATTGTCCTCTCTTAAAAATAGGTACTATATTAGCAATTATCCAGTCATAGGGTACCACCTCTGAATTTAACAATATCTAGTATCTATTCCTTTCAACCCAATTCTACATAAACACTATTAAAATGATTAGCAATCAAAAGAGCATATATTTTTGAAAATACTGTAGTTCAATTTAGCATTATATTTCAATCTTCCACAATTACATATATCTATCAAAACTATATGCCTTGATTAACTACAACCTTGATATCTAGATTACCAAATCTACAACGCTGTCTTACACCAAATACAGCTAGAGCATTTTGCTCACTTCACCGACCCCCTGGTGCTTAGTTCAGATACGGGAGGAAGGGATAGATTAAATCTCAGCACTGGGCACTGTTAACAAATCGCACAGCACAATTTCTTTGCTGCAAATGACAAACAAAATGTTGGTGCACTAACGTCTGGAATGCAACACAAAAGATACTGTTCTTTCTGTATGGTAAAGGAAGTTATCCTTTTCATCTAACACTCCTGAAGGCATGAAGGTTTGAAGTTTTGCTTTATTGGGCTGTGCTTGCATTGCCATTTTTTCAAGGCCATAGCATCTGACATTGTTCATTGGCACACAAGTTACAAAAACATCTTTTCACTTTTCAAGTTCTTTTTTCTGTGTGGAGTTTATATTTGAGTTACTGCCTTAAGTGATAAAGAGTCTTGTAGCACCTTATAGACTAACAGATTTTAGGGATCATGAGATTTCGTGGGCTAAGACCCACTTCATCAGATGAATGTTTTGGAAATCTCCAGAGTATTTCTTAGGACAAATTGTTACCCTCTGTCCCCAGTGGGTTGCCCATTTGACACACTACAAAGGAGGGGAAGATGGCTTTTTGACCTTGTTAAGGTTGTTTATAGTGAGGATTAAGGGATTGTTGCTGGTGAGAAGAGAGTAAGAACATCTCACTCAGTCCCACCCACCATATGAGAGGAAGGAGCAGAAGAGGACAAGCAGATACAGAGCCACCCAATCTTAAAATAAAAAACAAAAAACCACCACATATCATAAATACCCACACCTATCTGAGGACTGAAGGTTGATTAATGAAAGTTACAGGAATGTCAGCTCCACAAACAAACCAGAAAGTGGTGGGAGCCTTTCTGGATACCAGCCTCATTTAACTCAATACAAAATAATCCAGAATAAACATACAAAACTAGAATATTTACCCCATGGTATGGAGTCCCCCAATCAAGCAACCATTTTGTTTGTTGCTCTTCTCCCAACCCATCTCCTTTTGAGGAGTTTTCCTTATCAGAGAAATTAGATCCAGCTGCTCCCTCAGTGAGCAAAACACAACTGCCCTTCATTACATAAATCAGTTACCAAATGTACATAGGAACTGAAAAAAAGTTAACTGTACCTTTACAACTTTCTTAGCTATCACTCTGGTTTAAGTGTGGAAAAATATTCCATTTACTTAAATATTTAGATGAGCTCTCGTTCTTACCCAATAAGATCAAATCACTAATGCCACTTTGCAATAAGGAAATGTATTTCTTAGTCCTCTCATTCTTGTGTCCTCCTCTGTCTTCTCTCAAATTCTAATCCTGCAAATTTTTATGCATATGCCTAATTTTAAGCATGTGAGCAAGCAGGATCAGAGTTTAAGTAATTAATTCTATCACCCATGTCTAATGGAGCGCATCACTAAAATCTGTCAGGAATTCTCCACAAACATCAAAAATGTAGTCATTTTTTCTAACACATGTCCTAAGGCTTTCTGACTCTTACAGCTCACTAGGAATATTTTTTTAAAAATTTCCACTGACAGTAAAATTTTCTACCACTTTGATGGAGGGCCTAAGGAGGACTGTTGCACCTTTTGCACACCCTAAATAAATATTCCCCTGTTTTTTTAGGGCCAGAGTACTGCCAAGTGTAAATTGTTGCTATGTTAACAATATGGTCATGATGCAGTATTTCTGAAGTCTGCCACTTAAAGCTGAGAATTACATTTGAAAGTTGGAAAGAATGAGAAAATATGAGCCGGTAAGCTCCATTCCGGATAAAACTGTGGTATATGGTACAGGATTAATAGAACAAAAGGCTCATTTATACCACAGTAAATCTACTTAAGTCAAAGGAACTACACCTATGTAAAACTAATGAGAGATCAGAATCAGGCTCACACTTTTAATTGAACTAAGTTGATAAAGAATCATTTGTTTATTTGCTACAACACCAAGATGCAGCAGAAAATCTGAGAGCACTGCAATTCAAGCAGCCTTGTTTCATGGTGGATTTTTATGACTGAATTTCTCTCCAGGAGTCATTCAACCTTGATGTACTAAATGTCTAAAAATCAGCTTAGTCAGAAGTACTGAAACAAATCTTTGATTGCCGGAAAGCTGACGATCCATACTTACTCCCTGCCATTGTGCTGTGAAAAAACACTCATGATCATTACAAGTGAGGAGGATTAAAGTAGTGTAGCAGTTTACTAACATCAGGAATGTCTCCCTCAGATTTAAATAATCAATCATTCTCTTGGAATGCAAAGACTGACCTTAACAGTGTTACTCCAAATACTTTTGTTGCATTTATAGCCAGAGCTTATCTGTCTTCAGAAACACGCCATGTACAATGTAAAAGGAGAGCTTCAATCATTTTTAAAAGGTAATACACATCTAAAATGCACATGCTGCAAAACACTCTAATGCAGCCAGTGTACGATGAGCAGAGAATCACTGGCAAAGTTGTAAAGTTGCAAAATTCATAAGTGAAATTTTTATGCAGATATAGGGCCAAACTGTGGCAAGTCTGTTTGCATAGTCACCCACCAGGAAACCCAGGCTCAGCACAGGAAGGGCACAGTGGAAGTTTTCTGGCCCCTTCTAAACCCATCAAAGGGCATCTCTGCATAAGAGGATCGGAGGGAGCAGGAGTGCTGGCACCTAATATAGGCACAAAATAATGCTGCTTTTGAGCATTTCCATTCAGACTCCTCCTCCCTCCACTGAAATCAATAACACTATTCACGTGAGTGCAGATTTGTAGGACCACATCCTATTATATGCCTGTTATGGGATTTATGTGCCAGTCCAGAATTTGGCCCTAAGGTTTCACACACCTTTTCAAAATCTGCAATGGAGGTTAGATATTACTAATTACATTTCTTGCATCTTCACAAACACTATAAAATACTTGGTAATTTTTTTTTTCATTTCATTGCACCTAACAATCTAAGAAGAACCTGGACTGACTTCTTACATTGAAATCATTCAGATTTCAATTTATATCTGATTTTCTCTTACGAAGTGGACTGTCCTTGATGGAGAAAGTATAGGAGGAATACAACAGACAGATGGGGTATATATTGCCTCTCCACTTCAGCTTTTAGAATGATGCTTTCCCCTTGTATTTTGATATCCTAGACTCTGATGCCACATTGGTTAGGAGAACATCCTGAAATATTATTGAACCATTTATGAGTCAGTATGTCTTTTTGGAAACAAAAATAATTTGTATTCTTGACCAGAAAAGAACTTTCTAATTCACTGTGTGTTTGCCAACTGGAAAAGGGAGAACAGAGGAATCTGTGAACTTTTGAAACTGCTTTGCTTGTCAAGAATAAATCTTGCTGCCCAAACAATTCATGATCTGGTCGGTGCGCATCTCCATATGTATTGCAGAGTCAAAGAAGTTTTAAAGAAAGGTTACATTTGTTCTGCTGAAATGGAAAAAAAATCAAATTAGCACAGCTGATAGGTTAAGGAACACAGAAGCTAATACTATTTAAGTTCTGCCATGATGTGTTAGTTTTGACATTAGAAAACCACAACTGTAAAATTTGTATCTATGTGCATCTAGAACCAATTGATTTAGTGCTTCCCTTTCTTCCTAGACAACCTAATTTATATTTTAATTTGCTGGAGGTAATTGATTATCACAGAGTAAATATGCTGTACTGAAAACTCTATTAAATCAGTGCCTTAATAGGAGCAGAATGATTTTTTCCCCTCTCTCTCTTCTTGGATAAAGTTTTACATTCCTAAGCATTTTAAAACTAATGGATCAAGCTCTAAAAATATTTTACAGTCTGTATTAAGCAC
Organism: Dermatemys mawii; assembly: GCA_007922305.1. Lineage (NCBI taxonomy): Eukaryota > Metazoa > Chordata > Testudines > Dermatemydidae > Dermatemys > Dermatemys mawii. Next base: position 15,653,095 of record ML677343.1, on the reverse strand, counting down.
TGTTTGGGTTCCACGTCCCTCTAGACTCCAACATGGCACATTATAGTATATAAAGCAATTTGCCCAGAGTAATGAGTTCTGTAGTAGCTGCATGAAGACCATTATCGAATTGCTGCTGCTGCAGGCAAGCATTTGATCTGATAAAAAGGGTGGCGGTGAAGGGTCTGGGATACTTCTATTTAACCTATTTGTCTTGCACTGACAAAAGGTATGAACTATCTTCTATCCAGTGATCAGCAGTAGGTGCTAGGCCACGGAAACCAGAAGATGCTTACAGCCCTGGATCAGTCTGCCTTTAAAGTATAATCTAGATTCTAGATGATAATTAGACAAGAAATTAAGCAAAAATTGATGAAGTATAGAAGGAACAGAAAAATACTTGCGTTTCCACCAATCAATGATCCATAAGAGAAGACCAAAAATAAACAAGAATCGGAAGGTGAATGCAGATAAAATATCTGTATTTTATTTAACCCCAAATCTCTACATTCCTGTAAAGCTCATGCATTCCAGTCACATTTTCCTGGGCAATTTTTTATATGGCCAATTTAATGAGTAACTGTCTAACTGCTTGAACTTAGATATGATATGCATGGGATTACTCAGTTTTAAAAGGTTCAGATTTTATTGAGCATGGAGATTCTTTTAGAATCTAGATGAATTACATGTCCACTGAATGCTTTACTCTGTTGTGAAATCATTAACATTCATTTGATGAAATCAAGTGTCCTTCTCAAAAACAATTTTTAAATTAAATCTCTGGCATATTGAATATGAATTCTATGAATGTGCTGATGTGGGACTGGATTGTAACGTTACAGTCCAGCTTGCAAAAGGGGCAATGCATAGGTGCATTACTCCCAGAGCAGGAAAAGAACAGTACTGTGATCTTGGAACCACAACCTGGCCCACGCATCCTGCTTGGTCCAGTGGGAAGTGACAGTTCAACCACTATTATTCCTTTTCTGCACAGGCTTTTGTAAGGTAGGCAGGCCACATGTGAGAGTAAAAGGGCTCTTTACACTCTCTGAATTCTCAGTGGAGCTATCAGCACAACTAAAAGTTTTAGCAATGCTTGTGCTGATACAAGCCACATTTAGAGCCACTCCAAGTCACTAAGTAGTTACAAACACAATTTAAAAAAAAGTACGATGGCCAGGCCCTATGTAACTGTGCAACTAGTTTGGCCAGTCTTCGTTCTTCTCTCTCTGTGTGATAAGGCATCAGAGTGTATTGCCTCTGATGAATGTTTTCTGAGAGCTCTGACAGTATCGAACAGCTGCCCAGAGAATTCACGAAAACAAAAATAGACTGTGTAGTATGTTTGACACAGGGTTCCATTTAAAGAAGCTGCTGCTGCTGTGTGGACACAGTTCAAGAATGTTTGTTGTAATTAGGCCAGCTGAGGGCGCTGTGATGAGGTGTACAACTCCACACTGGGCATGAAGGGATTAAAGGACAATACTGGGCCCAGGTAGTCCCCCCTCTCCAGACCTGTAGCCCATGTGCCAACTGAAGAAGAAGTTGCAAAGGGAGCAATTCAGCTCAGAAGGAGGAAGGAAGACAGACCTACCCTGAGGTTCCCTGGACAAAAGCACTAGAAAAGCCCCACAGAGGAATAAGAATGTAAAGCCTAGTTGAAGCTGAAAGTTTTACCTTTTCTTTTTCCTTTATATTGAACTTGGAACTGGGGGAAGTGGCAGATGGTAAGAAGTGAGACAGGGAGGGTATCTAAGAGGACACTCCAGAGGACTAGACAGTGTCGGCACTCTTAGGGTGCAGGGTCAGATCCAGCTGAAGTGGGAAGGCCTGAGCTTCCCTACCAACTGCCCCTGCTGCAGGCTTGTCACAAGTCTCATTTCCACTTCCCTTCTCCTCTTCTAAGAAGAGAGACTATCCTGAAAGACTGTCCTGCTGGGAGGTGGCACTAGGTGTACTGAACACTAAGCAAACTAGCCTTCTAAGGACTCTATTACAGTGCCAATGACTGGTTACAAAAAACGAGCAACCCTCTCTTCCTCCTGAGCTACAACTCTTCCTATATTACAGATGGTTTCTCAGGAAATAATTATTTAGTAAAGATAAATGAAATAAAATATACACCTTGAACTATGAAGGCATCTTCTCATGTCTAATCCAGAAGAGAACATGGGAAAAATTCTGTTCTCTATCACACTGGTATGCAGTGAAAAATTTCCCCATCAGAAAAATATGGGTTTGTCCAAAAAAAGGGGATGGGGAAGGGAAAGAGAAGGTTTTAATCATGGGATGATGTTGATGTCAATTAAACTCTACTATTTTCTGGCTGGAAAATGCCATTCAAAATTTAAATTTTGAATGAGACCAAATTAAAGTCAAAACTAAACAGAGGAGCTTTAGTTTCTACATTTTCTAGTGAAGAAATTTCAAAATGGGGTTTTTTCTCCCTCACAAGTGTTTTGAAGTAAAAATGACTTTTCTGACCAGTTGTACACTGAAGGGGTGCTGGGGAACAAGTTTATAGAGAGGGTGCTGAGTGCCACTGACCCAAACTGTAAACCCTGTTTACACTTCAAGCCAAGGAGTGTGACAATACCCTCAGCACCCCTAGTTCCAGCACCTATGGTACACTGGTATAAACTTGGAGTAAAAACATTGAAGATACTAAGTGAGAGTTCTCTCACCCATGACGTGAATTCTGTGAAATGTATGGTACAAATACTAACAGAATCTCGAGTTAAAATCTGTCTGATTTCACTTCCTCCTCTACGTTAGATCTGCTAGGACCTACAATTTTAGATACTCAGTTTTAATCACTGAATTCCTTCACCACAGATGGCTGCTGTAAATGTTTATTGCAAGTTAAGCATGCTGTTCTCATTTTTAAACTGAAGTTGAATGACGAATTTTCTGCAAATAAAGCTAATAATTTAACCCAACTAGTCTAAGTTGAGAATTGTTGAGGAAAAGAATATTTTGTGAACAGCTAGTAACTACAGGCTTAGATTAAAAACTCTAAAAGCAGATATGCTAGGAAACACTGTGTAATAAAGAAAGAGTATTATACTGGCCAATCCTTTGGATTTATACTTCAAAGGTTTACAAGTAAAATTCTGTGTTTCTGAAGGCTTTTCAAATTTTCCCATTTATCTCCTCTTCAGGCTGTGAGCCTCACATTCAAAGTCAAAGTGTCAGGCTATGAGTTTGCTTTTCACTTTTCATCCAACTGAAACCCAGGGAAAAGTTCCTTATTAATTTCTCTAATATTGTCTTTGTGAGATACCAGATTTCTTCTGAGTAGAGCAAAATACCCTTAACTCCTATTGAGGTGGATTCTGTGCCTCTGAGTTTTCTTAGCTCAGCATCAAGACTTTTGATTTTATTGGGATTTACAGTTGTTCATCAGTTTTCATGATGTCTCATGGGCTCAACTCCCATGATTCAACTAAGTGTTTTCAAGTAATTACACATTATAAATACTTATAAATCGGTTACTTATAAATACACTCCTTAGCTTGCACTAACTCAAAATCAACAATTTTAGCTAATAGTCCTTTGCAATTTCAATCTGTATGTACAGAGGTTATATTTGCTCTATTTGAGAAAATCCAGATATTACATGAACAGTCTGGTAGAGGAAAATCTTATCTACAATAAAACAATATGTAAGAACACCACAATTTTAGTATAGATACAACTTAAAATAAAAAATGGATTTTTTTTATTGATGAAACAATGAGCAAAGGTTAGACAAAGTGAAAAGAAGGGGTATGGGAAAATGATTTAGAAATAGCATGCAGTCCTGTTGATAGTTTACATCTAAAAGGATTCAACAACAGTAAGTACTTTATAACCCAATGAGAGTGGGTGACAAAGTTTAGCTTCCTTTCAATTTATTTTAAAATGAAAATGGTTGGTGATATAAAGCTATCCTCCTTTTATAAACTTCTACGGTGCCTCTCATAACCTTGTTCAAAGATTTGAAAGGTTCATTGATGGCCAAATAATGGGAATTCTCCTGTTCCTATTTCCCTTGTACAGTGGACTTTCCTCATTACAAAATAGTCTCCCCATGTTGCTGATTCTACTTGATAATCCTGGACCATGATATATGTTATATATCCTGAGCTGCCACTGAAAGCTATACAGATTTCACCTGACTAAAGTTATTGCACTAATGAACTAGGGACAGAATTTGATTTAGAATTCCTCAACACTTAAAAACCTTCCTTCTGCGTTCATCCCCTCTCAGGCTATTTTGCTGCATCATTCAATTTACCCATAACTTCTTACTTTTATGTAGTCTTATGACAAGATGTGAAGGCAGCATATAAGGCTGTCTTGGGTTCTAGTCCATGACATGGGTGATCTGAGTTGTTAGAAGAAGCTGGTACTAAGGAGGTTATGATAAAGGAAGAGTGTCTCCTCTTCTGTCCCAGATGGCTGGAGCTGGAAAGAAGTTTGTGTTGATTTATTCTGGCATGAAGTTTTTGGTTTTGGAAATAAAACAAGCCCTGAGCAAAGGGATATAATATAACTTGTAGCTCAGACATGTTTTCTTGCTCCAGCTGGTCAGCCTGCCGACCAGCTAATGACAGTTTTAACTCTTTTGCTAACCAGTCTACTTGTGTTTTGTGATTTCTTTTATTACAAGTTTCCATTTACACACTCTTCTTTGCTACATTAATTTTTGTGGCTTTGAAACGCTTTTGTCTGGATCTCCCTTCCTCGTCCTTTGAGGTATATTTCTTCTGAAGCACCTGCTTCAGATGGATTACTGTCCTTCATTTTTAATCTGAAACAAGCTTTTAGTATCATTTCTTTATTTGCAAGTTGCCCTTGGCTGCCATCACTGCCTGCACAACTTTTCTTCCCTTATCCACCACACTACAGAGTGCGTATTCCAATAACTGTTATTGACCATATATCATAATTCTTTCTTAAGAACTTATTTTTCATTTGAAACTGGTTTTGATGTTATCAGTCTCTGTCTATTATACAACGGAAAAAATGAATCTCACTAATACGTCTTTCTCTAAGGACCACTTTTAATACTGCTGACCCTATTTTTCTCTCTCCACCACCAAGACAAAGAGTCTGTTTTGCTGTTAATGAAACTTCCATTTATATTTTTGCTGTCATTGCAAATGGCCCTTATCTTTAGTATTCATTCAAATAGAACATTAGACACCTATGTCTAATAGAAGCTACTAAACTAACAGTTGTATCAGCTTTAGGATCTACATGACACTTTTCTATTGTGCCAGTATATCACTAGACCAGGGGTGGGCAAACCACGTCCTGTGGGCCACATGTGGCCTGCCGGCCATTTTAATCTGGCCCGCGAGATGGGGCTAGGGTGCTGGGCCACTGGCCCCGTGCTCCCGGTCCAGGCGCCGGTCTGAGCGCGGCGTGTTGCGCCGCGGGTCCCCGTCCTCCGGCTGAGAGCGGGCAAGCACAGGGAGCCACCGGGCCCAGCCCGGTGTGCCCCAGCGCTCCCTGGCCGGGGGCCAGATGGAGCTCTGGGAGTTGCTGGGCCTCGCGCTCCATGGCCGGGCCCAGAGTGGCTGCCACTGGGCTCCGCGCTCCCTGGCCAGGGGCAGCGCAAGGAGTCGCGGGCCCTGCAGAGCCCAGTAAAGGAGAGCCCAGCTGAGTAAGGTAAGGGGCGGGGGCTTAGGTGGTGGAGTCCCCAGGTGGTGGTGGTTGAGGTGGGGGGATCTCGGGACGGGGCAGTCAGGGAACAAAGAATGGGGGGTTTAGATAGGCGGTGGAGTTCTGGGGGGGCAGTTAGAGTGGGGGGTCTCCGGAGGGGGTCAATGAGGGGACAAGGAGCAGGGGGGTTGAATGGATTGGGCGGTTTGAGGGGGGGAGTCGGGGTGGGAATTGGGTGGGGGTTGGATAGGGGGCGGGGCCAGGCTGTTTGGGGAGGCACCGCCTTCCCTACCCAGCCCTCCGCACAATTTTTAACCTCAATGTGGCCCTTGGGCCAAAAAGTTTGCCCACCTCTGCACTAGACTATATTCTTTAACTCCAATCTAACTCACCTTAAAAACTCTCATTGTATTCTTCTCCATTAATTTCCTGTCCAGTTTCCATCCTCATATGAAGGAGGAAGGGGTACTCATTCTGTAGCTCTTGACACAGGAGCATAAGAATTGCCCTACTGGATGAGACTTAAAGTCCATTTAATCCAGTATTCTGTCTCTCGGACAGTGGTTAGAACCAGACACTTCACAGAAAGATGTGAGAACCTAGCAGTGAGATGATGTTGGGTTACCTGCCCTCCACAATAGGTTTCATCCTGGTCTCTAATAATCAGATATTGAGCCCTGAAATACAAAGTTTAACATTCCCTTCAAAATTTGTTCCAAAAAGAGGATATCTATTTATATGGATATAAAGAGCATATACAGTTGTCATAAATGTATCTTAAATTCTTGCTGTCAGTTCTACAATATAATCACACATTGTGAGAAAAAGTATTCCCATTGATTGGTGTTGAATTTCTCACCTTTTAATTTCATTGAATGTCCCCTTCTGTTCTCCCTATCTTATAACTCAAGATGATGATGCTGGTCAACCTTCTTTATACCATCTGTTATTTTAAAGCTTGAAAGGATTAGATTTTTATAAGTGTCAAACGTAAATTTCACCATACACACACACACACACACACACACAAACAAAAAGATGGACTACAAATGTTTCAAATAATATTAAATGAAATTTACAGATAGGCAAAGAAAGAAAAAGTGCTGATTGAAAATAAGTGGTCAATATAAGGATATTTATTTTGTATATTTTGACATGTGATGTTGACAATTTGTGTTAATTGTTATTAAACATTGTTTGCAACTGAATGTTTACTTTTACCCTCCTCCCACCAAAAAATTCTCTTCGCAATTATGAAAATTTAAACTGGAAAAAAATGCTTAAAGCCCATAATTTTGCTCATCTGAAAAATTTAAATCAAGTAAAAAATGTTTCAAATAAACACTGATTATCCGTCAAAATTTATCAAACTTAAAATCAAATTTTACAAAGCCTAGTTATTTTACATACTTTTACCATACCTGCTCAAATCACTCTCCTTTCTAAGATAACCAATTCCAGTTTTTTTCAATCATTGACACCACTGGCAGCATTATTCTGACAAAACTAAATACATTCTTCTCTTTTACCAATGGCATAGGCTGCTTTCCCATTGTCCCCATGTCACACACAGCAAGGGAAGATGCAGAGTTAATGAACTCGTGGTGGTAACAGTTTCATCTTCAAAAGGCTAGAAAATCAGGAGAACACAGGGAAAGGTTTGTTACTAGTTAGGAAATTCTCCATGAAGAACACACTGGTGTCAGGCTGTTCTCCTGGCCTGTATGAATGACATCTACTGAAGCTGAAAACCTCCCTTCTTTCACCACAGTGGACGCAGAGGAGTCCATCAACTGTCAGTCAGTCAAACAAAGAAAGGAGTAGCATGGCAACTAAAAGACATCTTGCAATTCAGCTCAGTCTTTATAAAACCAGGGCATCTGATAAACCTAATGAGACTGGGATGAAGAGAGAGAGAAGCATGGGAGATTCTGAAAAGGATGCTTTTTACATTACATTGCCAAATTTAGAGACACAATATTTTATTCTGGTTTAATTTGTATATGGCTGTTTATATACAAATAAACGGGGTGAGTGGGTTGTCCAGACTCTGACAGGCACCACCCTGAGAGATAGTCAGAGAGCATGCTGCAGAAGGCACTGTCTCTTCCTGCCAGAGATGGCGGTAACTGGACTAAGGAGAACTGTTCTGTAGTATTTTGGGCTTAAGACTTTAATGACTGTTCCGAATGTATTGTCTATACTGTAGCAGATTCCAAAAACATCATAATGCCAGACTGTATAGATTTGTCACCAGTTTCTTCAATTAAACTACTTAAATTATTAATTTAAATGTGGTTCAGAATGCCCAGAGGCATTTTAACACCCCATCTTGATTTTTATTACAGCAGTGTGAGACGGGGGACAGTTTTTTCCACAAGAAGTTGGAAATTTCACTTCCCCTCTTCTATACCCCACAAATTTTATTCCTCTCACCCATTTTGCAATCAATAGCATGAAAATTCAAATTACAAACTGAGTCTCACTTGGCTTGAAATGGTCCCATTTTCGTGGAAAGGAAAAGGCCGAGTTGCCAACCATTCCAGAGAGATGGCCACGGCATGCTTCTTTTCCCATGCCTACACATAACCACAGAATCTTTGATGACACAGATAAAGTGTGGGGGATGAGGGAATTGTGTACTTTAAAAAAAATAATACTTCATCAGTGTGATATTATCCTGCCAGACTGCATAAAGTTAAAGAAAAGAAGTCAGGGAAGGGGAAAACCAAGAGGAAATAAAAGACTGGCAATGATAAGGTGCTATCATAAGGAATACTAAGGATCTTTGAGGAAACAAGGGGAAGTTACTAAGCAGAAAATACCCCTGGCCTGGCTTTAATGTGTCAACATTTACTCTTCCCAGGCTGAACAAAGGGATCAAAGGGATATTAAAACCTTCAGAATGCTAGCCTTGGCAAGAAGGAGGACAGCGGTGAGTGCGTTGTCCACACTCTGACAGGCACCCAGACCGGGAGATAGTCAGAGAGCATGCTGCAGAAGGCACTGTCTCTTCCTGCCAGAGATGGTGGTAACTGGACTGAGGAGAACTTGCACTTTAATCTTTCCATGGCAACTTTTGTAAATGAAGGGAGATACATATATAGGCCTTTTTGTGCCTTATACCTTAGCTCTGCCTGTAGGGTCACCAGACAGCAAGTGTGAAAAATCGGGACAGGGGTGGAGGGTAATAAGAGCCTACACAAGAAAAGGACCTAAAAATCCAGACTCTCTCTATAAAATCAGGACATCTGGTCACTCTGTGTGCATGCTTTGTGCCCTGTGGTGAAATAATAATGCTGCTTTGTCTTGAAGAAACTGTGTATGAGTCACTATTCAGCACCTTGGTCATAGGCTCCCAGAGGAAAAGGTCGTATAGGTGCTGGACACAGTTGGGCCTGTGAGGTTAAACAGGGGGCTGCGGATCCAAAGATCCAGTTCAATAGTGATAAGACCATTGGTTCCACCTTTGATATGGACAAAGGCAGGCAAACCTGGTACCTGAGGGGTGCACTTGAGGGACTGAAAGGGGTCTAAAGTGCAGCTGGTTCTGTAACCGTGACACAGCCCTTCCCAAATATTACACACTGTCCCCTCACAAATGATAAGAACTGCAAGAAAGGATTTTTGGTTACTTTTTCTTAAATAGTTGGGACTTATCTCCCTTTCTTTGGCCTGGCCCAAGCCCATTATTAAGACCAATGCAATACCTACAGACTGCATTTATCCCCTGCATGGGAGCATGATAGAGGAAGGTGCAATGCATTTCTGAAAGTTTCTTCCAACCCCATACAGAGCAAACCGATAACTCCCAAAACATATGCTAAAGATTTGTGTGGTACAGTAACTGGAAATGCTCTAAAGAAGTCACCAGGAGAATAATGCAGTTAAGTAATTTTCCTCATTGTCTAACAAAATTTTAGGTATTTTTAAAGCCTTCTTAAATTGAGAAGTTATGACTCGCAGGACATGAGTGCAAAGGGGGTGAGGGAAGGGAGTAAAGCTGAAAGTTTATACAAGTCTTCTGAGAAGGATCATTGAGAAGAAAATATAATCCCGTTTCTCTCCAGTGAAGGTATTTGAGCCTTACCCAGAGCCAGAAACCTGGAATCTTAAATACATGCATAATATCATCATCGATTGAGTGCAGATATCCCATCATCATGCTACAGTGGTAAGTGAGCAACAGCATTAAATGGCCCCCAGAAATAAACAAACTTTCAGTGTTCGTCTTTGTGTCTTAAAAGCTGACAGAGGTTGCATCTTTGGTCTTGGAATGGCTCCCTCCACCCCCACTTATGTACTAATGTAGTAAAGAGAGCCTTAATACCAGTTTAAGTAGGTTGGCCCTCCCTCTAGCACAGAGAGTATTTGACAGACTCCCAGTTTGGTTTGTTGGGTTGTGGTTATAGAATTAGATATTTTTCACGATGTTTTATTAACTTGCTCTCTTCAGTTAATTTATTTTCCTCGGTGATCAGAGGCAATTACTGCCAGTGAAAGAAAAGGTAGCTGTCCATTAGGGAGTTACAGAAGTCATAGCTTTGATGCAATTTGAGAAAAGTAGCCACACAGTTTAAAATTGAGGCACACGAAGGCAATAGAACTTAATATTGTAGCCAACTGGTGTCTTACAGTGTGGTTTCTATGCTAGTTTGTAGAATACCTGGCTCCCCATATCATCTGAGAGGAAAGTGCTTGCTCAGTATTGCAAAGCGCACGTTTCCCCCTCCCCCCATCCCTCCAATACACACACACACTCCTGAGTCACAATGTATTTCCTTAAAGCCCCAGTTTCTGGAGTCCTGCAATTAGATGGGAATATCAGCTTTCAGGATTTTTATTTTTTTAAATTACGTTGAAAAAAAAAGCATTCATGGCAGCAATGAAAAACTTGACAGTGTAATCCAGGTGCACCCTAAAGGCCCCAGAAATAGAATTCAGATTTAGTTTTTTAAAAACAAACCTCAAGATTTGTAAGTCAGTCTCATGCTTTTGGAGACCCGACTCCTGATTTTTGAATGCTTGAGATTGATAATATTCTCCAAAGAAAGAAAAAAAAGGATAGGACAGACTTCACTTCAACCAAATAAAACTCAACTATTCTGGCTCTACGTGGCTGCAGTGCCAGTAGGCTGATAAATACATTCCCTACCCACCCAGGGATGCAGTGCTGCAAGCCAGACCCCTGACATATTTTGCTAAAATTCAGAAGTACATTCATACTGAACAGAAATGACATTTGGTCATTACAATAAACAAAATAAGAAATCCAATTTGCCCTCACTGCCAATGCCAGATTTCCACCACTAAACATTATTGCTTGTCCCATACTAACATCTGCCTTTAGGGTAAACGTTCCTAGAATCATAATGAGACAGGTCACGATCCGAGGCAGAACTACATGCATTACAGCTATGAATGCCTTTTCATCGTTGTACTGATGTACTGTATCTTCTTATCTCTTTCACAAATCCTGCCTCTTCGTCACATAATTCAGGCCTGTCAAAGTGCTGGAATATCAGTACTATATGAAAAATGGTCAGGAAGTGAGAGCCTCAAGCATTAAATGAGGCTTCCAGCTATAACTGCACAGATGTTTGCTATTTGTTTAATTATTTATTTAATATATTGACCTTCTGCCTGACTATTTATTTGCACTCTTTTCAAGCAAGGAAACACCACACATGTCAAAGTAATTAAAGAAGTTAGGATATATAGCAATGTGGCTTCCATAAAGGAAGGAGAAGAGGGACAAATTGAGAGGAGGAACCAGACAGATGAATTATATTTATACATATTTGTTATATACTGATGCTGATCATTATGGCTGTGCAGGTGTTCTTTGATAGAGGTATGCCTCTACAGATAGTGCTGGGAATTTTGTGGGGGAAGCTTTGCTATAGAACTGTGCTGTCAGACATATTGGTCCTGAAAGTAGATTGCATTTTTTCGGGGGAAAAATGTAATTTATGATTTAAGTGTAGGAAATCTCACACTAGAGGCATAGCATTGTACTTAAAAATGAGAATCCTTCTCCAGGGATATCTTGCCAAATAAGAGCTATTGTCTAAAATAGTAACTTTCTCTATGGTAGTGTTTCTAGCATTACAACACAATAGTGAAAGGCTAAAATTCACAGTAGTGAAAGGCTGAAATTCACAAGAAAATTTCTATCATAGACCCATAGCACTGTTATTTTACCTTTACATCCTAACAGCAGAGTCTATTATGGCACCATACATAAACATTGTAATGGTGGAAATCTGGCTTTGACAGCAAAAATACAATATTTTGATTATTAGGATTTCCTCCCTTGCAGAAACCTTGTATCTAAAGCTATTAAAGTGAATCCAGATCTCTGCAATTTAGCCATAACCATTATAGATATCAATATTAATGCTAAGAAGACTATTTCATCTTCTGCCTGAATAACAGAAGCATTTTCAGCTCACCACAGGTAACACTTTATTCTGCCATGATGTGTGGACTTTAAGGCAGTTTAACAAAATGTGCCATTGCTTATTTGAAGCAACTTTAAGAAACTGTTCACTCTGAGGGAGAGTAGGAAGCATTAACCATCTACTCCTCAGATTTGAGGCTAGTCTATGAGAAGTAGAAGGCTGGCATCCAGCAGTGATAAACTGTCAGGTCATGATGATTTACACTGTAAGTCAGCTGAGGAAGCTACCTTACTATCAGAATTAATGGCATCATTCCTTCCCAAAATTGAGCCACTATCTGCAGGACGGTTTGACTGCAAGCTAGAACTTCATCATTTTACCTCATCACATCATGCTGCTTTCCTTGATCTACCATCACTGGTTTTACAGAACTCAAGAGATTACTATATGTGTTTTGGAGTAGACAATCTCTTAACAGAGTCAAAGAATATAAAATAAAGTGAATCCATGTTGCATGTGTGATATAAAAAATCTCACGGATGAAATTTATGAAAATCTTATGTATACACTGATTATTCAACATAGCCCTGAAGATATAATTGTACTGAAAAATCTGAGAATAATTTTATGGCAAGAATAAGCATATGATCAAAAATGAGTCAGGCTGGCAAACTGGCTGGACCTGGATTTTACTTGGAGGCCTCCATATACATATCACTATTGGCTTGCTCTGCCTAATTTCCAAATGTAAGAATCCTAAAACTACTAGTTAGAATAATAGAGAGTAGTTCATTTACATGGAGATCTGAACACAGGAGAACCTTTTGGTTTTAAAAACTGTGTCTATCCATTTATAGATGTTTACAATTCTCACTGTTTATCTTGTGAGGAGGAGTACAATTCAGATTGCTTACCCTGTCCCTATTCTCTCTCCATTTTCAGGGTACCCTATAGGCTCACCTGTTTAAATATATCCAAAGTTAATAATAATATCCTAACATATTTATCAATTGTGCAAATAGCATTTTTCAAGACCCAGTGCTATCATCAGACAATTCACTAACTTATATGGTATTACATTCAAGGGTTTGTCAACCCTTAAAGTTGTGCCATTAAATTAATAGTTTAGAACCATTCTTGAATTTCTATAACTAACTTCTCCAAAGGAACATTACTGCTAACAACCAAAAACACAAAGTCTATTTTCTTACTGGGAAAGGAAACTGGAGAAATGTGCTGTTTCAGTGAAAAACGGTTTTAAACTACTATACATAACCAACTCTATGCTGCATTCAGAAAGCCAAGAGTGTGACTGCAAACAAAAAGGTTAAGTTTTGCTGTCAAAAGAAGGGTCTCTCACTGGATTAACGAGTGATCAGCATCAAGAAAAGAAGTCAGAATAAATGAACTAACTGATCTCTGATTTGGCAAGGCTTCCTTAAATCTTTCTTTTCTGAAACTTCAGTTTTGTTTAAGATTGTAAATCTAAGATAGAACCAGATCTGCAAATAGGATTGCTTAACCTCATGTATTTTACTATTTTTTGTTGTATATTTTAACATTTTAGACTTCTGTAAATTAGATGCTAATAATCAGTAGAGTGAGTTAAGTAAGTTTTAACATGGTTTGATGAAGAAAGGGTGTTAGCAAACTTATTTATGACCAGGAGCTCACAAAAACAAGAACACACACCACTCCTTTTAAGGGTCAAATTTTCAGTACGCAGGAACAAAAAAATAAGTGTATAACTTCTTACACATGCATCTGCATTTGTGCCAGCAGTTACCACAATTTATTGTGTAACTATCTCTCTCTCAATCACAGTGCACACAACTACTAGAACTGCAAAAATGTGGGAACAAAATAGCATCCACACAGACCCAAGCCTGTACACACCCAAAACTTGACTTTATATTGCAAATCCACTGGTTGTTACTCCGATCCTTCTCCAGTCCATCCCTTCCACACACTCACCCAGACCATTCTATGCAGAACTGGAATGGAATCCAGCACTGTCACTGCAGCCCATGAAGGCCCAAGAACTGGATCGGTTATATTCTCTATGCATCCTTTTTGATCTCACTAGGATATATGTTCTCCACTTTCTAGTTTGTTTAAAGCGCTAAAGGAAAATGAAAAAAATGTTCAGCATTAGTGGCAGTGTAATTAATGAGAACTACGAAAAAGACGGGGTAATTGCAGAAGTCTCAGGGACATGATAGTTAATGAGACAATCCAAAGTGCATTCAAGGTGTTTAATCCCTTGGAACTCATTTTACATCTGCTTCTTTAGATGAGTGATATCTGACGATCTGAGCACTGGTCTTGCTTTCATTGTTCAGGAAATAGAGCTTATAATTATCTCCATAAAACAGGGAAATATTTAAATATTTTGCCTACTATGTGTAGAAACATAATTGCAGTTCACAATATAAATAATGCTAGTAGACTACAATAATCAGAAGATTAAAAATAAATTGCTAAATAATGATTATTGCATAGTAGTGCTAGTTATAAAATATGTTCTTTAAAGTAAAAAAAATAACCATTTCCTGTAAAAAAAAAAAGAAAATCTCTTTTCAGTTTCAGGGAAGCCAGCATTCCTTGCCAGTAGTATAAATCAGACAGCAGGAGACAAAAACTATTATAGATTCACTGTGTGAAAAGTGACCTCATTGAAATTGGTTTTAGCATTGTGGATGAATGCCCAATGGCTCGAAACAGATCTAGTTCAGTCAACCTTATCTTCTTCAGCAGAAGATATTATGAAATATATTAGTTAGAAAGTCAGCATTGCAAGGTCAAAAACATGTACTGTCATGTTCTGTATGCAATATTTTCAAACCCAATAAATAGAAACAAATAAGGTAGCATTGTGCCAGCTGAACAGCTGGAGAAAGCTTAAGAGATGGCTCAGAACAAGCTGATGGGGAGGTAAATTTCTTTTTTAAAAAAATCAAGCTTTTTTAAGGAATCAGGGAGGTAGCCGTGTTAGTCTGGAATTGCAGAAGTGACAAAGAGTCCTGTGGCACCTTAAAGACTAACTAAAGTATTAGAGCATAAGCTTTCATGGGCTATTGCCCACTTCGTCAGATGCATGCAGTGGAAGTATCCAGGGGCAGGAATATATAAGAGGCAAGGACCAGGTTAGAGATAACAAGGTTAGTCCGATCAGGCTGAACCAGCTTGTGATCTCTAATCAGGGAGGATGAGGTCCTCTTCTAGCAGCTGATCTGGAGGTGTGAACACCGAGAAGAGAAACTGCTTCCGTAGTTACCTAGCCACTCAGTCTCTGTTCAGTCCTTGATTGATGGTATCAAATTTGCAAATGAATTGCAGCTCTACAGGGCTTTTTTCTGAGGGAGTGGGGGGCTTTTTTTTCCCCTCTCCTGATGATAATGGCCCACCCACATTTAATAGCCTCTTAGAATTGGTATGATAATTTACAACCTTTTTTTTGCTCTGTGTGTGTATAAATGTATCTTACTTCTGTTTATTCCATTCTGTGCATCCGATGAAGTGGGCTATAACCCAAGAAAGCTTATGCTGAAACAAACTGGTTAGTCTCTAAGGGTATGTCTTCACTACAAACTCAGGTCAATTACCTTGCAGTCAATTTTTCAAAGCAGACTGTATAAGGTCGATTTTGTTCATCCCCACAAAACACAGCAAGTTGGCAGCGTTCATCCACAGTACTGTGTAAAACATCGACATAGGGAGTGGCGCACTGTGGGTAGCTATCTCACAGTTCCCGGAGTCCCCAGCAGGCACCATTTGGAGCGGTGCACTGTGGGTAGCTTTCTCCGTTCTCTAACCCCCCATCCTGCCCCTACCACTGTGAAAGCAACTGCAAATGTTCCCGGGGCTTTTCCTGTCTGCAAAGTTCTGAAAGTTCCCCGGGGCTTTTCCTGCAAATGTCTGCAAAGTTCTGAAAGTTCCTGTCTGCAAATGTTCCTGGGGCTTTTCCTGCAAATGTTCCCGGGGCTTTTTCTGTCTACCTGGCCAGAGCAGCGAGTTGAGAGTGCTGTCCAGAGTGGTCACAGTGGAGCACTGTGGGACAACTCCCGGAGGCCAATAAAGTCTATATGCATCCTCACTAAGCCACAGTCGACCCAGAGAGGTCGATTTCAGCGCTACTCCTCTCGTCAGGGAGGAGTACAGAAATCGATTTTAAGAGCCCTTTAAATCGACAGAAATGGCTGCCATGTGAGGACGGGTGCAAGTTTAGGTCAACCTAACAGCGCTAAAGTCGACCTTAAGTCGTAGTGTAGACCAGGGTTGAGGTGCTACAAGTATTCTTCCTTTTCTTTACGGATATAGACTAACAAGGCTGCTATTCTTAATACAGTCAAAAAGTGAGCATTGGGATACAAGCAAATGGAAGCAAGGTGATTCAGAGAGAGAGCTGCAACTTCAGCTCAGGTAGATTGGCTTCTAATTAGAATATTTGGTTCAGTTTTCAGACAATGCTTCACCTATTGCGCAAGTGCCATCAACAAGCCGAGCCATTGCCATCTGTGACTCAATTTACTTTATTGGTGTTCTGAGTGGAAACCGTCACAGAGAGCATCAAAGACCTCATTGTCTTTTTTCATTCCCTACTTGCTCATCTGTGTACTTCTCCAATTCTTCAACAGGGATAAGAGAACAAAGCAAGAGCTGTTTGATGCTAACAAGAACTAATACATATAGAGCAGGTGGTGCCGTTATGTTCCCAATTATGCCAGCACACACATTCACCTCCCCACAGAGAAGAGAGTGGTTGTGTTTTAATCACTGCTGTGCACATGCGTGTTATTTTATATATAGTTTGCTTAGATGCCAGCCCATTGTACTCCACATGCCCTGATAAATTAGAATCATAACACACTCAGCATTCAGATCTTCAAATCAGTGTTGCCAGCCAGTAGTATAATGCAGCAAAATACTTCCCTCGTCACACCCACAGACCATATCCTCAGCCCTCTCCTCTCTAAAGACCGAGCTCTAAATATCAACAGACCCAGGAGCAAGTTCCAGACTAAAGGTCTTTCATGAAGGAACACCCCAATGGCAACTGCCACTTGCTAAAGAAGGCTCCAGTTCAAGCCACTTTATATAGCACAGCTAAAGCAGTAGGGTACAGGGAGAGAGGTCATCTTTCAGCTAGGCAGAGCCCACGTCCTTGAGGTCACAACCAAGACTTTAAAATCATCCTGGAAATGAACAGGCCCTGGGCATGCATGGTAAGTTCTCAGAAGTACCTAGTAAGTGGCACACAGCTTTCTGTACCAGATTCCAGATGGAATTCAAACCTCTCTGTTTCCTTCCCATTCTCTCTCACTCTCTCTTCCTCCCCTTCTCCATCCCCACCTCAGCCCGCCCCCACCTCCTAGGTATGCTGTAAGTGCAGAATTAGAACTGCATGCATCACATATCTGCATATGACCCTGCCACCGTGGAATTATTGGTAATGAATGTCACATTATCTTCTAGTACTCCATGATGGGCTGGGGAAGGGAATTCTTAAGGGAAATTTCTCACATTCTTTGAATGTTCTGGATTCAAACAATTCTGAACTCTTAAGGGAAATTTCTCACATTCTTTGAATGTTCTGGATTCAAATAATCTCATTCACTTACCTAGCAATGAAAACATAGGGGATACTTGCCAGTTTGTGGCCTCAGGTAGCTCAGCACCTGTTTTACTTTACTCACCAGAACTCCTTTATGGAAAATCTCTTCTGGGATTCCCATGTTTCTAGAAGTTTTCCTGGATGCCTTCAGCTCCTGTAGAAATAAACAGTTTCCTGAGAACAGACTCTTACAACAAAACATGTTTATTAACATGCCAATTGCTGTAATTTCTGAGGCTTCTACTATTGAGCAAACCCAAATGGACCCCTATGAAGATGTGCTGAGAGAGAGCTTGATGTAATCTTCAGCTCTGCCTTTTTTACTGTTATTTCTGATGCTAAGGATAACTAATGCCTAGTCTTTCCCTGTTCCTTTCTCTGTGTCTGAGAGCAAGCTGACAGCTGAAGGGACATTGTTACTTTCCCTCACATCAAGAAAAATGAAGCCTAATTTCAGGCACAGAAGAATGGTCAGGAGAAAGGTCATTAGCACTTCCTTCTTGTGTGGCCCTGGTGCTTTGAAAAGAAACACTTCACCAGGAATGGCAAACTGGGAGAAAGGAGTTTTCAGTCTTGAGGCGTCTGGAGTTCTGCTAGTGTGTCAGTACTAAGGTCTGCCTCACGTGGAGGAAGGTATCCATGTGATAGCAAAGAAGAGAATTCTGAGACTGAGAAAATGGCAGTCATGAAATTGGAAGTGCTCACTACTTCCACTCACTTTTCCACTCTAGCTGAACATCTTCAAACACAGACATTAGCCACCTAAAACCACTCTTGGAAGCTTCAGGTCACACAAATAATTTATATGTACATGAATAGTTTGACCGCAGTGGGACTACTCAGGCAAGTAATTCTCCTCACACAAGAGTGAGACAGAACTGGGCCCTCAATTACTGAAGGAAATCTGCAAGGGGTAAACAAGCCACAAAGCAATTTATACTTAATATCAATTACTTGGTTACATGTCAAAAATAAAATGATGGGGTCTATATTAGCTATTACCACTCCAGAGAGATCTTGGAGTCATTGTGGATAGTTCTCCAAAAACATCCACTCGATACGCAATAGCAGTCAAAAAAAGTGATGAGAATGTTGGGAAATCATTAAGAAAGGGATAGATAATAAGACAGAAAATATCATATTGTCTTTATATAAATCCATAGTATGCCCACATTTTGAACATTGCATGCAGATGTGGTCACCGCATCTCAAAAAAGATATATTAGAATTTGAAAAAGTTCAGAAAAAGGCAACAAAAATGATTAGTGGTATGGAATGGCTTTCATACGAGGAAAGATTTAAAAGACTAGGACTTTTCAACTTGGTAAGAAAATGACTAAGGGGAGATTTGAAAGAAATCTATAAAATCATGCCTGAAAGTAAGTGGAGAAAGTAAATAAGGAAGTGTTATTTACTCCTTCTCTAACAGAAGAACTAGAGATCACCAAATGAAATTAATAGGCAGCAGGTTTAAAACAAACAAAAGGAGTATTTCTTCACACAATGCACAGTCAACTTGTGGAATTCTTTGCCAGAGGATGTTGTGAAGGCCAAGACCAGGGGTATGCAACCTATGGCACAGGGTGCCAAAGGCGGCACGTGAGCTGATTTTCAGTGGCACTCGCACTGCCCAGGTCCTGGCCACCGATCTGGGGTGGGGGGCTCTGCATTTTAATTTAATTTTAAATGCAGCTTCTTAAACATTTTAAAAACCATATTTACTTTATGTACAACAATAGTTTAGTTATATATTATAGACTTATAGAAAGAGACCTTCTAAAAATGCTAATGTATTACTGGCATGCAAAACCTTAAATTAGTGTGAATACATGAAGACTCGGCACACTACTTCTGAAAGGTTGCTGATCTGGGGCCAAGACTATAACAGGGTTCAAAAAAGAACTAGATGCATTCATTGAGGATAGGTCTATCAATGGCTATTAGCCAGGATGGGCAGGGATGGTGTCCCTAGCCAGAAGCTAGGAATGGGTGACAGGGGACGGATCACTTGATGATTACCTATTCTGTTCATTCCCTCTGGGAAACTGGCATTGGCCACTACTGGAACACATAAGAATGGCCATACTGGGTCAAACCAAAGATCCATCTATCCCAGTATCTTCTGTTCCATCATCCACTATGCTATCAGCTTATTTTATATACACGAACTCTGAGGGACAGCTTTGAGGGCCAAAGTAAGTTTATTGGACATCCTTCATACACAGAATACAGCCATGACAATGATAAGATGGAGAAGACAATCTCTCAGGTATTTATACAGTCCCCAAACAACTGAGCTCCATCTTTAATATATTTATCCTCTTACCCCTTACGAGGTAGAGAGGTGCCTCAGTTCCCAATCTGTTTGTCTCTTAATTAGACTATGAAACAGTTACATTCTTTCAATTTCTTCATATTGTACAGTGATTAACAGGTCACTTGCAGTTGTTTCTGGTGCCTTAATCAATTTTTGAGACTTTTAATTTTCTAGTACACAAGTCAATTTAGGACAAAATTATCTTATTTATCTAGAAAAGTATTTTAAGTTTTCAGGTACAGAGCCCAGAAGGTTGCCTTTGTTTTTCTGAGAGCAAGACTTAGCCATTGAGAAGTCACTCAGCTTTCTTAATCTATTTTTTAAACTAAAAACCTATCCGCATTTTGAGCTTCCTTTTAAATACTGCAGAGTTGACTACAGCAAACCTGTTGCCCCTCAAGCTTGGACGTGAAGGACGACATCCACAGACATTTCATTTTTGTTTGAGAATTCAGTGAGGAATATTTGTGTGCCCAAGGGATGGGGGAAACTGCAGTGCACACGTGCAGGATCTTTACGGAAAGCAATGACTCTTTTTCATTTGGGATATACAAGTACTAGAATAAGGTCTCCTAGTTAAAAGCCTGGAAAAGAGCCTGGCTTTAAAAGCTGATTTGGCTTCCACATAGACATCCCACTAAATGTACTAAACCAGTGGTTTCAAGAGGTCCACCAAAATAAACCAAAAATCAGGCCAGCATCAGACTCACTGGGGCCCTGGGTTGAAGCAAAAGGCCTGAGCAACTTAGCTTCGCATGGCCTCCTGTGGCATGGAGCGCGAGGCAGTTGCCCTGCTTGCTATCCCCTAACACCGGCCCTGGCTTTTATGTACTGTATATGCAGACAAGAATCAGAGAGGTAGCCGTGTTAATCTGGAATTGCAGAAGTGACAAAGAGTCCTGTGGCACCTTAAAGACTAACTAAAGTATTAGAGCATAGGCTTTCAGATATCAAATCAGATATCAGGAATGGCAATATACAAAAACCTGTAGAACACCACTTCAACCTCGCTGGACGCACCATAAAAGATTTAAAGGTCAGCATTTTGCAGCAAAAAAACTTCAAAACCAGACTGCAAAGAGAGATTGCAGAGCTGCAATTCATTTGCAAATTTGATACCATCAGTCAAGGATTGAACAAAGATTACGAGTGGCTAGCTAACTACAAAAGCAGCTTCTCTTCTCTTGCTATTCACACCTCCAGTTCAGCTGCTAGAGGAACACCTCACCCTCCTTGATTAGAGATAACAAGCTGGCTCAGCCTCATTGGACTAAGTCTGTCATCTCCAACCTGGTTCTTGCCTACCTATTTGTACCTGCCCCTGGATACTTCCACTGCATGCATCTGACAAAGTGGGTATTAGCCCACGAAAGCTTATGCTCTAATACTTTAGTTAGTCTTTAAGGTGCCACAGGACTCTTTGTCACTTCTGGATATGCAGAACAAGTTGTCGTGGCAGAGGCAGGTGGGCTGTGGAGGTTTTATAGCATGTTGAGGGAGAGAGGAGGGCTCAGAAAGAGATGGCCAAAACTCAGAATTTCTGAAATTTCCCCAGCAGCTTGCCAGGCAGGATTCCATTGGAACTCTTTCATCAGAACATTTCTAAACTAGCATACTGCTACTTTCTAGGAATTTAAGGAAATCCAGGTGCATGATCTGCAATATTATATATACAGACGCCCCCCGACTTACGAAAATCCAAGTTACGCAAATCTGCACTTATGGAAAATGCTCCGTAAGCTAAAAATAGGCTTTTTTTGCGCATAATGGTCAGATATACATTTCTGACTTATGCAAAATTCGACTTACACAAAGCATTCTGGAACGGAATGCTTGTGTAAATCGGGGAGTGTCTGCATATATGTGTATATACATCCACAATCCCACACACCTCTGCATCAAAGGCACAACCCTTCTGTTGAAGTCAGTGGCAAAATTTCCACTCACTGCACATGTATCAATGAAGCAGAAAAAAAACAACCCTAGGAATTGTGCTCAGCTTCCATTATAAAGACCAAAAAAAATAGTTTTTATGCACTTCTTGAATTACAACCAAGATGTGGATTTATTCTGGATAAAAGTTACTTTCTGGTTTAAATTCTGCCTCATTGTTTTCCTCTGCCACTTATACAGCTGAAATGATGAGTGTACAAAAAATTCATGCCTGCATTTATGATTAATCTCATTGCCAAGAAAAAAGACAGAGAGCAATTTTATAGGTCAAGGCATGGAACCTGTTACAGCCAAGAAACAGATAAGATTTTCCTAACTGGATATCCAATTTATTTCTATTTTAATAGTTCAGTACATATATTTGAATGTGTTTTCAGTAATTTATCATTACCAAAAGCTTCTTGAATTTTATTATGTATTGTATATCTTCAACTTCAGCTATAGAGTATTAATTTTCTCTTTGGAATAGGAACAAAAACATTTTTATCACTCATATAAACCTCTCATTGAATTGACATCTGATACACTCTAGTACTGATCCCACAATGAACAGTGAGTAGGCAGACCCATGAAGGGCCCGACTGCAGTTATTGGGTCTCTGCCAACATACAGCTCCTTGCTAGATCAAGACTTAAGCCACTTAAGCCTCGATGTGATAAGTGTGATCCTCAGTTCTCTAATCATGCTAGAGTAGTATGAACAATTCTGATCATTTTCCAATACCAATCAGGTTTAAAGAAAATAAAATTGTTTTGTGGCAATTCTCATTACAGAAATTTATTTTCTTTGTAGAAATAGTAAATTTCTATCTGGGAGGGAAATTCATGATTTTATTCAGAGGATAAAGTTAGAAATGTTCACTACTAAAATAGTTCTGTTTCTGGAAGTTATAGCAAAATTGGGCCACAGATTAAGTTAGTGTGTATGTGCAGAATGATCAGTTTTCACACACATACTGGAATAGTGAAATAAAACTGTACAAAGTTTTAGTGTATCTACTGTAACAGAAACTATGCCATGTGCCTTTTTTGTCCAATGATAACTAATGTAGATTCAATATCACATACTGAACAGATAAACAGAGCTGTTTATGATTGACAGAATTAAACATTTCAGAAACAAATAATTTACATTAATGGATTTATTACAGAAAATTGTAATCTAGCTGTGGTATCAGAAATTAAATACACATCCATATGAGAGCCACTTATTCAAATCTCTGGAGCTCTGGGATTCATATAAAACATGAGCCAGGTACAAAACATGTCAGGATCTGACTTTAGTTTTACTGCTGTCTGTCTCTCACGCTCTTCCTGTTTTTATTTTAAGGTCTTTCACAGCACAGTTTGTTATACACTTCTCAGATAGTTATATGGACAGATCCTTTGTTGTTCTGTTACAGTATTGTGGCAAAAAGGGTATCCAAAAGAATAAGGTTTAATCAGATTTTCTAGGAAATTTAAAGAAGCCAGAGCCAGCATACAGCAGCACCTGTCTTCCCTAGAGTGGCTCCAGTCCCTAAAACACCACCGTTTCAATTTGCATTTCCCCCAAGTCTCTCCCCATATCCACTAGTCATACAAGGAGAAAGAGAAGCCTGTGACAGTATTTTTGTTTTGTATAGAAAAACTTCTACCCTACAACTCTGAGGGGAGTCTCAGCACTCAGGAAAATGGAAGGCATGATTAATTTCTCTGAGCTGGAAACACAGAACAATGTAAACTTGACTGCTAAGACATCCTTCCATTCTTGGAACTTGCCTGAGAAAGTGATTGTCACATTGGACCAAAGTCACAGAAACCAAAACCCGTTCTTCCTATTTCACTGAACTTCAAAATTTGTTGTCACTTGAGGAAAATGCTGACACTGGCTTCACTACACGGTCAATATGTGAGGATTTTGACCTCCAAAGAAGTTAATATCTGCTTATTACTACTCTTGGGGGTACAAAGACTATGTTATGTTCAGTCCTACAGGACTATATGAACATATTCTTGCACAGACATTTGTGTTGTCACTTCCCATCTCCAGTGTTCCTCCTCAAAAAAAAACCTATAGGATTTGTATAACAAAGGATATGAATCATCAGTTGCCCATGTCCTTTTATGTTGTTTTAGAAAGCGCAGCCAATGCAGTTATGATAAAATAATCTCTTCCATCTACATGTATTTGTTTCAATGGGGAAAGGATTATATTTGGGAGATCTATTCATTTGATACTGCTAAAACAATTTTAGTACATGTTTAAAATTAAACAATCTTAAACCAGTCTTTCTAAAGTTTCACAGGAGATGCACAATATGCATTTTTATCTTAAGCTGTACATTAAGTTGTTATTACCTCAATAACTATTTGAATAATCTTGAAGTTTAACAAAAGGGATAGATAATAGAAGTTTTCCAAGTCTGCTGATTCGCATACTGGTTAAAGTGACTGTCTGTTAGACATGCACTAGGCATGGTATCTGATCACACTGAAATCCCCTCTCTCAAACATAGAACAAACACTACAGGCCACCTCATTGCAAGGATCAGTTTTGACTGTTTGGATCAGTGCTGGCAATATTTAATTGAAAACCACACTTGTCATTTACCCTATAGGGCAAAAGTAACCGTTTTATTCTTCTGTACCAGGTTTTCACATGGAATTCAGATACATTCTCAGATGAGTTTTTGCTTAGAAATGTTGTACAATACAAAGTAATCTACACTTTGTGGTTATTGTACTGGGCAGTTTACAATCTTTTCTTGGTACTTAAATCTGGGACTACATTTTCAATGTACTTCCAAAACTTGACTAAATATGTGCATGCAAAATGGTTTTAGCATGCAAATGAGTACAGGCAAATGTACATTCAGATTCCTTAGGCAGAGTGTTAATGATAATACCTAATTTTCACATAAACATGCAAATTCATTCAATCACATCATTTGTAGAGGCCTGCTGAAAATTCACTTTTCAGTGACCTCAAAATGTGTGTCAAAGTAGTGTCATAAATTGCAGTTAATTTTAGTGCTCTTAAAAATATACTAAAAAAGACCTTTACCCTCTATTTAGTAGGGAATATGGCAAGCGTAGGGCAAGCTTCTCCCACATTGGTATACCAACGTGCTTCCCTCTGCCTGAGAGAGGGTAGGCCACATTCTATGCATTTTGTTCTCATAAGTGACATCTTCCTGCTCCTCCTTATGCTTCTTTCTTCCTGCCCATTCTTTGAAACTGGTAGTGAATGCCAGTGACAAAATACCTGGCCCATATTATTTCATGATTTCTAAATAATTTATTCTAATGCCATGTCACTGAGCTATCACAACCAAGGACTGGAGTAGATTAGGACTCCTATGAAAGGCCACCAAGAAAGGAGGGGAGTGGGTGAGACGAAAACACAAGATTATGTGTTATATGTTGGCAGTCTATCCTTTGAGTTAATATTGATTCTGACATGGTGCCAGTGGGATTATTCAGGGGGAAGAAATGGAAGCTTCAGGTTCTGATGGTAGGCATACAATTCTTTTGTACATTTTATTAAAAGCTGGTCATCAGCCATTTGTATTTAGCAAAATACAGCACCAATTCAGGTAATTATATCCTGTCTACTGAAAACTTCTACTACAGTTTAAATTGGATAGGGTAGTCTTTTCGCTCCATCCTAAACTAATGGGTGCTGCTGGAAATAGATTATCTCCTAGACACAAATGTGTCTAGATTGCCCCTCCCCACTGAAATCGGGAGGGGCGGGGGGAGAAGGGGCTGCGTGGTGTATGTGCACGCACACACTCAGTCCAAGATTAGAGCCAGCAGTCTGTAGCATGCAGATTGCTGAAAGGCTCTCTACACATGGAAATATTACTAGCCTGCAAGTGCTGGGAATTCTGAGTGTTTCACCTCTAGATGTCAAGGACAGTAGTTAATTTGTGCAAAGTAGATAAATGAGGTGGAAACTAATCAGAAGCAGGTTTGTTTATCTGCTTGCTGTGATAGATTACACTGCAATAATAAGACAGTAACTCAGTGTTCTATCTGGCTGAGAATAACTTCTAACATCATTTCTCATTTTTACCTATCAGATTTGAAAACAGCTCCCAGTCTTTGAAGTTCAGTGAAATTCAAACCCAGTCATTAAGCCCAAACCAACTGGTAATGTGGGATTTTGACAAGATAATTAAACTTCTCAGAGTCTGTAATATATTACTTATCTCAACTAATTTGTATGTGTGTGTTCTCCCTGGTCTTCTAGATTTAATTGTGGCATTCTAAGAAATACACGGATTATCAGGATTGGAGTTTATGGTACATTTGTATTCCCTTTTCTGTAGTTGTTCTGGGCATCTCCAGATGTGCATATATCTTTTTAATGAAAGCACCAGTTGGTTTTTGTTAGCATAATCATCCTACAAACTATGATACAAACACTTCTGGATTCATTTCCTAGTTTTCAGTACACTAATAATTTCATTCTTTGACTTGCTTGAAAGTGCCATTATTAGCCCATACATTTGGGGGGTGGGGGTTCTTTTAAAGGGAAGGGCTCTGACTTGTGCTAGGTGTCCAAAATTTAACCAGTTTAGATTGTTGGTAAAACAGAAAACATAACTGAGCTTCCTAATACAGAACCTTCACAGCCATCTCTGCCCTATCAGAATTTTTGTATTCACAACTTCAGTTTACCTGGCAGAGGACATGAACTTCTCCTCTCCTCCTTTTGATCATCACTGATGTGGAAGTGTTTTATGTTCGATTTTGCTGGAACTCAGACTATTAGCTCTGTCTTTGCCCTCCAAAGGACAAAAGCTACAGAACTGTAGCAATGTGTCAGAGCACAAAGTGCTTCATTCCCCTCCTCCCTCCTGCCTCCAATTACTATACATGTCTAACTAGTTTTCCTTAAAAAGACACCAGCTACAAGCTATGTGTAAAAAACTGTGCAGGCTAAAAGGAATTGAGGAGCTCCTATTTCTGACAGCAGATTTAGCAACATAGAATGATAAAATAAAAAAGTCAAAGACTAGATAGGAAAGGGGAATAATTAAATATATTTGTGATACTAGCTAAGGACTTAACAGATTTGAATACACCTTCTCTATGGGGCTTTTCCATGCATATAATGCAAAGGAAGGTACAATATATTTCCACTTTTCTCTACCTTCTCTCTTTTACAAATATTAAAGATGCCAACAACTGAAAAATATTCAGACTTTTACCTGAAAGGCTCTCAAAGTGTCTGTGCAACAATCAGTAAAGCTACCTTCTACTCATAAAGCTATATTCCCTTTCACAAAGCACTTTATAGAATGTTAAATTATATATCGAATAACCACCTCACCTGTCATGGTAAGCAACCATCTCTGGGGTGGATCACGGCAGCAGTTTAACAGTATTTCTTGTACACTATCGTAAACAATCCTATCAGACCCAATTCAAGCTGCAGGGATAGTTCTGGTACACCACAAACCACTAAACATAGTTGATATGAGGAGGCAATGTATTCTTCCAAAAATCAGAACAGCAAGCAATTCTGGTCAGATTCCAAATTATTTGATTGAGATTACAATCTCAGATATGTCAAGATCTGATTTGTGCATAAATGTACCCATGCTGGTGGTGATTCAAGTGCTCTGCATATGCAAACAGTCAGCCAAATACCCAAGTTGAGCACACAACTGTACTTGCTTTTAGAATGTTCAAGTGCCTGCACATATTAACTCATGTTCTTGAAAAACAGACCTGTTACCCTTTAAAAGATAATATGACAGATACAGGAACAGAAACATTAGGCACTGTAAAGTGGAGAGCTATCCATAGAACAGACTGTCCAGGAATAAAAACGGTTTTCCAGCTGGGACAAAAAAACATCACTTGTATTGGGTTATGTAACTATTGCAGTGATATTAGGTAAATATTTGTGCACACATCTGAAAATAGCTCTATATTCTAGTTTGTTAGAATGTTTTATTTGCACTGTAGCTTCCCTGCTAACCAAACCCATTTTCACACGTCCATTTTTGTTTCCCCCCCTTCCTTAACAGAAAAGGATGGACCATGCATTCCTCCCAGATGTAACGGTAACTTGTGAAGTAGTTTGTGGAACTCCGTTTCCCTTAAATTTTTAGTGGGTGGCTTGCTAGTCCCTCAGCGTGCCCCCAATCACTCTCAAACATTCTCAAGAGTCAAGTGGAGACCACTCTACTCCCACAAAAACCAGAGGTTTGTAATGAAAAAAATGCTGGCAGACTAATTAGCAGCGACACAAGCAGGTTCTATCATAATAAATCTCTTTCCTAAACATAGATGAAACACAAAACTAATTAATAGCTTCATCAAAGCCGTCAAGGAGCAAAGCTGGTCAAAAAGATTATAAAAGAAAAGCACCACTCTATTTAAGCCTAAAACTATAGTATACTGGGGAGAGGGGAGAGATAAAGACCCTCAGACAATGAGAATATACTACTTCTATTTTTATTGAGAAGTGAAGGTTTACAAAATGTTCCTATTAACTCTGCAAAATACATTGCAACAACAACAAACTATTCCTACTGTGTCCAAATCTTAATTGTTCATGGGACATAGATTGTAAAGGATACATGGTAAGACACCAAGAACCTTGTAATAGGGTTGTGTTTATAATTAAAATGCCAATCTTACAAGAGTTTTTTCCTTCCGCCATTTATTATCCACTTTCCTAACTATGTACAAGAACAATCCACAGCCTCACAATGCAATGACATAACAAGTTTACCTCTCCAATTTTGGTGTACTGAAAACAAGGCAAGACACCAATCCAATTTAATGTTTTCTGTTTACTGTATAATTCAATAAGTGTGGTATTTGCAGTTCCCTTAATTATACTTTCCCATCCCCACAAAACAGTTAACCAATCAAGAAATGTTAGATTCCAGTTTCAAATACAGTCATCTACATTTTATTTCTTGCTTTTTAAATGTCCTCTTTGAACCGCTTTACTGTATCCTCACTGCAGCAACCTATTTCCAGGTACAGGTAGTTGAAACCAACAAAGAATCCTATGTGCCTGTATTTTTCCATAATGAACAAGACATACATTTTAAGTGATGATGCCAGTTTCCCTGTGCCTGAAACACAGTATATTGGTCATATTCTTTATATCTTTATTTCCAAAACAAAAATCTGGGGTCAGAGTTACAAAACTATTTAGGGCCTGAAGATTCAAATGAGCACTTAGATGCTCTTGAAAAAAGCACTAACTCCCACTAAAGTTGATGTGCTTTTGAAAACCTTGCCACCTATCTGCACTTTTAGGAACCTAAACACGTTTGTAAATTTGGTCCCCAGGATAGATTCTGTCACAAGTTATGAACATGTAACTGTGCTTTGTGAGTAGTATGTAGAGCTGAGTAAATATGCCAAAAATGTATTTGGGTACATTCAAATAAAAACCTCAGATTTACTGCTGGTTATTTTTGACCTTTTTGATTTCAGGGAGTATCTGCATGAGTGATTTTTGTTTATTTGTTTGAGAGGATGTTCATGACAGTAATCTCACGAATGCTCAGGTAAATACGGTTCATACTTTGTGTGTGCGCCATGTGGCAATCTCTAATTTCCCTCGTTTATAAAACCTACAGTAACAAATTCTAAGAGCACAAATGTGAGGCATATGATTCAGGTGAATGATCACACATTATAAAATAATGAATATGAAAATCAGTAGTTTAGCAACAACTGAAAGACATCTTCAAAATGTATCCAGTCTTTCATTAGTGCCACTATTACAAAAAAAACCAAACAAAACTGTACTGTCCAATACTAATACACACTCCTTGCATGTTTAAAATGTCAGAAATAATACTTCCCCTACTTGCAGCATCATGGATCAGCTGTATTTTAAAGCTCCCAATAATCTATAATACTACAAATTAGATAATACCAGGTTTGTGCGATACAAAGGTAAAAGTGAGAATATGGGGGAGATTTTCAAAAACAGATGCCCATTTCCCATTGACATCGAGGTGAGTTGGATTCCAACCTATTGGATTGACTTTGTAAAAAAATCTTCCCCTGAAGCAACAGATAACCCTTATAAAATTAGCAAAGTTTAAGTGGCACAGTATGAGTTGCCATGGTATGGTATGTAGAAAATAAAACTCCCTTCAGGGAAAAAAAAAAAATGCTGATCTGATATTAAAAAAAACCAAAAAAACAATTTATCTTCCAACTTGGCACCTTGCAACCTTTTTGAATAAATATTCTGGATTAAGAACTAAAACATTTCACAAGTCTTATCAAACCTGTAAAATGAAAAATCAATATGTACTGCATCTGGCACAGCAAAATTGCTGAAGACATTACAGTGTGCTACTTTGCTTCCAGATTGCATCGGAAATCATTTGTGTATAATTTTCAAATTATGGCCTTCTGATCATTTAAAATTATGCTTCTCTATACAAAAGAAGACTGGGTAGAATTTCTCTCAGCTAAAGTTCTAAGTGAGTCAGTTGCCCTGTGCAACAATCAGTGATCTGCTTTCTCAAGGCTAGAACTCAGGGAGCTCCCAGTAATGACGGTAGGCAGCACAGACAGTTAGCCTGGAAGCTACAGGGCTCAGAACAACTACACAGTACGTGTGTCCAGTGACTTAAATGACCTATCCCCATTTATAACCACTGCAACTGAGTCCTATTTTTCTCTCCCACTGCACCGCAGTAGCAATCCCCCTCTTTCAGTATTCAAACAAGATACATCTTTGTATTTTTCATTTCCCCTTGGTAAAACATTAAACCTAAGCTGTTCGGTAGAAGCAAACTATATCCAGTGTAATAATGTGTCTCAAGATTTCCTGAATGTCTGAGGCTGTGAATGGTGAACCAGATAGTGATTAATCCACTGATCCTGAATGAACTTACAGCAGAAATTCATTCTGCTGCTAAAAAGCAAGGATAAGAAATGTGACAACTGACAACTGGAGATTATGACGGCAGTCAAAAGTTCAGGGCTATATTAACTTTGCAGAAGTAACTCTGTAGAACAATGGGCTCTCCTTCATTTTATAGTTATATCTTTCGGACTGTCATTCAAAGTCATTCTGTACCACAGGCAGATTCAGGAACTACAGATGAACTGGACAGGATTGCCTCCATTTAGAGTAACCAGATTAAAGTTACCCTTCCATGCGCACACTTGTTTGTGAGGCCTGACAACCTGTCAGCATAGTCTAAGAAGCAAGGTATCAGAGCCAAAGGATATTTTTTCTAGGTGAGAAAAAGATCAAGGTAGCTAAGGAATTCAATTTCTGCTACACTCCACTGGTGCCAGCCAAATGGGACTGTGGACAAGGAAGCAAAGTTTGTGCTCTGGTTGGTGGGCTGATCATGTGCATGCAATATGGGACAGCATAGAAGGCTCTAAGAACATAGATAGTTCAGGCCTACAGATATTAGTTACTATAGCTACTATATAATGCTATTGAAAACTGTGAGTGACTAAGGATCCGAAACCCACAGCTATTTCTCAACCCCCTTTAAAGTTCATCTCTCTCTCAGAAGTAATATCTTAAAAACAAACAATATCGAGACTACCATTCAGTAAATACTCTAGTGTTTGTACAATTGTACAAGTACAATCTTCTTGAAGTACCTCGGGGAAGATTATCAAAAGATAGTGGCCCAAAACATTGTATTTTCTAGGAGTAGCTCTGCTAAGGTTAAGGTTACAGTAGAAATAGCTGGTATATACATCTCACTTGTATGCACTGATTGTACAGGGTTGGAGGTTGTGCATATTGGGTGGTGGAAAAAGCAAATATACGATTACCCCATTACAAGAATTATGCTTGCTGTACTTAAAAGACTGAGAACTTGACAATGACTTAACTAAGAACCAAATGCAGTCTACAGTCACTCTTTGCAGAGCATTAATGCATCTCTTTGCACAGTACATGACATCACTCCTACTCCTCAGTAAAAAGTAGTTCAGACTCCAGGGATCAGATTAAAACAGATTAAAACAAATAGTACCATGAAGCAATATATATAACCAGCAGGAACACTGGTGATTCATTTGTTTTCATTGATTTCATAAAGAAACAAAGTACAAAAACACAAACTACTTACAGTTTGTATTTCTTTCCAAATTCCACATTCATCACAGGATCAGAAATAGATTTATGCCATTGTGCAATTTTACAGCTAGTCAAAGCTGCAAGACCAAACCATACAAAACCAGACAACACTAAAGACAACATGTTTGGGGTCGGGGGAGTAACAATAAGTTAGGAGAAGACATATGAGAAGGAAGGAGGGGAATAGAAGAAGTGACGTTCTGCCATTTTTTGAGCTCTCAACACTTTTTTAATCAAAGTAAATCTAAAAATGGGATCCCAAATTTCTTTAAATTCATATACTTGCTCTCTCAGATGACAAACCATTCTCTCTCTGAACACATCTTGATACTATGCATTTGTATGGTGAATTCACCTATATAGGTAAGCAAAATCAAGAGTGGGTTTGGGTTTGTAAACACAAACCTGGAACCAGTAGTGGTTCAGGTCCAGGCTGAGGGGTTCAGATAAGTGATTCCAATATGGTCATTTCTCTCTCTCTCTCTCAAAAAAACCCCTTCACTAGGAGGTTGCTTTTCTATCTCACTACAGTGAAAGGCACTGTAAAGTATCTAAGCACTAAACAGGTGAATAGAAATGCCAATATGCTGGCCATTAAGTGACTCATTTGAGCTACCAAGTATAACTGTATTGAAAATGCATTAACACCACACACTGGGATAGTTAGTGAGGAAGGGAGATTTTCATGCCTTATATCAATAAATAAAAATTTACTAAAAGCCTCTGAATATCAGTTAATGACAGACCACCAGAAGCCAACAACATAAGAGACCAGTAATGTTGCAAGAAAACACAAACAAATTCAAATTGGTACTATTTCAAGCTCAGCTGCTCTTCCTTCTTCAATCCCTAGTGCTTCAACTAAGTCTTAAAAATATAAATAGAGGTCTCTAGTCAAAGAGCTATTAATCCACACTTCAGTGATAAACATACAGGTTGGATTCATGTTAGAGCATTTTAATTATTTCACTGTTTGCTTATAATAGATACAATATTGCACACACATTTCTTGTATAGGTCAACTCTTGCCAAAGATTTACCGTAAGTGCTGAGAGAATGTGTACCATTCCGAGAATGCCTCAGCTAAACTCGCTATGCTTTAGACACTAACAGTGGTCAGGCATAATTAAACCATCGTTATCAATGATTGAATATTATTTTCTCTCCAGGGGTTTAGTCCAGGTCTATCCTGCAGTATGAATATGAATTTAGTTATGGCCATCATCTAAGCCTAAAAATATAAGAGGGGTGAAAATTGCTAGTCTGGGCTCACTTTGGTTTTCTGTGATTCTGTGCTTGCAGCAAATGCCGCATTGCTACAGGCAAGCCACTGAGAAGAAATTTAAGTTGCCCAGGAATCTTCATGCCTTTCCACTCTCCTCTTTCACTCATTTAAGCCAAAGAGCATTTCTGGAAAAAAAACACAAAGGGTGGAATAAGATGGAAACGGAAAGGCACATAAAGGAGAACAAAGAGAAGATACTGGCAAGGCAAGATGAGTGGGAGAGAATGGGAACAAAGAAAGAAAAGCAATGAAAGATGGAGGAAAGAAGGAATTTTGTAAACAAGCAAAAACATACCTAAACAAAAATAAAAACCAAGTTACTGCTAAGGTTTATTTTTAAAATAACTAAGCCTCTCTATAAGATTTCTGGCTACAGACTTCCAATTAACAGTTTATGCACAAATACTGGATGCGCACAGGAAGCGGTTAACTGACCATATATGTATGCACAAATTCCTTATGTGACATTTGATAAACACATTGTATATTTGCATAAGAAAAGAATATATGTAAATATAGGTAGGCATTTTCACATGGCATTCTTCAAAAACTCTGTTATACTTGTTTATATTTGTCTAGGGGAGAACATTCCTGCAGGTTCTCTGGAATGATGCTGCTAATAAGAGACTCATCAGGCATATTATTGTGCAGAAATGGCACAGAATCTATAAAAATCTTTGTTAAACCCTCTTGCTGTTACAGCAGGAATAGGCACTTGAGTGCTGCAGAATTCCAGGGGCCTTGGCCATAATCATCAAGGGCAGGCCATTTTCAGATCAGTAATACAGATAAGCCCCTGCAACATCACATTTTAAAAAAACCCACTAGCACACCACTACTGCTATTAAGACATTGAAAGGCTATTTCTGTATAAAGTATATTAGCGTTATATTGGCCTTTTGCCAATCTGCCTCCGTTCTATTAAAGTTCACTTCTGACTTTTTAAGACAAGCCAGCTCCCCTTGCCATCCTAAGTGCTAGATGGAAGATCATATGGTTCATTGCTACTACAGTAAATAGGAATTGTATTTCATAAATGGCTTCATTATTATTATTCTCTTGGATGCACGCAGTGTTAATTTAGATTGTTTTTGTATTTGCATAATACATAGGTTCAGAATTTAAGGCCAGAAGGGACCATCATGATTATCTAGTCTGACCTACTGCATATTGCAGGCCACAGAACCTCACCCACCCACTCCTGGAATAGCCCCATAACCTCTGGTTGAGTTACTGATGCCCTCAAATCTTAATTATAATATTTTGAGTTACAGAGAATCCACCACATATTTATTCTATTTCAAACCAGCAAGTGACTGATGCACCACTGCAGAGGAAGGCAAAAAATCTACAGTGTCTTAGCCAACCTAAGATGGGGGAAAATTCTTTGCCAGCCCCAAATATGACAATCAGTTAGACCTTGATCACGTTAACAAAACCCAATAGCCAGACAATTCTCTGTAGTAACTCAGAGTCCTCTCTATCTAATGCCCTTTCTCCAGCGGTTGGAAACATTTGTTAGTAGTAGACCCCCATGGACCATGTGGCATTGTAGGCAACCTCCTCACGCCATCCCCTCCAAAACCTGAATTCAACATTTCTGGCTGTCTTACATCCTAGAATAGGTGCTATTAAATGCAGAATTTGTTTTTCAGAGATTACCATACTTCTTCTTGTTCTTATAGATACAATAAAACCATTTTATGCACTGGGTCCATGGGAATCCTTGTCCTTTTTATAAATAATAAGGAATTATTTAGTGCAAAGTCCAATTTCCTGGCTTAAACCAGACATACAGCAGCAGCGCAAACCTCATTCTGTGGAATTAAATTCACTATTACAAGAAAATTTCAGAAAGCACATCCTGAATTGATTGTAAAAATATCAGCAAACAGTGTGGGAATGATTGTTATAGGCTAGAGCAGGAGATTAAATAATGACTTATTACAATTTCTTAAAAAAAACTATAGGGCTTTTATGGGAATGGGCAGAGTATTTGAAAAAAAACTGTGCTGGGTCAGGCAGAGTCTTGACTGTACAACAGGTAACAAAGCAGGTTTTCGATACGTAAACCAAGATCTCAGGATAGAGGAAAGTGAAAAACAGTCAGTGTGAAAACTGAAGTGACATACTGTTCATACAGGAAAAGAGTCTGAAAGTTAGCATAACAGAGAGCTTTTTTTTTCTAATTATGTAAGGAATACTTCCCAGCCCTGCCATTGTTACAGACCAAAAAATAAATAAATCCTCCACTTGTACCTAGCTGAATGTCACCACAGCACATTCAGAACAAAGATGAAAATTCTTTTGCATGTCCAGTTTACAGGCATATGTCATAGAACCTCTTCATGTCAAATCTTGTAATCCACTGGGAATGTAGATTTCCAACTAGCTCATTCAGTTCAATAAAGCTCTTCAAGAAGCCAACAGACCTGTCACTTTACAATCTGACATGCTTAAGCATGTCTGAAAGAAAGTCATTAATAGCATAAAATGTTTGTCATAATAGGCTGATAAATGATCTTTCATGCATACTATTCAGGATTCACTGCATTTCAACATGCCTTTTTTAATTACTGAATGTAAATGAATTGACCTTGGGCATGACTTGAATGCTGGCTCAAGATTCCTCAGACAAAGACTAAGTTAATACAGCAATGTCAGTTGGGTAAATTTACAATCACTTAGGTTCTGTAATAAATTAACTTATGTGGACGGTAAAAGCATTTTTGTTTAGCAATGTTTTTGGCACATAGATGCAACCTTTTATCTGTGTTTTCTTATATTCTGAATATGCACACTCATATGTACACTTACACTCATCTTACACATGCAAATGAACACACTTTGTCCACTAACAGATACTGAAAAATAAAGATAGAAATGATCTGCAATTGTCTAAGTAGAGGCTCAAAAAATCATGACTGATTCGAAGTGTAACAATTGTCATTTTACTCGGAATAAACAAAAGGTTTACTATAGCAAAGGTTTCTAATTGCTTGGTGTTTCATTATGTTTAATCTTCCTGTCTACAGGACACATTACGAAAGAAAAAACACACCTTAGTCTTGTATGTGTTGTAAGAATATCTAAATCAACTTGAGAACAACCATGAATATACTTTACTCCTCCTCAGACCTCCTTTGCTCCAGATATTCAGTTTAGGCCTTGATCAGGAGGGCACTTGAGTACATACCTAACTTCAAGCAGATGAACACCCCACTAAGTGAATAAAGTTATAATGAATGTATTTTCATTATGTTCTCTCACATGCTATATTTTAAGATCCAGTCCCATAATTGTGCAACCAAATCTCTCATTGACGTCAGTGGAAATACATGTATATAAAGTCTGCCAGACCTTGAACAGAGTGAGGGGCCAGATTTGAATAAACTTTTCTGAGTATGTGAAAATTCCAGGCATCCATGATGGATTGGGATGTGTAAGACCTTCCACTGAGGTTGATCAAAGTCAGGAAATATCTCTGAGAGAGCAAGAAAATTGATTTCATGGTTTCCATATTGAATTTTGACTAAGGTTTTTAAGTCAAAGAAGTCCAAGATTCAAAACAGATCCCTAGTGAAACAATATGACCGAATAGGTTTCCAGACCTCATTCGTACTTCAGGAATTATTCTTTTCCTCCAATATCTAAAAGACATTAAGTTGCTACCACCATCTGAGAGTTAGGTTGGATTGAGGAATGGAGAAGGGAAAAACATTCTTGCAAGAGGCTTTACTGAATTCTGTGGCATAGCTATTTACTGTTGCAGTTACCCAACTGTTAGAGATCAAAGATACATGCCGGGATCAAAAATTGATCCCAAAACAGGGAGAAATATTTGAAACTTAAAGTGTACATTTAAGAAAATATATTAAAGTTAAAAAAACAAACTAAACATTTGTTGACAAGAGAACAGTTTTAATTTAAAAACTGCTAGGAAATCAAATAATGTGATAAATTTCAGATGTGTCACTTTATGTTTATAAGTGATCTATTTCAATTGTTCTTGAAATTCTTCTAATATGTTTCTGTGGTGCACATTTGGTTTTTGGAACAAGGGCATAAGTTTTATGAAGTAATTTTCTGATCTCCTGCATTTATTACAGCCACAGTCCTGACAGTTTGTACCTGACCTTGATCATCATTTGATATTTATACACTACTAATGGAATTTTCTGTATGAAGCTGCCACCACAATCCTGGATAATGTTGCTTAATTCTACAATAAGATTCTTGCAGTGAAAACACTTGTAATCTGTATCTCTCTTGAAATCTTAATTTCACAGGAAAAAATAGAATGGGAGAAGGAGAGAGCCATCTGGCAAACAAATGAAAAAGAGACTAGTCAATTGTAATGATAACAAAACAAATATGAAGCCTGCATAATAAACTCAACCTTGTTGATATTTAAAAAAGATAAATGTGTGGGTTGCCATTTAAACTACTACAGCATCCAGTTAAAAGTCTTCTGTCAAAATCTTGTTCAGTCAGTTCAATCACATATTATATACACACACAGCTTTAACTGAAATGGTCTGAACATTTAGGTGAGTGCTGTGTGCATGATTTCCCTCCCATTGACAACAAAGAGCTACATGCATGTAATGTCTCAGGTTCACTGAATCAACACCAAATCAA
This sequence comes from Dermatemys mawii, assembly GCA_007922305.1. Taxonomy (NCBI): domain Eukaryota; kingdom Metazoa; phylum Chordata; order Testudines; family Dermatemydidae; genus Dermatemys; species Dermatemys mawii. Next base: position 15,615,158 of record ML677343.1, on the reverse strand, counting down.
GACAACAGCTTAGATTTTAATTCAGTGTTTAGCTTTTCATGGTCTCTAAGGAGAAGCTTACTTTTATGACAATAAAATCCTTCTAAACCTTCATATTATTGTGCAACAACTTTGACTTATTCTGACAGCTGAGTACTGGTATGTGTCCTTGTTAACTTAATTCTATTGGAGTTATTCTACATTTACTGAGATCACATTGTGGTCCACTATCTATAATATTATTTACTATTGTTGGGAATTGAAGCCCGATTGCATTAGGTACCTCTACACTCCCCCAGCAAAAAACTACAGTACCTGCCCCAAGAATTCACAATCTAAGCACCTAAATTTATAACAGCTCCTACATAACAGATAGCTGCATGCACATTAGCAGGAATATATTTTATGGACTTTAATAGACCAGGTCTTTCAAATTCCTATTAGTCAATTATTGTTTATTTTTATATACATCATCCTAAAAGCATATCAAGAATTCTTGTGTGCGCTAAAAATAGAAACATATACTATGATGATAAAACTATTGGCAGCTCTTCAGCTAGCTAGTGCTTGTCGTAAGTGTAAAGTAGCCTAAAATTAGTGTTTACCTGTAAGGGGTGGACAACTGACCAATAAAAAATTCCTCAGAAAACAAAGGATTTTAAGTTTCAGTTTCTCTCTGGGTCTCTCTCTGTTCACCTCGGCTATGGGATGAACACAACTATGTCTTTCATTGTAACTATAAAATTCTATCAAGTACTGTAGTCAGTAAGTTTACCTTCCTTTTATCACTTGGAGGGTTCTCAGTGGTGAGTGTTGGCTGGCTGACCCAAAAAGAAACTAAAACTTAAAATCCTTTGTTTTCTAAGGAATTTTTTATTGGTCAGTTGTCCACCTCTCAGGTTACCTTTAGCTTAACCCCTTACAGGTAAACACTAATTTTAGGCTACTTTACACTTATAACAGTGCTGCTTTAATATTATAGCATAGAATACCTACAACAAGCCTACCAAAGTAGCTGAAAGAAACGAGAGTTTGAAGGCTAAACCAACAATTAGTTTCCAGCTGTATCACAATTATGAAACGTCTGGCAACATAGCTTTGGCTGATCTAAGATTTGTTTTCGAAGCCAAACTTTGTATAGATACATGAAGGTGTGCTCTAAAAGGCTTGCATAAGCAACCACAATTCTATCATTCCATAATATTTGGTTTTTGACTTTGCTTAATGGTCTTTTAACTTAGTTTTGTGTGATATATAGGTATAGATACACATACGTGTGTGTATTATATGTATATTTTACAACTATTTTAAGAAGATGCTCTAATACTTTAGTTAGTCTTTAAGGTGCCACAGGACTCTTTGTCACTTCTGCAGTTCCAGACTAACACGGCTACCCCTCTGATTCTTAACTATTTTAAGAAATTGAGAATTTCTAATGTTAATATATATTTAAATCAGGAAAAGCAAAAAGTTAGCAAGGAGTTGGCTTAGTAATTGTAATGCAGAGTGCATATGAAAAAGCTATAAATACTACATAGGGCCTTTCAAACATTAGCAAGTTGCCCAGTAAGTCTACTTTCAAGAGCTTTACTTTTGCAAATCAAATAATTTATTACTAGCCTTCATGTCAGATGGCATTTTTGTGGCTATTAGGTTTGGAAAGCAGCTGAAGTATACAAGCCATTGGTAAGGAGCTTGGCAGAAAGCCAAGCTTTTCTCACATTTCTTGAATGCACTGAATAAGAATGATGTCAATCCATGAGACATGCTGATTTCTATGAATGTGCACAACAGCAGCTTGCTGATTTTCAAAGCTATTTACTTACATTGTGGATTATCTATCTTAAAAGCAGCCTCAATTCTTACAAAAAAGAAAAAAGTTGTAAACTTACATTTCCCTGATTATCCTCACTCCCACCAACCATATTATAAAATGTATCTATGAATGCTAAATAGTTTCAAGGTACATTTATAATGCAAACAATACAATGCTAAATATTAATTGGTTGCCGTCAAAATGTTAATTAAATGTGCCAAGATCAAATGTGTTGCCAAAGGCATGCTGTACTAATCCCAAATCCATTAAGGTTTAAATTCATTTCATTCACTCTGAGAAAGGATAAGGGAGAGGTTATGGACCATGATGAAAATAATAAAGTTAACATTCTGCAGACTTTATTCTACACTGTAGCATTTTGAGGCACAGTATTACCATTATCAACCAACAGATAATAGGTGTAAAATGTACTTTTTTACACTGAATGTGCCCTTTTGTTCATATACAAAACTTAGATCTTGGTATTGTTGTGTTAAAATCAAAATGAAAATTTTAATCACAAGATTGTTGAACATAATTTCTGAAGCATTGCTCATGTCATATGAGCAGCAGAACACAGGACGTACTGCTAGTACATTTACAAATACACACTCAGAAATCATTCCTGCCTTATACACAGCTTCAACAGAAAAGATAAACAGACACCGTCTCTGAGAAAGGAAGGGTCATTCCCATTTGAAAGATAGATAACTGATAGTGAGACACACAGAAATTAAGGGTCAGATTTTCAAGTGTATTTAGGAGCCTATAAATGCCGAAAAGCACCAAGTGTGGTTTTTTAAGTGAAGTTAGAGCTAATTGGACATTTTCCAAAGCAACCGTTTCCCACTGGAAAATGCTGATTCAAAGCTGAAATGGTGTATAGGACAGTCTATCCAAATTCTGACAAATTCCAAGCACATGTCTCTCTGTACTAGAGTAGTAGCTATTTTTAATAACCTTGTGTAACCTGAAATCATTTATTTAGGAGATTAAAAATAGCATATCTTCCGATTAATATAGTGGATTTTTTTTGTTCAAAATGTCAGTTTCATATGAAACAGGAGAGTCTTTGCACAAAATGAAATAAGATGTTTTTCTCAGCATTTATTAGAGTAGCAGCCATTTTACATATTTTTTTAAAAAGTGAAATTTAAATAAAAATAAAGATGTCCTTTAAAATATTTTATACTTAAAATTTTAACAATACATTTTAAAATAGAAATTTTGAACTATTTCGAGTTTATTTCAAAAAATTGAAAATGTTTAGCTTTGAGATTTTCAAAATTAAATATTTCAGTTTTTCCAAAAGGATTTCTTTCAGAATTCTTAAAATTTCTGATTTTACATTCTACAATTAGAACTTTTTAAAATGTCAGTGTTTCCCAGGGAATAGGAATTTCAAGTTCAATCCAATCTACACTGTTTTCAATGTGAATTGGGTGCATAGCAGCTTTTGAAAAATCCTTTTAGGTACATAAATATCTTTGGGTAAGTCACTTAAGGAAGGAATTTTCAAAGTCACATAGGAAGCTTGTAGGAAAAGCAATAATTTATCCCAGATTTCTCAAGTCACAGTCAAGGATCTTGAGATCAAACACTTCCATAAGTAAGTTTTGCTCTTCTGGTTCCACAGCGGAAACTCTGGTTTTAATTCAAAATTTTAAAGAATGGAATGGAAAAATAATTTATTCCCATCACAAATGTGTATCACTAATTCTAAAGTAAAAACCACATTTTTTATCATTAATCATAAGCAATAGAGAATTATTAATTTCAGAAATAGAATACTTAATTATTTCTACAGCTCTTCCTATGCCTTGGAAGATAATTTGTTACAGAAAGTTTTCTTCTGGGGTAGAGGGAGGAGAGCCACTGAATACTTTAAGAAAACTATTTGAATTGTGGAACCATCAGACAATCAGTAGGGACTGACTAAGTGGATAGCAAAATAATCAAACAACTTCAGTTACTTTGACCACATTTCAGAAATACCGCAACAGCTCCCTCTTTGAAAGTTTTTCCACCATGAGAATGACTTTTAAAAACACTGATGCTGCCTTATCTCCTGACCTAGAAGAAAATTAATAAAATAATACCCATGTCCAACCCAAACAAGAATTTTACCCCAAAAGGGAGATTTGCCAGAGAATCCATGAATTCCACTAGCAATGGGGCTATTATGAGCGATTTCACATGGAAGGTGAACAGATACTATGTTGATGAGTGGCAGTACAAAACACTAAGATATTATATATACTTATACATTGCAAGAGCAAGATTAAGATATTCTAATATAGCAAGATGGCTTAAGTTTCAGATTAAGCATAATAAATACTTAAAATAAGCATAACCACACAAAAAACCCTATATTGAAGCCAGACTGTACGGCTTGCACTCTGTTCCCTTTTATCATGAATATTCAAAATGCATTCTTACAGTAAGCCTTCCTAAGCACTTGAAGGCTGTTTCACCACTGTATCATGAGGGGACCATATTTGCGAAGGCAAGAGTGTAATTCACTTACTTCTCAAGTATACAGATTCTTTATCAAATAAAAGTTCTTATAAAAAAAGACATTGTAACTCTACTCCTTTTAGTATTTTTGAGAAAGACTCCTTGGCTTCAGCTGTTTAATAGGAAGACTTTAGGAAGAAGATTTCTGTTGGAATTTGCCAAGTCTGAAGCACACTTCAGAAGAAGTCAAATCGTATCCATGATTTTCTATACTAATATGCCTGTGGTGTAATGCCTATTTCCAGCTACTCAATCTCATTAAGTAGTAGAAATAAAACAATTATTGGCTGATTAAAAACAAACACAAACTACTCTTGCAAAGAGTTAAATTTTTCCTACCACTCCAACTGCACAGAAATTCTACCTTATCCAGATACCTATCACTCTAGAGAACCTTAAACTGCAGGAAGTTAAAACCAATCCTAGTGGTTGAATACAGCTTCTTTAGACAGAGCATTCAACTCAAGCAGTTTACAGGCCTAGAGAAAGGATGTAATATTAAGAACTGTTGTACTGAAAACTCTCTTCAGTTTGCCAAACATTTAAAAACGGGCATGAAGTTACCTGGCTGCTGGGCATTCAAATTTCCCCAGTGAAGAGCTAGACTCAGGTAACCATTAGCACTTTAAAAAACAACTTTATTAAACCTACTAAATCATATATGCAACATATTTTTGCGTGCCAGTCCTGGGCAAATTTTCTATTGACAATAGAGCTGGTCGGCAACTGAAATTCCCATTCCACAGAAAATTAAACAATAGATGAAGGGGAAATTTCAAAGTTTCTGGCAGAATGAGGAAGTGTCATTCATTTTAACCTTTCTGAAACATTTCAGAGGTTTTTCAGACTACCCAGGGCCCCAGCAGCCTGAGGACTTGTCTACATTACCCACTGGATTGACAGGCAGCGATCAATCCAGCGGGAATTGATTTATTGCATCTAGTCTAGATGGGATAATCAACTGCCGAGCGCTCTCCTGTTGATTCTGGTACTCCACCAGGGTGAGAGGCTCAGTTGGAGTTGACAAGGGAGTGTCAGCTGTTGACTTACTGCAGTGAAGACACCACTATAAGTAGATTTAAGTCCGTTAACTTCAGCTATGTAATTCATGGAGCTGAAGTTGCATAACTTAGATCAATCTCCGCACAGTGTAGACCAGGCCTGAAAAGCAGCCAGGCAGACTGCTGCAGAGGTGGGGTCCAAGGCTGCCAAGTAGCTCCAAGCCTGGAAACTTAGGTTGATGAGAGTCTGAGCAGGCAAGCTGGCAGGAATCTAGGCAGATTTCCATCAGAACTCTGTCTGGTACATAATGCTGGTAAAAATGTTTGGTTTCCCCCTCCTCTCAACAAGTGTCTTGTTTCAAAAGTGAACAATTTTAACAAGTGTTTTGGAATTTTCAAAAATTTTCCAGTTTATCAGTTAAATATCTCCCCTCTCAGTTTCAGAGTTCCCATGTTCCTAACTCCCATTTCTTTCATTCAGTACCCCTTTTCAGTGGGGAAAAAGAAAGAGGATAGTTAAGGAAAAAAATGGATGGGAGAAGAAGAGAACTTGGGGATGGGGAAGGAAGCTGTCCATTTAAAATTTATTTTAAAAAGCCAAATATTTTCAATAACATTTCATGAAAAACCAACAAGTTCGCTTTTAACTCCTAAGTGAAAATTTTCAAAACAAAAACAGTCATGAAAATTCACATTTTCTGGCCAGCTCTACAGTTCTGGTTACAGTCCTGGAGAAAAGCAGTCAGTCTTTTGCAGTGTTTGACTTTTAAAAAATGAACTGCTGCAATTTTCTTTTAAAGTTAATAAGAAAACGATTGCATTTGTTACTTTACAGGGAACAGGACAAAGGCTCTGAAAGCCCACAAGAGTCAAGCAGTCAATACTAGAATACGAGATTTACAAAGGACAGCAAAGCAATATTTGCAGTGTGCCCATTATATTAGAAAACTCTGTTGGACGAGTCTGTTGCAGCAACATGGCTCGAATTTGCAACTGCATTCTTCCACAGGAAAACTACCTATTCCAAAAGTCCTCACACTAACTCATGATTTTATCAGGAGTCTCAAAATATGCAGCATTTTTCTTACAACCTCCAGGAGTCATATTACCTGAGAATCTCAGTTTTCTTTTCCTGCTGGTGGATGAGAGAAGCTTGAAAACATGAACCATAAAGGTTAGAAAACCACAAGGCAAATAAATCCTCTTCCCCTCCCAATTTTTTTAAACTTACGATTTTAAAGCCAATTTCATTATTTTGTAGAAATCATCTCATGATGTTAGAATGCTTAGGGTTGGCAGAACTATGCTTATTGTTGACAGTTTCTCAGCATAGCTGCTAGAGCAAGAAGGAAAAAGAGCATGAGTTGAGAGAAAAAAATGCATAGTTAAGCAAAATGGTTTTGCTGTGGATGTTTCACCTAGAGGATTTCTCACCCAACCCTTCTTAAATAAACAATTGCTATTTCAGGTTTAGGATAGCATCACACAGCACACAGAAAACTTACATGACAAAATTCAGAAACAATATTGTCTTTGGTTATTCTATTTCCTCTTCACTATTAATCTTAGTTTGGTCTCTGATACTCATCTGTAGAAATTCAAAAATGTATATTGGGCTTTGTTAATATTAAAGGATATACACTGTATGAAACAGAACAGAGTTCATCATGTAGCTTTATGAAACATTTCCCTTAATAGAGTGCTCTGTTGTCTTGCTGAGAGTCAGGATAATGAGCACCTTTTGTCCCTGCATTCTGACTTTTACATGCATCTGACATTGCTTTTCTACAGTTAACACAGACTTCAGCAGAGATGATACCCAGAGGGATTCGAGGTTAAAGAAGTGGTAGTGAGGACAAGAATAGAATATGAGAACTTTGAACTTCTTCCCAGAAAGGTCTAAGAAAAACTGATCTTCTATAAATAATAGCAGGAAATTATTTAATTAGGAAGTATGTAAGTGTATGGTGGTAGCACGGGAGCAAATGTCTGTCTATTGACATAATCTACATCCCCACCAGATACTAGAGACTCCAGATACTTTAGACATTCAGGAAACTAGCATTTCACAAAAGAACTTCCCTTCCTTCCCCACCAATGCAGACTGTGATTTTGAAAAAGCACTCAGCATTGACCTCTCTTTGCTTCCCTCCCACTCTTACTCAGAAACATTGAGGACATGAAGAAAGGTCAAGTGAAACGAAGAGAGTTTGCAACAGCTATTTTTATAAGTATATTCATAGATGGTCCCTTGTCCCCCAGTCCCATTGTTTTCAAATATGAATGTATCTCTCTTGTCTAAAATACTAGTCCCCAGTATAGCAATAAGTATGTAAAGATCTTAACATGCTTTGGAATTCCAAATAAATGCGGTTGCCAACGTTCTACTTGTACAAAACCGAAAACCCTGCCCCTTCCTTCCTCTCCTCTGCTCCTTCTGAGGCCCCAC